>CP139504.1:94282491-94646288 GCA_021014915.2 Artemisia tridentata subsp. tridentata
AATCGTTAATAATAAAGTAATACCTACGGGGTTTTATGTAGTTTAACAGTTCATACATGTTGTGTACGTATCAAACCGCGTTAAGTAAATGATAAATTTCAAATTTTGATTTAAAGTTTGTTAGGAGATCCTATGAATTAGCTCAACCATGTAGAGACAGGTTCATCTAGTTGTATTTAACTATATATACTAGTAAAGAAATAGTTAAAATTCACAATGATATCATGATTGAAGTAACTTACACGATTGGATTAGTACAATAATAGTTATACTTAACAATTACTAGTAACTAACTTATCATAAACAATTGGCAAGAGGTTGGATGGATGTGTAACATCAACATCATTGATTAGAGATTAGTCAAACGAAAGGGTTATTTCCTGTTTTATATTTATAGGTTGAACAAGTGCTTTGCATTTGTTCAAAATCAAATTGAAATGGAATCTGAAGTAAAATAATATTGGTTGTCAATTCTTTTTGGGTTCCCTCACTTGGGCCATTGGTTAGGTTTAACCAATATCCAATTAGTGGCTGTTGGATAAGAGGTCTATTAAGTATTGTCAAAAGGCCCATTTAATAGCCCTCATTACATTTGTTCACAAGTGTATTCAAGCATTAATAATGCAAAAGTCCATAAAATTGATCTTCAGCTTTTTTATTTGCGAAGAATAGTTCCATTAAAAACCTCAACGTAGCTACATCACATAATGGAGTAGGACATATGAAGATGGATTTCGTTCAAACTAAAGCTTATAAGCAAAGGAAAAGATAATTCAGCTGTGAAATGAATAAGTTGGGTCAAAAGTGTAATGGGCAGGACACCACCGTGACCATAAGGGTACCATCAACCACCACAAAGTTTGTGCGAGCTGTGAAAAAGAATAAGTTGTCAAGTGGTACTAAGATAATGTTACTATTTTTGTAAGAGTTTTTATTGTTATAGCTAAAAAATGGTTGGTTGATATTAGTCACTTTAATTTGCATCTCTTATTTTGGTACTTAATAAGGGATAAATCTCTGCCGTTCATCTAGTTTAATCTAATGGTAGGGATTAACCTAAGATTAAATATTGAAAACTAAGTCCATATTTTCTTTTTTTTTTTTTTTTTTTTTTTTTTTTTTTTTTTTTTTTTTTTTTGCCTTTTTGTCTTTCTTATTATTCACTTTTTTTTTTATTTTAAATTCATGCCTTTTTTCCCGCTTTCATACGTTTCCGTCTGTTTTCATACATTTTCGTCCGTTTTTATATGTTTTTTGTATTCTTACGTTTTCGCCTGTTTTCTTATGTTTTCATACGTTTTCATACGTTTTCGTCCGTTTTCTTACGTTTTCCCCGTTTACGTCCATTTTCATACGTTTTCGCTTGTTTTCCGTTCGTTTTCGTTCGTTTTCGTCCGTTTTCAGACGTTTTCGTTCGTTTTAATACGTTTTCATCCGTTTTCTTTCGTTTTCGTCCATTTTTCATACGTTTTCGTCCGTTTTTAGACGTGTTTTTACGCTTTCATACGTTTTCGTCCGTTTTCATACATATTCATCCATTTTCTTACGTTTTCATCCGTTTTCTTACGCTTTCGTCCATTTTCATAAGTTTTCTCCCGTTTTCATACGTTTTTGTCCGCTTTCATACGTTTTCATCCGTTTTTTTTACGTTTTCGCCCGTTTACGTCCGTTTTCATCTGTTTTCTTGCGTTTTCGTTCGTTTTCGTACGTTTTCATACGTTTTCGTTCGTTTTAATACGTTTTCATCCGTTTTCTTTCGTTTTCGTCCATTTTTCATACGTTTTCTGTTAGGAATATAAATATTCAGATGAAGGCTCGGTCACCCCGAGTATCTATTTAGCATTTACATAGCTCGTAGGCTTATTTATATTAGCTTAGTAATATTAGTATTAGTATTAATAGTATTAGTCGTATTTATATTTGTGGAGTGGGTCGGGGCTTTCCCCACTGTCAGCTCACTCCACAGCCCACTAGGGGCACCAATATTAGGAACTATATAAACATTTCCCTCACATGGGAAGGGGTGGAACTCACTTTACACTTTAATCTAATTGTACAGAGTTTCCCAACTCTCTCTCTTCTTCATCTCTTCCATCTAACTCATCCACAATGGCTTTCTTGATCTTTCAAGATCCAAGGCCACCCGAATAGATCCACACAATCAATATGGTCATATCCTACAATTGGTATCAAGAGCCAGGGCTAGGTTCGATTGATTTTTGTATAGGTTTTATTTATTTTTTTGTTCCAACCATTTTTTCTTAAACTGCTTTACTCATTTGTTTTGTTCGAATATCACTTCAACAACTGGTACTTCATTTTTTTGAACATCGAACACTGTAACAGTCCACTACATTATTTTTCTATTTGGCTGAAAAGTTCACTAGTGTTGGGCTTAAACAGTGTATCAATTTGGTTATATCTTTGAGTAGTTTGGGCTTTAACTGTTTGTGAAGGTGGGTTGTATTGTGGTATATTGCTCTCTATTTTTCTGTGGTGGTCAACTTCTTGACAGCAATTTGGCAGCAAAGGGTATTCTTGGCAGCGGTTTGTTTAAGGTTTTCTTGTTCAAACTCTTGTTGTTCTTGGTGGCGGCTTGTCAAAAGAAGCCATCCTTGGTTGCTGTTGTGAAAGTTGTTTCTCGCCAGCGGTTTGGCATTTTTTCTGGACTGCAGTTTGGAGCTTAACCAAAACTGGAAAGAAAACAAAAGTACTGAAAGTGACTAGTTTGGCTTGATGCTCCAGCGGTTTGACTGTTTGACCAGTCAACAGCGGTTTAACTGTGGCGGTTTATTGACTGGCGGTTTATTGAGGCTTATTGACTGTGGCGGTTTATTGACTGGCGGTTTATTGACTGCCGGTTTAATGGCTGGCGGTTTATTGAGTGGCGGTTTATTGAGTGGGGGTTTAATGACTGCAGCGGTGGGCCACAGTTGACTAGTCAAGAAAACTAGAAAGACTAATAACCACAAACCAAATACCTACAACTATTCAATCTGTAACATCTACATATGCAAATTGGACCTCCGATTCTCTCTTTCGTGAGCCACAATAGCCATAGATTTCAAAAATCAAGCACGAAAATCTTGAAGACTCACCTCGACTAATATCCGAATGACTTAAAGAGAAGACAACAACAACTAAAGTGTTATTACTACTCTTCCTTTCGGCTCAAATAAACTGAAACATAACAATCCTACTTCAAATAAATTCAAGATCTCAGTTCATATTTTCGTGTGGTCTGCCATCTCAAAGATCTTCAAAGATCATTACACGAAAAATATTTCATCGCAGATCCGAAACTGAAAAGATAGAACAACCTCAGATTTTTCATTCGTGTTTCTCATGATATTTCAAGTACTTACGTTGATCTTAAACACACGAATTGAAAAATATCATCATTGATTTGTGATGAGATTAAACTCATCTTCATTTTAATATCCGAATCATACAAAGAAAGAAACAAGAACAATTATGTTCCATTCTTCCTTTACATCGGTCAATTTTTATTAATGAAATACAAACACCGAGATCTTAAACAAGACCTTGAAGCCAAAACTCTTGATTATTCTTCCTCGTGGTTCTGTGAAAGGCATAGATGATTTCATTGTGTAAGAATGAGAGTGTTTATACTCGTGGTGTTGTGATGATTAACAATGGTGAAATCGGTTTGATGAGTGGGAGAAGATAAGGCCTGAGATCTATTTTTTATTTGTTATGAGAGGTGGGGGTGGACTAAAAGTGCAGATGGATTAGGGTTATGGAGTGTAATGGGGTCCTTAATACCCGTTAATTTTAGGGTGTGTATGGATGTTGGATCGGGTATGAAAGTTATTTTGGGCCCGGGTTTATATTAGTCAAACTGAACTGCCATATGAACTGGACTGGACTCGATTCAATGTGAACTGTGTGTCTTTGCTATATCATTTGGGCTGAAAATGGATGGTCTGTGTAGTTGGATTAAAATGAGCTATTGTTATAGAATAATGGTTCACTCAATTTGATGGGTATCTAAAATTAAAATTGTCTTCCGAATTTCTTTCAAAATATTGGATACAATTTTCAATTTTGGTATATCAAGTGGTAATTTGGTTGACACAAAGTTTCACAAGGTTATACACGGCTAAAGTTTTCAATGAATATCAACGTGATTACTGAGTTGTGGATTTGGCTACACTGTCCTATTGATGCATACGATTTGAGTGAGCCTGCGATTTAATCTTTGTGACATGGGTTAGAGTTGACAAATTGCGATTTGACTCATTAGAGTTGACAAGTTGCTATTTGACTTGTTGCAACTTGACTGATTGCAATTTGACCAGTTGCGATTTGACGTTGCGAGTTGACACTTGCGATTTGACTTATTGCAATTTGGTTAATTGCGATTTGACTTGTTGCGATTGGACAAACTGTGACTTGACTTGTTTCGATTTGATCAAATTGAGATTTGACTTCTTTGACTTGTATTTTGAAGACTAGTATTGCAATTCACTCTTGGTTGTTCTTGTTGATTTCACGGTTTCTCTTGTAGATCTTAGAAAATCCCGCGAAAGATTCGATTTCTCGGTTTAAATCTCAAGAGCTGTAAAATCCCATGAAATTAATTTTGGACAAGCAGGCTGGACTAGGATTTAGACACAATAAAACTTACGGGGTTTGACTATTATTTTTGGGATAAGTTTGTGCTACGAGATCGGCAGGAATTGGGAAATTATGGTGACTTGGTTGGTTTGTTAATTCACGGGTTGGTGTACTTAGTGTCACAAACATCTCGGGGTGGATGGATGCACGATGTTTGATGACCCTTCTCGAGCGTATTTAAGGTGATTAGACCTGGATGTTCAAGAAGTGGATATATACAATAAAGGATGGAAGGTTGGGTATATATCACTACCTATATTTAAAGGAGTTACATTGTTGGGCTCAATATAGGTTCTAAATCACAATTTTCAATTTAAGGTGATTAAGGTGATTAGACTTGGATGTTCAAGAAGTGGATATATACAATAAAGGATGGAAGGTTGGGTATATATCACTACCTATATTTAAAGGAGTTACGTTGTTGTGCTAATATAAGTTCTAAATCACAAACTTAGTGCAAGTATAAGTCGCGAACTTGCCCTTTATCAAGCTTCATCAAGTGATTGTTGTTTCTCAAGGTTCTAATGGGATTGTAGTACAAGATCTTCTCAAGAGGTGGTCAGACTTAATGACGGGAGGTGGTTTGCTCAGAGATGTGTCTTAACCTGTGACACTTTCTATAGCTAACCATATTTCATCAAGCGGTTTTGGCATATTATGAGCTTCAGGGAATTTTTAATCTGCTAAACCATTGATGAGGAGACAAACGAGGGGTTACTACAAGAGAGTCTTTATCACCATCTTCGTTGAAGTAGTTTTATTTGTCTTTTTCCATGTATTGTGCCTACAAATTCACAAACATCACAGACTCTCAGCTTTGGCAAAAAGGTCATTGCATGCCCTTTTTAAGGGGGAGAATTAGCACAAGTTTCCTAGCGGTTCCGTCTCCAGCGATGTGAATCTTAGCGGTTCCGGTTACAGCGGGTCAGATCATATCGGTTCAGTCTCCAGCGGTTTGTATCGTCTCAGTTCCGGTTACAGCAGGTCAGATCGTAGCGATTCAGGATTCAGTGGTTCAGTCTCCAGCAGTTTGAATATTAGCGGTTCCAGTTTCAGTGGTTTAGCTTTCAACGGGTTGGCTCTTAGCAATTTTCCTAAGATTTCAGCGGTTTGATACTTACTGTTGTGCAGTTTGTTCTTGAATTTATTTATCGGTTAAATCTCAAGAATTGTAAAATCCTGTACACAGTACGACAACTATTCCATGCACTGCACCTGATAACATCCAGGCAGCTGGGTCAGGCAGCTATGTTTGATTGGACGGCCTATGAGTCTTGGACACTGCTAAGAATTTGCGCATGTTTCTTTCCCCTTTGACTATTCAACCGCACAAAATGATCACGAAGTTAATTTGGTATTCCTTGTTTGAGATTGAAGTTGAATTTCACGAAGGCGTCTACTTAGTTCATCTTGAAGTCGGGGTTGGTTGGATGCATGATCTTCAATGATAACTTGCTCGTGCTTAAAATTTTAAGTTGAAGACTTGGGTTATCTAGTTTCCAGAAGTCGGGGTGGATGGTTGAAGACCTGTTAACTATCACTTAAAGGAGATACATTGTAGTACTCAGTGTCACACGTAGAAGACGTTGTGGATAATTGCAAGAGGTGATGAAAGTCTCATACTTTGTCAGGATAACATTAAGTACTTAGAGACTTTACACCGTTCTTTCAACAACAGTGCAAGCTTAGGTAACAAATTTGAGTAATTCTACTTCATTCGCAGTACTGATATATTGGGTTTCCTTCATCAAGTGGTCACGATTAGTTGTTTGTGTTCGAGGTTGGTTAGTTGGACGAAAGTTTTAAAAGTTGTGATGTGCTCAGTAATTCTCAACGGGATGTTCTTAACCCAAACTGATATTCACCAAAAATGAATCAGTCATGCCACATCCAATTGTTACTGTCTCATGGTTTCTTCTTGGTTTTGTAAAATCCCGCTAAAGAACTTATTTCTCGGTTTAAACCATAGATTTGTAAAATCCCGTGATGATGGGCTATGCGCTCTTGACCAGGATCGGGTTAAAACCATTATCGAAGTTCAGTTATAACATCACAAATGGCTGGATCGAGGCATTTAATTGACAAGATGTGACTACGGGGTTAGTTCAGTATTATTTATGTGAGGCTGAAGTGAAATTTCATGGGTGCGTGTACTTAGTATCTGAAGATATCGGGGAGGTTGGATGAAGATTCTTCGAGATCCTTGTTCGAGCTTTCAATACAATGACAAGGACTTGGATATCTAGTTATTTTTTCTTTCTCCCTATTACAAAATAACTATCACTTTAAGGGGTCACGTTGTAGTGCTCAGTGTCACACGAAGTTGTGGATATCCAAGAGGTGATGTATGTCTTATACTTGATGGTTGGTTGGTTGAAGAGTATAGAGTACTTAGGGATTCGATGTTGCACAAAGTCTCTGCACCGCTCTTTGTCTCGCATTAGCACAAGTTTAAGTCACAAGTTCGGGTTATGTTACTTCAGTCTCAAGTTCATCATATTGGGTTTTTCTCCATCAGTGGTCACGTCATCAAGCCGACAAAATGATAATGGGGTTAGTAACGAGTTAGATAAGAGAAGTAGTAAAGAGAGAGATAATGACGTCTGTACACATCAGTGCAGGCCTCGCTCTTCATCATTATGACGTCTGTACACATCAGTGCAGGCCTCGTTCTTCATCAGTATGACGTCTGTACACATCAGTGCAGGCCTCGCTCTTCATCATAATGACGTCTGAATACCTCAGTTCAGGCCTCGTTCTTCAAGGAAAAGAAAAGTGTACGCTTGAGTGCACTTTATCTTCAAAAGAAGAGGAATCTTCTTAGTTATGGCCATTCTCGTCAACAAGTATCATGCTCTTTCCGTGCTTATTCAGTCTTCAAGTGGATCGGCGCATATTGGAGTATACTTTTATTCACATATTCAACCAAAAATTGCAGTTGACAGGCATATGCAATTTTTGAGGGGGGAAAGGGTGAATAAACAACATGTCAGTCTTCAAGAACCGTCAAGTGGAGCTACTTACAGTTGATGGTATTCATATTCACTTGTTCAATCATCAAAAATTGCAGTTGGCAGCATATGCAATTTTTGAGGGGGGAAAGGGTGAATATTAATCTACATGTTGGTTGATGATTGAGAAATGGTCATACGACTCCTGAATACGTCAGTTCAGGAGTCGTGCAAACCATGGTTCTCCAACACTACTTCTTCCTCCTCTATCAAGGTGTTGAAGAACATGGTCATGGAATGCTAATCGACATAGTCTCACGGGCTGGTACAATCAGCAACAAAGGGTTTCTAGTCAATGCTTCATGTACACGTCATTAGGCTACATGTACACATCATGATGATGATTCCGATTAATCGTAACCATCAAGGGAGAGAGAATGTGTACACCAAGGACGCACAACAGGTTCACGTGATCAGGGCTTAATATCCAAGGATGGATACATACTATAGATGATCAGTGGTTCAACTTGTTACTTTGGTGTTATACTAAAGACTGAAGAAGGTCGAGTCGTCAGTCTACTCTACATTCTCTGTTGGGTGTTATCATCTCATGTGTATGCTGCGGGCTGATGGGTTATATGTAAGGTTACTGGAAGGCATTTGGTGAGATGAAGATGATTGGTATTATGTTCCTCCACATTGGGCAATCTTGAAGAAGGTCGAGTCTACAGTCTTCTCTACATTCAAAAATGTTGAGTTCTTTTCTTACAACTTGATATTTAACTTAATCCCATGACAGTTCTTGTTTGATGAGTTGTGGAATTAAGTTAGGTTCAAGTTGTTCTGTAGTTTAAGGTTAGGTCCAACTTGATTTTAACCTAATCTCATGACAGTTCTTGTTTGATGAGTTGTGAGGTTAAGCTGAAATCAAGTTGTTAGTGGGCTTAAATTTGTGGTTTAGCTTAACCTCATGACAGTTCTTGTTTGATGAGTTGTGGGGTTAAGCTAGATTTCAGTTGAGGCTCAACTTAAACTTACGAAAAGATGCCTAAGGCTTTTGTCGGCATTACTCAAGGACGGGAGTATTAGAAGACTAAAGACGGCATGCATTTGGTTATCTAAAGACTTCTTCACATTATGGGTGTTCATCCAAAGTCTTCTTTCTATTATGGGTGTTCATCAGAAAGGTTTCATATTGGGGGAGAGCACTAATTAGGGGAGAGTGAAAAGCCTGAATTAATCCCTAATTAAATGTGCTCACATTACTCTTCAGCAAGTCAAATGATGTGATTGGTCCTAAAACAGTCAACTTAAATCAACCACGGATGTGGTCAAACAAAGTCAAACCAATTGAGGACACAATTAACCAAGGAGTATAGTTTTATCCCCGGGTCGTTTAAGTCCCAGCGAGATGTGAAATTGTGCTTTTAAAAACGGCTTGTGATCAAGTGTAATTGAATGGGAAAGGGTTTTGGAATTATTGAACTAAGGAAATAAAAGAGAATAGCTTAAAACAAGCTATTAAAATAAACAAAGGGAACCAAATTACTTAAAACGTCTAAAGTCTAAAAACGTACGTTTAACTTTAAATAAAAGTAAACGTACAAAATAAAAAGTGAGATTTAATAAATAAAAGGCCTACGAATATGAAAATTATATTTTTACAATCCTAATAATAAAAGAAAATTATTGGAAAAAGAAAATTATTTATTTGACTTATTAATTAATTATTATTAATTAAAAACTATTTAATAATTTATTTAAACTAATTAAAATTCTAATAAATACTAAAAGATCAAAGAAAAATCTAAAAATTTTTATATAAATACTTTAAGGTGACAAAAAAGATAAGAAAATTATAAAAATGAAATTTACTTAATTAAAATTTAAAAAGATAAATTCTATTAAATAGAAGCTATCACTATTTTTCTATTTTTGATTTTCTTAAGGTCTAAAAATATAATTATATTTTTCCTAGATTAAAAATGACAAAAGAAAATTATGAAAATTGGATTTATATTTTTCTGATTATTTTTCTATTTATTATGATTTAATTACTATTTTAAACTAATTAAAAAGATTAAAAATATCAAATAACTTAGGAAAAATCTGAAAAATTTAGATTAAGTCTAAATTAATATTAAAAGGCTAGAAAATTAAAAGTGGAACTTATCTAAGGCTAATAGGCTGATTTGGGCTAATAAGCAGTTTGCTTATAAGCACAAAATAAGCTAAAAATCAATAAAAGTTGCCAAAAGTTCAGGAACAGATTAATATACTAAAATAAACACAAAACAACTGAAAAACACAAATAAGCACAAGAGATTAAGCAAGTTAAGCACTTATGCAGCTGTGGAATTTAAGACAGAAACTCAGAAATCAGGCAATACTGCAGACCAAATTAAGGAGTTAAATAAGCTATAGAAAAGCAACCTAATGGGGGCAAAACTTAGGTAGCACTACTGAGTACATGAAAACACAAAAAGCCCCATCATTAAATGCCCAATTGAACTCCAATTGGAGCCTAGATCAGCAACCAAAAACTGGGTCTGCTGATGCTTTTGACTTTTGCAGAAAAAACAAGGGTTGACTTTGGTGAAGTTCTAATGGATCCTACAGACTAATTATGATGTTATAAGCTAATGTGAACCTAAATTAAGCAATCCTAACAAGATCCAAGGCTGTGGTGAGGATTTGGTCACTTAAAAATCCAACAGTGGACACATCATTAGAGATTAAAGCTAATTTTGATTTTTTAACTGTTGACTACTGGTTTTTATGACTGAACTAAACTCTTATGACCTAATATGATATGTTATAACCAAAAACAACATCACAAACACCCTGGAACACAGGGTACACAGCAAATCCAAACAACCCTATATGAAACTAATTTTTTCATTTTCAAAAGATTAGAGTGAGTTAGGCCATGAAACTGATTCACAAGGTTCTAATATGATGTAATAAGCTTATTGAGTCACAAAATACAGATAATAACAACTAACACTCAAAAACCATTATTATGATATTTTGTCAGTTATGAGTTAACACTAAGCAACAAAGGATTCAAAGGAACAAGAATACAATTTTAAGCTATAACTTAATTAAGAAACACCAAATAAGCATAAAAACACAGACATGATCAGCAAATAAGTACTTCTACAGTAAATGGCTAAAAATGAGAAATGAGCTTACAACTTGTATTCAAGCACAGAACTGAGTACCAAGGGCCAAGAACACACCCTATAGCTTCCCAAGAAGCATTAAACCAAGGGCAATCCAAAATATACCCTGCTCCATGCTTCTTTCTTCATAATTCTTGATTTTTGATTTTTCACTCTTTTTGTCTCACTTTTGAATTTTTGAGTTTAATGTCTAATACTGAATTTTAAGGTTTCTAATAGCTTTTAGAAGCTATATAAGGAGCTTACATGAGCTTATGAATCCAATAACCATACTAATAACAACATTCAAAGAAACATGAAATTTGCACAAGAAATTGCATTCACGGATTTCAAACTTTAAAACTGAGATTTATTATTGATAATAGTTTACAAACACTGAAATTACTTAAACAAGTACTTGAAAACTAAAATTAACACTTGAAAATTAAAACAACATTAATTCGACATAAGCTAATAAAAATTACACTAGATAGATTTTTTACATTGCCTTTTTCTCTTTTCTTTATAGAATTTTATCTCTTTGTCGACATCTCTGAGTGATTCCCACCATGTCTTGACCTTTGATTTCATCAATTTCATCACAATCGTACAAGTGTCATTTTGGCGGGAAAAATATCATTAGCAGGTTTTTCTAATTAATGGATTTTGGGTGTTTGTGGAGGTGGAGGGGAGAGATTAGTGAGCTGGGGGATGAGTTGGAAGGTTGAGGTGTAAAGGTGAGGTGGTTTTGGAGCAGTGATGGTTTGGCGGGGTTGTGAGGAAGAAGGAGTTTGACTGGGTTTGACTGGGTTGACGGGGTCAAACCCTGGTATTTATTTAAGTTGGGATTGGGCCGGGTCAAGGGTTATGGTTGGGCTGGGTTTGCTTTTATTTTTGTATTGGATTGGATTTGGATTATAGATTTAATAAAGGGTCCGTTTTGGTTTTATTAAGTAACAAGGACCAATTATGTAATTTTCCCAAAGATGAGGACTGAAGCTGTACACACTCCAAACTGCTCACAAGGACCAATGTTGCCACAATCCAATAACACAAGAATCAATTTTGCATTTTTCCATTTTTTAAAAACCCAAAGGACCAAAATTGCCATTTTTAAAAAGTTCAGGGACCTTTTCTGTAATTTTTTCCCAAACAATCATTCAAGGACCAAATTTGACAATTAAGATTATTTTAGGGACCTTGAATGATAAAATTCCACTTTTTTAGATTCTAGGGACTAGATTTGCCAAATTATGAAAGTTCAGGGACTAAAATGCAAATTATGCCATTTATTGTTTGTTTTTTCCCTGAAACTTATAAAAACACAGTCAGATGATATTTTTATACATTTTTAGACTTTTTAAAGTGTTTTTGACTGTTTCTGTAGCTTAAATGTGAAAGAAATGATGAGTATTTGCATACTCATCATGATGGAAGCGAAAAAGATTCAGGATGCTGAGGAGTAATGGTTTTCGGTTCGTATCCTTGTATATATTTTGCTTCTTACATTCTTTTTCATATCTTATACCATTTTTGTAAATAGATATATAGAAATCTTGCTAATTGTAAATAGAGAATCGTAAAATCAGAAAAACCATAAAAATTAAAAAATTACAAAAGACAAAAAATAGTTTCACCTAGGCATGTCTTCTGTTTATCGATAACATTTACGGACTTAGAAATGTCATTCAATAATGGCACGGGTCTTTAAATGAAGCTCGAGCAGAAGTTAAAATGGATTCTTAAAACATGTCTAAATGGCTTGCTATTTCTTTAGATAGCAACCCGCGCTTCAAAATGGGGAAAGCACGTTGCCTAAAAGACGGCTGTTCCTCCAACTGGGTGATGTTCACCTGGGCATGGATTACTTTATATCCATGTTTCCTCGATCTGATGTACGTTTCAGTGCATCATTTCTTGAAAAAGAAGAGAAATCTTCTTTGCATACAAATAGTTTTCACTCTGTGATTCTTCTGAAAATTATTTGTAAGACACTTGGTGATTTTGTGTTGCTTGGAATTTGTTTAAACTTGGATTATGCATAAAATGTGTCACTCAATCAACGACCACAATACTTTAATACGGGTCATTGATTGAGGGGGAGAGTGAATTCAAATTTTATATCATCGAACGGAGTTATTGGTTAAATCATACTTGTTAGAAATGGTTTTGTAGTTAATGGGGTATTAGTTGAAGAGGATCTTGCTAAAACTTTATATCAAATGGCCAAACGTGTTAGTTGCTAGAAAGTTTAGGACATTATGTGCAATTTGCTTATAGTTTCCTAGCTTTTGTATCTAGAAGGTTCATTTGTGTTACTTTGGAATCCTCGTTTAATCCCCTAAATACTTTAAGACTCATAACCTAAAAGAAGTAAGAAAACCAGTTGTGTTTGATGTTCTTGAATACTCCTATGACATTTGTATGATCTGAATGAATGAGTTTCAAATGTTGTTTGACTCTTGTTAGTCGATTGCTGCTTAAATGTTGTTGATATTGTGCATATGTTCTCAGGATTCGCTTAGGTATATTGCTATCATGTTAGAATCATGTTCCTAAGATCCTGAGTTGAATATTGATATCTGTGTGAATTGCCATGTGCATGATTGCTAATTGCTCTTCATGCTAGATAGTAGTTTGACGTATTTCCTGACTGTGGTTTGATTAAATGAATTTGGTATTATAATGTGGCAAGCTGCTGAAGGGTAGCTGTTAAGGAATAGTGTATCTGTATGTATGTATATCTGTGTTGATATTCTTATGCAGATTCCATAGCCAAAATGAATGTGCCAGTTCCCATTCTAACCATTTGATCAGACAATCAAACTCTATTGATTGGCTCGAAATTCACCTCAACAACAACGTCGGCAACAACAACAACAACAACACTTTCACCACCGCCACCACCATTCATCTATTTTGGTCTCGCCAAGTGGGGATCAACGACATTTGCGAAAGATTTGTTGGTGGATGGATAATTGATGTTGACTACTAACTCAGAAAAGCGGGTGATTACATCATCTGCGCAAAAAGGTCAATATCATTTGTGTCATAAAAGTTATCTTGTGCAAAATGAGCAGTGAATCTCCCTCTTAGATTAAGGGGGAGCAAAGTATGTTTCATCATCAGAACATGTTAAACTTGACCACATTTTCTCCCATGTTTTCTAAATTATTTAAATCAATTGGGATCACAAATCTCAAAAGGTTTGAAATTTTTTATCGGGGGAGAGAATGTGATTTAAATATGAAACCTGATGAAAATGTGATGTTTTGGATTTAAGTGTAGGCTCTCCCATATGTGCTAAACTCTTTCGTATATCGATGCACATATTGAGGGGGAGCGAATGGATGAAAAAGGATTTTGGCACCGCATGAGATCGTGACTCAGACGTAACCAATGAATTGACGAAACACAAATTGTCATCAATCGAAAGGACATATCCTGGCCGGGTAATAATTTCAAGCTGGTCTAACCAGTGATGTAAGCGTGTCTCGAAAAGGATGTGTCTGAGTAGAGTGTACCGTTTCGAGAAACTTTCTGTGAACTTGACCAGGACGGGTAATAATTTCAAGCTGGTCTAACCAGTGATGTAAGCGTGTCTCGAATCGGTCATGCTCACTGAAAGTTGATCAATTCAAAAAGTGCGAGCTCTACCTAACATGTGCAAATTTATAAAACAATCAATCGAGCACATGTTGAGGGGGAGCATTTGAAAAATATAAAACTCTCAAGTGTTTGCAAAAATGTGTTTCAGAATCATGAACACTTTGAGAGATTTTTCAAAGATTTGGTTTATGGCTATCGTGGAAGTACACCAAAGACCGACCATTTTAATTAATGCATGGAGTTATAAGGATGGTTAGGTTAGGCTCAAGTTCCCACGACCCCGCCAGAGCCGGAGGGATCTACCCAGGGACAATCCACTAGTTAGTGTAGAAGTCCTTAGGTATGACTAAAAAAGGAGAAAAGTGGATAAGGGAAAAGTGCCGACTGAGATGGAGCTAGTACTGGAACAAACCCAACAAGGTTCTAGTAATGAAGTCTCGGTAAGCACTGAAGGGGTTGAAGAATTAAAAAGAAATGAAGTGAGAAAGGGTGAAAAGAAATAGCCCTCCTTACAACTTAGGCAGAAACCGGGTCAATACATATGCTGTCAGAATCACATAGTTGATTGTTGGCATTGAAGACAAAGTATCATGGACCCAGTGATACGCTGCACAACCCTCCCTAGCCACTCAAGGTCCCTCAAAGGATTCTTGTTTCAATTGTCACGGAGTTCAATACATTCCTATCGTCTCTCTCACTCCGAGTTAGATGATATTGAAAAGGTGGCAGTCCTCTCCAGCCTCCGCTCACTAAATCAAAGCGCACTATAGAGTCTAGAGCCACGAGATTCATCATAAGATCTCATAGGAACACAAATTATCTCTACACTGGTTGTTCAACATTAAGGACACCAGTTGTAAACTCATGAGTCCTACGCAGATCTTAGCAATCTGCCAGAACATTTATGAGAGAATTTACTAATGTAATTCTCAATAATTGAATGGAAATTCCTGCCAGGGTCAACATCAAGCAGCCCTGAAAGCAGGTCACTTCGGTAATTCCCTGTGGATTACGCTTAGTGATCGCGACGGTTCCAAACGGTCTACAGTCTGGAGTGATCTCCAGCGACTCACCTAATCATTGATTTACTACGGTAAGATCTTAAAAAAAAACCCTCTGTGGGTTTTCGATTTAGGAACGGTCTTGGTAAGGATTAGAGAGAGTTTTCACACTATGCTGTTAACAATCTCGAAGTCCGAACCTGTAAGTACCGGACGTTTTATTGCTAACTGTCGTATGCAGGAACTTCTGGCGGTTGTAGCTGTTGAACACTGTAGCTGGTTGCTGTTGTAGCTGGTTGCAGAAAAGATGCCAATCCTCTACCACATGTTCACACTACACCATCATTGTAATTCAACAAAGTCATGATCAACCAAAAGACCTTCAACACGGCTTCTGCTAACTCTGATGCTAAAGATCATGACACCAAATAGTGTGAGCATGTCGGCTCAAAGATTTACACATCACATGGAAACATACTGCTGAAAGATGACTTGAAGACAAATGTTGGATTTTAAACTCGAAGAATTCTCAAAGATCATCCAAGACAACCGATCAGTCATCGAAAGAGTACTGCTGAAAGCACAATGATCAAAGACGTTGAAGAATCAAAGACTACGAGCTGTGAAGACAAGTTCTGAAGAGGAATGCTAGAAGTCAAACTATTATTTCGGGGTGACCTCCCTTAGGGGGAGATTGTTAGGAATATAAATATTCAGATGAAGGCTCGGTCACCCCGAGTATCTACTTAGCATTCTGATTGCTCCTAAAACAGTCAACTTAAATCAACCACGGATGTGGTCAAACAAAGTCAAACCAATTGAGGACACAATTAACCAAGGAGTATAGTTTTATCCCCGGGTCGTTTAAGTCCCAGCGAGATGTGAAATTGTGCTTTAAAAACGGCTTGTGATCAAGTGTAATTGAATGGGAAAGGGTTTTGGAATTATTGAACTAAGGAAATAAAAGGGAATAGCTAAAACAAGCTATTGAAATAAATAAAGGGAACCAAATTACTTAAAACGTTTAAAATCTAAAAACGTACGTTTAACTTTTAAATAAAAGTAAACGTACAAAATAAAAAAAATGAAAACGAAGAAATATTAATCCTAAAAATATAAAAATGACTTTTTTATAAACCTAAAGATAAAAGAAAATTATTAGAAAAAGAAAATTATTTATTTGACTTATTAATTAATTATTATAAATTAAAGATTATTTAATAATTATTTAAACTAATTAAAATTCTAATAAATACTAAAAGATCAAACAAAAATCTGAAAATTTTTATATAAATACTCTAAGGTGACAAGAAGCTAAGAAAATTATAAAAATGAAACTTACTTAATTAAAATTTAAAAAGATAAATTCTATTAAATAGAAGCTATCACTATATTTCTATTTTTGATTTTTTTAAGGTCTAAAAATATAATTATATTTTTCCTAGATTAAAAATGACAAAAAAAATTATGAATATTGGATTTATATTTTTCTGTTATTTTTCTATTTATTATGATTTAATTACTATTTTAAACTAATTAAAAAGATTAAAAATATCAAATAACTTAGGAAAAATCTGAAAAATTTAGGTTAAGTCTAAATTAATATTAAAAGGCTAGGAAAATTAAAAGTGGAACTTATCTAAGGCTAATAGGCTGATTTGGGCTAATAAGCAGTTTGCTTATAAGCACAAAATAAGCTAAAAAGCAATAAAAGTTGCCAAAAGTTCAGGAACAGATTAATATACTAAAATAAACACAAAACAACTGAAAATCACAAATAAGCACAAGAGATTAAACAAGTTAAGCACTTGACTGCTATGAAACTTAATACAGAAAACTCAGAAATCAGCCCATATTTAGACAAGATTAAGCACTCAATAAGCTATTTAAAGACAACCTAAGGGGGGCAAAATCTTCCCTATACTACTGAGTATCTAAAAATATGAAAAGCCCTATCACCAAATGCCCAATTGAACTCCAATTGGAGCCTAGATCAGCAACCAAAAACTGGGTCTGCTGATGCTTTTGACTTTTGCAGAAAAAACAAGGGTTGACTTTGATGAAGTTCTAATGGATCCTACAGACTAATTATGATGTTATAAGCTAATGTGAACCTAAATTAAGCAATCCTAACAAGATCCAAGGCTGTGGTGAGGATTTGGGCACTTAAAAATCCAACAGTGGACTGTCAATGGAATGCAATTGAGATTTTGACTTTAACACAAAGAACCTGTGGTTTTTATTGTTTGACTGAACTATTATAACCTAGTATGACTTATAACAACAACAAACACCAACTAGTATGCACAGGATTACCAATTGATCAGCAAATCCAAACACCCCTTATAAATTCAGAATTGGTGATTTCCAAAGAATTTCTGGGATTCAGACCAAGCAACTGATTTGAAAGCTTATATTATCATAGAATAGAACTAAATAAGCATAAACAAACAATAACACAAGCATAAAACTCAGAAAAGCAACTTATGCAAATTTGACTGTGAACTAAGGAATTTTAGCAACTATGGAATTCAAAGAACAAACTATCTGTTTTAATGCATGAACTTACTTAACAACAACTTAGAGACACAGAAACATAAAGATCATAGCATACAAACAACTTAAACAATAAAATGCAAAACTTGCTAAAAATTGCTTACAACTGTGTCCAGCTTGAAACCAAGAACAAGGACCTTAGATCACACCTAATGGCTTTCCACAAAGCCTCTAACCCAAGGGCAATCCAGAATTTCCCTTGCTCCAGCCCTGATCATCATGAAACCTGAACTTTGACTTTTGTTGACCTTTTTGTATTTTTGAGTTTTTATTACTAAACTAATTTTAAGGATTACTAATAGCTTTTATAAGCTATATAGGAGCTTATGTGGTCTTATGAGTCCAGAAACAATACTATAAACAACATCCAAAGAAACATGAAATTTGAACAAGAAATTGCATACACTGAACTTGATATTAAAACTTGAAATTGATGATTGGAAAAGCTTAATATTTACAATAAGATTGCTTGAAAAAGTACTTGAAAGCTAAAGTTTACAACTGAAATTGAAAGATTAACTAATTCGAACTAAGATTAACTAAATTACACTAGATACTCTATCACATTGCTTCCCATCTTTTCTTTATAGACTATTATCTCTTTGTCGACATCTCTGAGTGATTCCCACCACTTCTGAGCCTTTTATTTCATCAATTTCATCACAATCGTACAAGTGTCATTTTGGCGGGAAAAATATCAAGAGCAGGTTTTTACAATTAAAGAAATTTGGGTGTTTGTGGAGGTGGAGGGGAGAGATTAGTGACTGGGGGTGCAAGTGAAGTGATAGGTGGATGGTGGTTTGAAGCAGTAAAGATGGTTTGGTTTTGGCGGGGTGTTGTGAGGAAGAAGGAATACCAGGGTTGGTTTGACCCTGGTTTGACCTGGTATTTTATTTAAGTTGGGATTGGGCCGGGTCAAGGGTTATGGTTGGGCTGGGTTGGTTGTATTTTGGATTGGGTTTAGTAATAAAAGGGTGGGTTTGTTTTATTTAATTAAGGATCCGGTTGGTTTAGTAGCTAAATCACAAGGACCATTTTGTAATTTTTGGATTTTGAGGGGCTGAAGTTGTAACTTTCCCAAAGTATCATAAGGAACCAATCTTGCCATATTATAATAACCCAAGGACCATAATTGCATTTTTTCCAATTTAGAACATCCGGGGACCAAATATGACATTTTTCAAACTTGAGGGACTAAAGTTGTCAATTTGCAATTTTTAACTTTAAAGGATTTCTTTTGACAACTTGTGAATTCCCAAGGACCTTTAATGATATTTTACATGTTTTGAGTAACCAGGGACTAGTTTTGACAACTTTTGAAAGTTGAGGGACTGAAACTGCCAATTATGCAAACTTTGTTTGTTTTTCAATTGTTTTCAAACATTTTGCATTTGAAACTTATAAAACACACTCCTGGGATATTTTCAGTATTTTGATGCATTTTTGAGTGTTTTTGGATGTTTT
This sequence comes from Artemisia tridentata subsp. tridentata, assembly GCA_021014915.2. Classification (NCBI taxonomy): domain Eukaryota; kingdom Viridiplantae; phylum Streptophyta; class Magnoliopsida; order Asterales; family Asteraceae; genus Artemisia; species Artemisia tridentata. The sequence goes on from CP139504.1 coordinate 94,301,878, forward strand.
GGCAGTTCAGATATGACAAAAATGATGAGTATTTCACACTCATCAATCCCCCACACAAAACTATTGCTAGTCCCTAGCAATATTTTTGAAAATTTAATGGATTTTATCTCTTTACCAAAAGCCATCACCTCTGGAGTAGCCAAATGTTTCAGTTCAAGTAAGAACTATGGTACACTGATAACCATGTGATTTTGAGCAAATCACCAGCTGTAAACGGTTTTGATTTGTCTTTACCAGAAGCCGTTTGCTTCTGGACTAGCCATTGTTTTAGTATGTGATACTTTGGCACAATGATAACCAAATGATTTTGAGCAAACCATCAGCTTTCAACGGGTTTGATTTGTCTTTACCAAGAGCCGTTTGCTCCTGGATTAGCCAATCCTTATGTGGGTTAGACATGGCGGACTGATAACCATTTATTGAGTTCTAAGTGAGAAAAAATTTTAAAATTTTGGCTAAAATGGGGGTGCTAGATGATACATTTGATAAAATTCGCTAGAATTTCCCCCCCACACTTAGAACTGAATATTGCCCTCAATATTCAAAGAACCGGCTGTTAAACCAACACTTAGAACGTGAAAGGGAAATACTGAATAGCCATTATTTTATATATACACACACTTTTTTTTTTTTTTTTTTTTTTTTTTTTTTTTTTTGGAATATTTACATATATACAACCTGTGGGGCATCTCCCCCACACTAGGGTGGTAGAAAATAGAAAGAAGTCAGAAATATGGGTGAAAACCCATATGGTGGGCTAATGTTTTTGATCACCGAGTCATTAGCTTGACTCGATCCCCGCATTTATTGGTTCATGGGGAAAGTTTGAAGATCCGGGACAACCATGAATGGTATGTCCTCTCCAAAGTAGTGTTTTAACCGATGACCATTCACTTTGAAATTTGGTCCGTCATTTTGAGATAACTCAACGGTACCATATGGATAAACTTTTGTAACAGTGAATGGACCAGACCAACGGGATTTGAGTTTTCCCGAGAAAATCTTCAATCTTGAATTGAAAAGAAGGACTCGATCACCAACGTTGAAAACGCGGTTCTTGATTTTAGAGTCATGAATCTTCTTTGTCTTTTCTTTATAAATCAAAGAGTTCTCGTATGCTTGATCACGCAGTTCATTTAATTCATTCATTATAACTTTACGGTGATCACCCGCAGTTTGAAGGTCAAAGTTAGCATGTTTCAAGGCCCAGTAGGCTTTGTGCTCTAATTCGATAGGAAGATGACATGCCTTTCCGTACACCAGCTTGTAAGGTGTACACCCGATGGGTGTTTTGTAAGCTGTACGAAAGGCCCATAGTGCATCATCCAATTTATCTGACCAGGATGCACGATTTTCTCCTACAGTCCTTTCTAAGATTCTTTTAATACCGCGATTTGAAACTTCAACTTGCCCACTTGTTTGTGGGTGATACGCAGTGGAAAGACGGTGAGTTACACCATACTTTTGCATGACTTTATCAAATTTGTCATTGCAAAAATGCGTACCACGATCACTAATTATAGCACGTGGAGTTCCAAAACGGGCAAACAGAGCTTTCAGGAATTTTACAACTACTCGGGCATCATTAGTGGGTAAAGCTTTTGCTTCAACCCATTTTGACAAATAGTCAACAGCCACGAGAATGTATTTATTTCCTCGAGATGATGGAAATGGCCCCATAAAGTCAATGCCCCAGACATCAAAGATTTCACAGACTTGAATTGCATTTTGTGGCATTTCATTTCGTTGTGAAATATTTCCGTGACGCTGACAAGCTTCACAAGTTTTGATAAGATCTTGGGCATCCTTATAGATTGTGGGCTAATAAAACCCGGAATCAAACACCTTTTTGGCGGTGTAGTTTGGACTATGATGGCCCCCCGTGGGTCCAGCATGGCAAGCTTTGAGAATGTCAATAGCTTCCTGTCCGTAAACACACCGTCGGATGACTTGATCCGCACAGATTTTGAATAAGTAGGGGTCGTCCCAAAAATAATGTTTAACATCCTTGAAGAATTTATTCTTCTGTTGGGTCGACATCCCTTTCACTATGAAGTTACCCGCATGGTAATTTGCGAAGTCAGCAAACCATGGGGTAGTAGAATCTCCTCGAAAAGTAACCGCATTGAGTGTCTCGAGAGGAAATGTTTTATTAATTTCCTTTTTCTCGAAAACATCTTGGTGTGGGTTCTCTAATCGGGATAGATGATCAGCAGCTAGGTTCTCAGCTCCTTTTTTATCACGTATAATGATATCAAATTCTTGCAGGAGGAGAACCCAACGGAGTAATCTTGGCTTTGCATCTTGTTTTGCAAAGAGATATTTGAGAGCCGAGTGATCCGTATACACTACACATTTTGTCAAGATTAAATATGGCCGAAACTTCTCAAAGGCATACACCACAGCTAACAATTCTTTTTCTGTAGTGGTGTAATGAGTTTGAGCTTCAGTCATGGTTTTACTTGCGTAGTGAATAGGCTGAAAGTGTTTGGCTTTTCGTTGCCCCAGGACTGCACCGATAGCAAAATCACTTGCATCGCACATGAGCTCAAAGGGAAAATCCCAGTCGGGGGCAACCAGAATGGGTGCTTCAGTAAGCTTTTTCTTTAATATTTCAAAAGCTTTGATGCACTCGGGTGAGAAGATAAAAGGAGCATCCTTTTCAAGAAGATGAGGCATAGGCCGGGCGATTTTAGAAAAATCTTGTATGAATCTACGATAGAAACCGGCATGACCCAAAAAACTCCTAATACCTTTGACGGTAGTGGGATGAGGTAATTTACCAATGACATCAACTTTAGCTCTGTCAACCTCAATCCCGTTCTTTGATATCTTATGGCCGAGGACAATGCCCTCTTTGACCATAAAATGACTCTTCTCCCAATTTAGACAAAGATCGGTGTCTTTACACCTTTTCAACATGTTTTCTAAATTGGAGAGACATGCTTGGAACGAATCCCCAATGACCGAAAAGTCATCCATAAAGACCTCCATTGTTTTACCGATCATGTCGGTAAATATAGCCATCATACACCTCTGGAATGTACCTGGAGCATTACATAAGCCGAAAGGCATACGTTTATAAGCAAAGGTTCCATAGGGGCATGTAAAGGTGGTCTTTTCTTGATCTTGTGGATCAATGGGAATTTGAAAGTAACCCGAGAAACCATCAAGGAAACAATAGTACTCGTTTCCTGCTAATCTCTCAAGCATCTGATCCATAAAAGGTAGAGGAAAATGGTCTTTACGGGTGGCATCATTTAACTTACGATAGTCAATACAAACACGCCACCCCGTAACCAATCGAGTTGGAATCAACTCATTTTCATCATTTGTGACAACAGTTATGCCACCCTTTTTAGGAACACATGAATGGGACTAACCCAAGGACTATCAGAGATGGGATAAATCAATCCTGCATCAAGAAGTTTGAGGACCTCTTTTTTGATAACATCGTGGATTTTAGGATTCACCCTTCTTTGATGTTGGACTGCTGGTTTAAAGTCATCCTCCATTAAAATCTTGTGAGTACAAAATTCAGGGTCAATACCCTTTATGTCGGAGAGTTTCCAAGCAATGGCTTGCTTGTGTGACTTTAAGACCTTTATTAGAGCAGTCTTTTCCTCATCACTTAAATCTTTAGCAATAATGACGGGTAATTTATCATCACCCTCCAAAAATGCGTACTCAAGATGAGGCGGTAAGTCTTTGAGTTCGACCTCAGGAAATTCATCGGTTTTCTCAACTGATCTGATTTCCTCATTATGAAGTTCAACGGGAGGGAGTGGAGGAGAATTGTCCTGATTCAACAATTTCTCAAGAAGAAGAATATCTCCCTCCAGATCAATCTCATCGTCATCAATCCCCTCTAGGAATGAATCACACTTGAGAAAATCCTCGATCTCTTCCAAATTGAAATCACTTCCCTCAAACGGAGTGAGAGAAGGGGAAGAGTGGGAAATGCCAGGTAAAGAAGATGTGGTGGTATCCCCACTCACAGAATTATGAGAATAACCAAGAAACTCTTGAGAATACTCCTCTGAAACAATATCAATGACATCGATTCGGTTAACCGATTCAGAATCATAATTTGAGGAGTACCTCGAAGTTTGATCGAGGTTAAAGGTAACAGCTTCATTTCCCACACGTAATGTGATTTCATGCTCAAATACATCTATGAGAGCACGGCCCGTTCTTAGGAATCCTCTTCCAAGAATGAGAGGAACCCTAGGATCAGCATCGAAATCAACAACCACAAAGTTAGCTGGAAAATGGAACTTTCCTACTTTCACAAATACGTCCTCAGCAATGCCAAGTGGACGAGATATTGAACGATCTGCAAGCTCAAGAGTCATGCAGGTAGGAGTAAGTTCAGTAAGAGAAAGTTTCTTCCATACTGATTTAGGCATCAGGTTGATGCTTGCACCAAGATCGGCCAAGGCATAGCATTCAACCATTCCTGGAAAGACACAAGGTAGTAGAAACCTTCCAGGATCTCCAAGCTTCTCGGGAAGCTTTTTCAAGATAACTGCTGAGCAGTTCTCATTTAATGGAGTCTTTGCCATTTCAAACAGTTTTTCCTTGTTGCTTAACAAGTGTTTGATTGTGGATGCAAACTTGGGCATCAGAATGATAGCATCCGCAAAGCTTATGTCAAAGTGTAATTCTTGAAAAATTTGGAAGAATTTATCCATTTGTTGACTAGCTTTTTCGCGGAGCTTTTGCTCATTTAAACGTGATGGGTAAGGAATAGAAGGTTTGGATTTAGGGTTTTCAACCGGGGTTTCAGGATGTTCAAAGACAACTTGAGGTTTAGTCTTGGGTTTCGGGACAACTTGAGGTTGGACGTTGTTGGTACCTCTCGTTATTAGTAGGAAGTACCTGGTCCTTAGTCACCTCAGGCTCACTTCCCACTACCTTGGGGGAAGAAGAAGAAGTGGTAGTGGAAATAGTGGGTCCCTCATATGAAACACCACTTCGGGTTGTGATCGCCTTAACATGGCCCTTCGGGTTAGCGATCGTGTTGCTCGGAAGTTTTCCTGAGCCCGAAGGTTGATCATTTAAAGATTTTTTAATCTCAGAGATCTGGCTGACCAACAACCTGTTTGTGTCCTCTTGAGCTTTCATGAACTGCCTCAATAACTCATCAGATGATGGTTGTGGGGCTGGAATGGCTTGATGTTGATTAGGGAAATTTTGCATTCGGTTATTTTGATTATAACCTTGATGTTGAAAATTCCCTTGATTTGGATTACTATTTCCTTGAAAATGATTTCCCTGATTGAAATTGGGTCGGTTAAAGTTTCCTTGGTGTTGGAAAACTTGATTCTGTCCAGAATTGAAATTCCCTTGGTTTTGATAACCTTGGTTCATTCGAGGTTGATTTTGGTTCCGGTTTTGCAAATTCTGGTTCTGATTAAAACCGGGTGGTCCTTGGTAACTACTAGCTCGGTAATTTGGTTCTGTTTGAGGACGGTATTGATTACCTCCCTGATTTGAAGTACCGGCTATAGCATTAACTTCAAAAGGACTACCATCGGTGGCAGTACAGTCGTAGTATGCGTGAGGGCCACCACAAGTAACACAGACTTCCACTTTCTTCACTTCAGCATGTGAAGGATTTTGTGTGAAAGTGACTTTCTTTTGGCTTGAGAGAACCAAAGCTTGAATAGCGTCCGTGAGTTTGTCAATCTTAGCATCGGTGCTAGAAGTACTCACGGGAGATGAAGTAGAAGGACCGGCACTAGCCTGAGAATGATATGGCTTTGTTCGTGCAGTACGGACCTTAGACTTATTTTCAATAATCGCTAAAGCTTCTTTGACAGTTTTGCTCAAAAAGTTACCTCCAGAGGAGGCATTGAGAGAATCTTGGTCAGATTGGCTCACACCATTATAGAAAGTGTCGATTTGCATCAACTCGGTGAAACCATGATGAGGACATTTACGAAGCAATTCTTTGAAACGATCCCACGCGTCACTAAACGATTCATCAAATCTTTGTGTGAATTTAATGATTTCATTTTTAAGACTTGTCGTTCTAGACGGTGGAAAGAATTCGTTTACAAACTTTGTAACTAAGTCCTCCCATGTCTCAATTGAACGAGGGGGTTGTTTTTCAAGCCATATCCGGGCTTGTCCCTCGAGAGAAAATGGGAATAGAAGAAGTTTAATTGAGCTAGACGGGATGTTCTTGTATTTGATGGTAGATGTAATCTTGTTAAACCATCGAATGTGAGCATGAGGATCATCCCTCTCAAAACCGTAGAATTGGCTAGAGGTTACAAGATTCAGTAACCCGGTTTTGAGCTCAAAACTCTCAGCTACAATAGCTGGAACAACAATGGCATCTCCATAACCCTCGATGGGTGCTTGGAGAAGCTCATTCATCGGCAAATCTGCCATGACGACAGGATCAGTACGTTCCTCAGATATGACTGATGGGGCAGAACGTCTACGACTCTTCGAGGTATGTTTCCAAGCTCACGGAGAGGGCTTGATGACCTAGAAGAACGAGTGCGCATGCACTAAGACGAGTCTAAGAATCCTTTATAGTGGAGGAAACTTAGAAAAGGGGTAAGAAGATTCTTTTTGGATTTTATTTGTTTATTGAGAAGTTAAGATGAAAACAAAAATTTTCAATTAAAATCAAGATCGAGAAAAAACACAAGTGAACTTAAACCAATAATCAACAGGCGTACGGTAGCTCTCTAAAAGATAAACGCACAGAGTGGCGGAGAAGCAGAGGTGGGCAATTAAATGCTCCTTAAAAACCCGCTTCTTTCAGTCCGACAATTTAATGTCAGACTATCCTAGAACCTCCGTTAGAGTTTGTTTATCAATTAAAGGTGAGCCGATATTCGCAAGTGATACAAAGGCAAGTTTTATATCTTTGGTTTGGGAACTTATTATGGTCGTACCCCCAGTTAGGCAGTACTCAGTCTTGGTTCTCGATGGTAATTTTTTATTGTTATTTATTATTAACAAAGAAAACGGAAAATATTTTTGGTGTTTTTATTTTTTATATGATATTATATATAGAAAAGAAAAGAAAATATTTTTGTTTTTTATATGGTTTATGGGGAATTGAAATACGATATTTTTGGTACTTGATCCGTTAAATGAGTTAACTTCACAAGCGTTTTGCTTTATATATGATAAATATACAAGAGAAGAAGATATACACAGATTGGTTTCAAAGACACGATACTGCAAAACGTTTGAAACACGCAGCACACCTCCTCGGCAGCGACGCCAAAATTTGATTGCTCCTAAAACAGTCAACTTAAATCAACCACGAATGTGGTCAAACAAAGTCAAACCAATTGAGGAAAACAATTAACCAAGGAGTATAGTTTTATCCCCGGGTCGTTTAAGTCCCACGAGATGTGAAATTGTGCTTTAAAAACGGCTTGTGATCAAGTGTAATTGAATGGGAAAGGGTTTTGGAATTATTGAACTAAGGAAATAAAAGAGAATAGCTTAAAACAAGCTATTGAAATAAATAAAGGGAACCAAATTACTTAAAACGTTTAAAATCTAAAAAGTACGTTTAACTTTTAAATAAAAGTAAACGTACAAAATAAAAAAATGAAAACGAAGAAATATTAATCCTAAAAATATAAAAATGACTTTTTTATAAACCTAAAGATAAAAGAAAATTATTAGAAAAAAAAATTATTTATTTGACTTATTAATTAATTATTATTAATTAAAGATTATTTAATAATTATTTAAACTAATTAAAATTCTAATAAATACTAAAAGATCAAAGAAAAATCTGAAAATTTTTATATAAATACTCTAAGGTGACAAGAAGCTAAGAAAATTATAAAAATGAAACTTACTTAATTAAAATTTAAAAAGATAAATTCTATTAAATAGAAGCTATCACTATATTTCTATTTTTGATTTTTTTAAGGTCTAAAAATATAATTATATTTTTCCTAGATTAAAAATGACAAAAGAAAATTATGAAAATTGGATTTATATTTTTCTGATTATTTTTCTATTTATTATGATTTAATTACTATTTTAAACTAATTAAAAAGATTAAAAATATCAAATAACTTAGGAAAAATCTAAAAATTTAGTTAAGTCTAAATTAATATTAAAAGGCTAGGAAAATTAAAAGTGGAACTTATCTAAGGCTAATAGGCTGATTTGGGCTAATAAGCAGTTTGCTTATAAGCACAAAATAAGCTAAAAAGCAATAAAAGTTGCCAAAAGTTCAGGAACAGATTAATATACTAAAATAAACACAAAACAACTAAAAATCACAAATAAGCACAAGAGATTAAACAAGTTAAGCACTTGACTGCTATGAAACTTAATACAGAAAACTCAGAAATCAGCCCATATTGCAGACAAGATTAAGCACTCAATAAGCTATTTAAAGACAACCTAATGGGGGCAAAATCTTCCCTATACTACTGAGTATCTAAAAATATGAAAAGCCCTATCACCAAATGCCCAATTGAACTCCAATTGGAGCCTAGATCAGCAACCAAAAACTGGGTCTGCTGATGCTTTTGACTTTTGCAGAAAAAACAAGGGTTGACTTTGATGAAGTTCTAATGGATCCTACAGACTAATTATGATGTTATAAGCTAATGTGAACCTAAATTAAGCAATCCTAACAAGATCCAAGGCTGTGGTGAGGATTTGGGCACTTAAAAATCCAACAGTGGACTGTCAATGGAATGCAATTGAGATTTTGACTTTAACACAAAGAACCTGTGGTTTTTATTGTTTGACTGAACTATTATAACCTAGTATGACTGTAACACCCAACCCGGCAAGGGTAAAGATATCACAACAATGGCTTCATATCAGATTACAAGTATAAAATCCAAAACATCATAAGTCCATAACATTAATGATCAAAGGGAAATAAGTCGACATAACTTATGTCCAAAACAGAAATAAACTGAAGTACATAAATCCAAGATGCCTAAAGAATGGCATAACAGAAACAGAATCCAAATGGCACAACTAGAATGTCTAAGGTCTAAGCTTCACACAAGTTGCTCTCATCCCAAAGCTAAAACCCCGCTCCTAGCTTAAATACCTGCCGTACATGAAAAGAAAACGTACGGCTGAGCTTAAAAAGCCCAGTGAACAGATACATATACAAAGCAATAATAACGAAACAGAACTGAAATATGGTGCACGGGGAATATCATGAAGTATAAACAAAGAGACAGAAAATATAAAAGAAGAATAGGATAGTCATCCACCACGAGCCCAGAAAAATATCAGATAATAACCATCATAATCTAGAGGGGATGCCTCTTAAGTAACCAGATAATATGAGGGGTGTCCTCATGTATCAAATAGAGTGATCAGCTCCCAGATAAATGTGAAAGGCATGTATTGCACACAGTACCAGACACCAGAACAGAAATCATATCATATATAGTTAAATCCACTAAACAGAACAGATCTAGGATGCATCCATACGCCTCCCCCAGAAACATATATAATCCATAATCAAAGTAATGCGCATATCATAATCAGAATTGGGACGTGGCGGAACATCACTCTACCGCCCTAGAGTCATGCCATTGGTGCATCAATGACACGGACATGGAAACCCCATGCCTGGTGAAATGGCTCGGGTATCAAACTAAGAGTCAATATCATATCATAATCAGAGGGTCATATAACAAAGGTCAAATCTGATGGTCCATAACAGATGGTTCATAACAGATATATCAGATGAAATACCAAAGGTCCAAATCAGAGTGTAATCAGAAAGGTTCATAATAAAAGGGATCATAGCAATGGCTTTGGGAAAACTTAAACGAATCAGAATCAGAATCATAACCATGAGATAGGACACCCTTACTGAAAAAGGGCAGAGTATCTGTACCTTATTGCAAAGCAAACAAAACCAAAATAGCAAACACTGACAGGCTCAGGACCTCTCCTTCTTCACACCTAAGAGAGTAGAAGAGTATTAAAATTGGTTTTACTGACTTTCCATTTTAAGTAATTTTTCCCTTTTTAGCAGGTTTCCAAATCTAGTAAGTTTCCTTAGTTAGAAAGATTTAGACATTAGGGATTAGGTTAAGTTATTATAGAACAAAATTTATGGACATAAGGTATGTTTTAGCAATTCACTATAGTTTAGGGGTAAATATGGTAACTTACACAAATTAAGGTTTTGATTGTAATTAAACCAAAGTTAAAGGTCAAACATGAAAATATTACAATAATCTGTTTTGAATCCATATTTATCAAGTTAACGATTTCAGTCCCTCAAGTTTACCAATATTACACATTACACCCTTAAGTTACATAAATTTCATATTAAACCTTATATTTCATGATTTTACATTTAAACCCCTTTCATGACCATATTAACACAACAAACCCTTAACCTTTTCAAATTACCGAAAATAACCCATATTCCAAATGTTGTACGAATTGGTCCTCCACTTTTCATAATTTACACATTTAGTCCCTTAATAAAATAAATTACAATTCGATCATCTATTTATTACATTTACACTTTAAATCCATTTAATATCCAAAGTTACACATCAAGTCCCTCATAAATATATTTATACGAATTACCATAGGTTTTCCAAAATTACAAAACAGGTCCTCCTATTTTAAATAAATTCAATTCGATTTATATACTTTCCATAATTTACCATTTAAACCTTCTAAGTCTTATATTTACACAAAGACCCTTCATTTTATATTTTATTCACATTTGTCACAGATTAATACACCTTACAAAAATGACCCATAAGTTTCAGAAATTTACCGAATGCACCCTAGAGTTTTAAAATTTACAAAACATACCTTTTCCTTTAATAATTAAACCGATTAACCCTTAATTATTTCAAAATTACATAAAATACCCTCCTCATTATTTTTATACAATTTTCAGCCCCATTTCACTGTTTACAAAAATAACCCATAAGTTTTCAATAATTACCAAACAACCCCTTTACTTATTTTTTTATCCGATCGGTTTTTATAAAAACATAACAAACCCTAGATCAATTCAATACTCAATCATTAGCTCATCATAGTACATCATTTCATACTCTTTAATCCACAAAACAAGCCCTAGTTCATCAACCCTAGTTTATACGATTTGTTCCTTCCTTTTTCTTTTAATCCGATCGAACCAAAAACAAATAAATCCAAAACGATTCTTACAAGCTTCGAACACATGGTTCCAGATTTTATATAAGTCGAACAACATCTAAGAACATCCAGAAAATTCAGATCGAGGTCTCATAATTTTGCATAGCCTCGTTTTCTATTTTATACGATATAAGGGTTTATGTGTTAAATTAATTCGTACGACTCATATTTGATGCATGATCCATTTTTAAATGTTTAGTATGATTTTAATAGACGAAAAGAGTGCAGGAAAAATACCCTTAAGAAGAATCGAATGCAAGAACAATTATAATCAAAAACCCTTGTCGATATAACCCTAATCGACCAAATGAATTACCACGATCGAACCAGCAACTCTGGACCTCAACCACTATTTTTCCCACCTTCTTTGTCTTCAAACTCGTCCAAGAAAAATGGCCTTAAGCCTTGAGAACCAGATTTCGATTTGTTTGGAGTTTTGAGAGTGTCGGCTAAATATTTTGTGTGTTTAGGGTTACAAAAATGTGTGAATGAGATATATATCCGGTTCTTATATTTTTCCTGGGCTTCACATAATGGATTGGACCTAAGAAAATTATTGTATCATTTTTCCTTAATCATTTGGGCTTTATTTTCGATTTAATATACACTTTAAAATTACTTATATGATTTTCGGAAATTAAATAAATAGCATAACTGAATTTTTACTTTTCATAAATATAAAAATGAAACTTTTAAAGTCCTTAAATTTTATCTGAGCATTTTTGATAATTATCTGAATTTATACCCTTTGTTTGGTATTCTTTAATTAATTACTTGTACTTTTATACTTCCAGGGGTATTTTGGTCTTTTTACTTGTTTTAAAATTTCGGGTTTTACAACTCTTCCCCTCTAACAGAAAAATTTCGTCCTCGAAATTTGCAAAGAATCAGAGATGAAACGGAACGGAAATAAACAAGGACATACCAGATCAGAATACAAAGTGAGGATAACTTGTAAAACCCTAAAAATCTAAAATGTGCAAAAAGACCAAATTGCCCCTACAAATTGAAAACTAAATTAAAAGCTTATAAAGTATCAAATAAATTCCAAACTTCTGACAATGCATAAGTTATGATACCAAATAATTTTAACAATTTCATTTAACATTTATACAAGATATAAAATTACCAAAATGCCCCCATAGAGCCGAATAACATTTTTATTAACATTTAAATTGTATAAAAGTAAAATAAATGCATTTAAATGTGGAAATAAATCACATTAATTTGGCCAACCCATTTTGCTGAGATTTCTGGTCCAAGCCCACCCCATTGACTCGGTTTTCCTATTTTATAAATCAATCATACCTTTCTTGATAACCCTAAATTGCCGAGTAAAATAACACACACAAATAAATCCCTATAGCCTCCAATCGACACTCTAAAATTCCTAGACCATTTTTCTGTGTTAGATCATCATCCAAGGAGTCCTAGAAAAATAATACTTCGAATTGTGGTGGCCGGATTCAAGGGTTTTCGAAAATTTTTGTTTAATTCAACCCGAAAGGTAAAAATTCCATTTTGATTCATTCGATCTTGGAAAAATTTGTTTCTTATTTTTATTGTGTTCCTCACATCATATGTGACACGTGAAAATTGGTTTCATGATTTTTAGATCGTTTTTGAAGTCGTGGTGATTTTTGACCCGTTTTGGCTAATCGCGTACAAAAGAATTCGTACACCTCATTCCACACGTTCAAATCTTGATTTGGTATTTTTCTCAGACCCTATATATGTTAAGAACATCAAAGAAAATGTTAAAATCGATCCATGCATGATCTACCAATTTATTTGTGAATTAAATCTTAAAAACGTGTATAAACCCTAAATAATTCAATCCGAATTTTTGAGGCTTCATATTTATTTTATTTGGACTCTATATGATCATATTAACCTAGGAAAAATGTTATTTTGAATTGTTAAGGCCAAACATAATCATTTTGATTTATTTGTTTTTTTTACCGATTTAAAGAAATTAAGAAGAAAAAGAAATAAAAATGTAATTCGATTAGGGTTTGAGGATTAGGGCTTGTTCTTGGTTATTTAATGAGTATTAAATGATGGTATAATGATGGGGTAATGATTTGTATTTTTAGGGTTAGGGTTTTGGCTAATTAAAGTGTTATACGATTTGTTTAAATTGTTTTGGGTGAGTTTTGTAACTTTTAAAACTCAAGGGTTATTTTTAGAACTTATTTTGGGACATGTACTTACTGTATAAAATATAAGAGGAGGGGGTCTAGTGTCATTTTTGTATTTTAAAGGATTTAAAATGTTTTTAGGGTTTAATATTGGTTCGATTTAGAAAATAATTAAATGGAGGGACTAAACTTGTAATTTCTGGAAAGTTAGTGCTGTTTTGAGTATTTTAATATATTCAGGGGGTTATGTGTTAATTTGGTGATTTACTGGATTAATATGTAATTATAAATAATATAAAGTTGAAATTGTAAATTAAGGGACTAAATATGTAACTTTGTAAACTAGAGGGACCTATTGTGTAAATTCTGTAAAATTGAGGATACATTCATATAACATGATAAAATAAGTGACCATTGTGTAAAATTGATAAATTAAGGGTTAATGTGTAATCTATGAATAATTGAAGGTTAAAAGTGTAACTTTTGTAATAAGGGGTATAAAGTGTAAATTGTGAATTCTTAAAGACCAATTATGAAAATATGATAAAAGATACCCTAATTCCAGAAATGATGATTTACCTAAGTATGTTACTCCATATTACTAAAAATGGAAACTTTCTAAATATGGAAACCTGCCAAAAATGGAAAGTTACTAAATATGGAAAGGTTTGTAATTCTTTTCTACCCCTCTAGGTGTGAAGAAGGTGAGGACCTGATTCCTTTGCATCTTATTCATTTTGATTGTGCTTTGCTTTGGAATAAGGTACAGATATTCTGCTCTTTGAATGAGGAGCCTTCGGTCTCTTATTTTGATTCGTATTAGGGTTTCCTAAGCCATTGCTATGTTCCCTACACTTTGATATGAACCTTTTATTTCTGAACCTCTTATATGAACCTTTGGCATTTGAACTTTGACAAATGAACCTTTGATGTGAACCTGGAGATTTGGACTATGATTATGACCATATGAACCTTTGCTTTGATATGAACCTTTGACTTTGACCCCAGTTTGATACTACGAGCCAAAATTTGTTTCCTAGCCATGAAGGTAACATGGCCGTGTCATTGATGCACCAATGGCATGACTCTTGTGTGGTCAGAGTGATTAACCACACCGTCCCCATTTTGATTTGATATGAGCTCACTATGATATGATTTGATATGGCCAATATGATATGTTCGGGGGGCGTATGGATGCATCCTAGATTTGATTTGATTTGTGAATTTGATATATTTGTATTTGGTGACTGATGATGGGTGCAATCCACGTCTTTCACAAAATTTGGGAGCTAGCTACTCCATTTGAAGAATGAGGACACCCCTCATATTATCTGATTATCTGAGAGGTCTCCCCTCTATATGATTTGAAGATTATGGTTACGATATGATATGATTTGATTTGTTTGGGCTCGTGGTGGATGACTGTCCTAAACCTTACTCTTTATTTCCTTTTCCTATATCTCATTTATTATGATATGTCTGTTCATTTTCATTTGCTTTTGTTTCCGTTCATTATATATCTGTTCACTGGGCTTTTTAAGCTCAGCCGCATTTCTTTTCCTGCGGCAGGTTTTAGTAGGAAGCCAGGAGCTTGGGTTTGCTTTGGGATGAGAGATTAGCTTTTGAAGATGATACCTTAGTTTTAGTATTCATTTATGTATGACTATGTAGATTTGGTATATTTTCCTTTGTAATATTGTAAACCATTTGTATTATGTAAGTCGTATGTTATGCTTGCCTTTGATATGTCACCATTTTCGTGACACTTCTACCCTTGCCGGGTTGGGGTGTTACATAACTAGCACGAATCGATTCTTCAGTTTCCCAGGTAGCCTCGCGCTCTGGGTGATTCTTCCAAAGAACTTTTACGAATGGAATGACTTTACTCCTCATGACCCGCTCTTGCCGGTCCAGAATAGCCTCCGGCTCTTCGGATAAAGACATATCCGGCTGAATCTGATCAAGTGGATAAGACACCACATGCAATGGGTGATAGTTGTATCCCCTCAGAAGAGATACATGGAAAACATTATGCACATGAGATAGCTGAGGAGGTAGAGCCAGACGATAAGAAACCTCCCCAATACGCTCCAGAATTTCAAAGGGACCAATAAATCGAGGACTCAACTTGCCCTTAATTCCAAAACGCTTAATCCCGCGGAAAGGAGATACTTTCAGAAATACTCGGTCACCAACATTAAACTCTAGGTCACGACGGTGCTTGTCAGCATAGCTCTTCTGACGAGCACGGGCCTCCTTTAACTTTTCCCTAGCAACAGCTACCTTTTCGTTGGTGTCCCGAACCAACTCCGGACCCTCAATAATACGCTCCCCTACCTTATTCCAACAAACCGGCGCTCTACACTTGCGCCCATATAACATCTCGAAAGGAGCCATCCGAATACTAGCATGCCAACTGTTATTATACGCAAACTCCACCAAACATAAATACTCGTCCCAACTACCGGTCCATTCCAAAGCACAAGATCGTAACATGTCTTCCAAAGTCTGAATGGTCCTCTCCGACTGACCATCAGTTTGGGGATGAAATGCAGTACTAAACTTAAGGCGAGCGCCCCAAGACTTATGAAGCCCCTTCCAGAAACGCGAAGTGAAACGAGGATCACGATCAGAAACAATAGATGAAGGCATACCATGCAATCTGACAATCTCCTGCTGAAAGATCTCCGCCAACTTACTGATACTATAGGTCATACGGATAGGTAAGAAATGAGCAGATTTAGTTAGTCGATCGACGACCACCCAAATCGCATCATGTCTTTTACGTGTCAAAGGCAAACCAGAAACGAAATCCATGGAAATCTCATCCCACTTCCAAGTAGGAATCTCCAGAGGCTGCAACAGACCACTAGCTCGCTGATGCTCAATCTTAACTTGCTGGCAGGTCAAACATCTAGCAACAAATAACGCCACATCTTGCTTCATACCGTTCCACCAGAAATGCTGCTTTAGATCCCGATACATCTTGGTAGAACCAGGATGTATAGAGAAAGGAGAACTGTGAGCCTCAGTCAAAACAGCCTCACGCAAGTCAGAATCATTAGGCACGCATAAACGATCCTCATACCAAACAACTCCGTTATCATCAACTCTAAACTCAGTTTGCTTACCCTCCTCAATATTTTGAACAATAGCCCAGAGCTCACCATCATCCTTCTGAGCCTCTTTAATACGCAGCATCAGATTCGACTCAATTTTCAAACTAGCCCAGTAACCAACGTCACGCCGAACACACAACTCGACATCCAAACGCTCCAAATCCTTAAGAACATGCGGATCAATCTCCAAACTAGCAACCATCCCAGACTTACGACTAAGTGCATCAGCAACCACATTAGCCTTGCCTGGATGATACTGGATGTTCGTGTCGTAATCTTTTAGACGTTCTAACCATCTCCTCTGCCTCATATTAAGCTCCTTCTGAGTAAAGATGTATTTGAGACTCTTGTGATCGGTGAAGATATCACACGATTCACCATACAAGTAATGTCTCCAGATTTTTAATGCGAAAACAACCGCTGCTAATTCCAGATCATGAGTTGGATAATTTTCTTCATAGGGTTTCAATTTCCGAGAAGCATAGGCAATCACTTTGCCGTGTTGCATAAGCACACAGCCTAAACCCTTCTTAGACGCATCGCTATAGATCTGGAAACCTCCAGAACCAGAAGGTAAGGTCAGAATAGGTGCAGACACTAATCTCCTTTTCAACTCTTCAAAACTCTGCTCACGCTCATCAGTCCATACAAACTTTTCACCCTTCCGCATCAACTGAGTCAAAGGCAAAGCTAACTTAGAAAACCCTTCAACAAAACGCCTGTAATAACCAGCTAATCCCAGAAAACTCCGAATTTCAGTCACCGTGGTAGGTCTCGGCCACTTGGTGATAGCCTCAACCTTAGCGGGATCCATAGTGATACCCTCTGCAGACACGATATGACCAAGGAAAGCGACTTGGTTAAGCCAGAACTCACACTTAGAAAATTTCGTGAATAATTTCTGCTGCCTCAGAATACCCAGAACAATACGCAAATGCTGCTCGTGCTCCTCAGACGATTTAGAATACACCAGAATATCATCAATGAAAACAATGACGAACTTATCAAGAAATTCATGAAAGACCCGGTTCATCAAATCCATAAACACAGCAGGAGCATTTGTTAGGCCAAAAGGCATAACCAGAAACTCATAGTGTCCATAGCGGGTACGGAAAGCAGTCTTAGAGACATCCTGCTCTTTAACTCGCAGTTGGTGATAACCAGATCGCAAGTCGATTTTAGAGAACACCTTGGCTCCTTGCAATTGATCAAACAAGTCATCAATGCGAGGAAGCGGATACCGGTTACGAATGGTAATACGATTCAACTCACGATAGTCAATGCACAACCGCATAGACCCATCCTTCTTCTTCACAAAAAGAACCGGAGCACCCCAGGGCGAAACACTAGGCCGAATATGTCACAACCCGTAATTTCAGGTCACTTTCCTAACCTCGACAAATCACCATTCATGATCATCATTCATTTCAGCGTAACCAGTTCGGTTTAGCTGTGAATTCATAACATTGTCAGTAAGGACACATCATATAGACTAGAGGAGTCTGCATATCATCAGTATTTTAATTCATGCACGGTTATGCATTATTTAAATTTACGTATGGTTATTTATTTAATTAACGTTACCACTCAGTCAGTATTATTAACAATTATACCCAGTACTCCAGACAATGATCCTAATAAATTTTTATACTAATTTTAATAATATAAAGTTTATATTATTATTTTACCCGGTGTTATTACACCAATTGTTATATTTTTCGTCAAGAGCTTATTATACCGTCAAATAACGACAAATTAACCCGACGACTATTCAGACACTCTATTTTTATCAGTAACGTCATTTTACAATTTTTACAACTTTGTCACATTCTATTTCGCTTCGTTAACATTTATTTCAAGATAACTCGGTACCCGATAACACTCAAATTATACACTACACAAACTAGCACATGTTTTAATATCACAAAAATCTTACAAACCCTCCCCATGTGCCATAAAATCCGGCTCCCATATCCCACACCATACTTCATTCAATCAACATTTTATCTTTCATTTATTAAAGTTGGTAACTAGTACTAGAAGATTATTTTTACACTCCAAACTAGCTCATTTGTAATAACAAAGGTCAACACATTTTCTCTTCTTTCTCTTGTCCAACTCCACGGCAAACCACCAAGACCATAAGTAATCTCAAGATTTTTGCAAGTTTTTGTGATCTACAAGTCCCATTTAGTGTTCTTGTTAAGGTTTTGCAATAAAAACCTCAAGATCCACTCTCATTTCTCTTCAATCTTAACCCACATTGTAAGTAACTTCAAGATTATTAATTTTTCATGTTTTACTTTCATTTGATCTTTATATTTATGTATTTTCATGTGTTATTGGTTAAAAATGCAACATACTTAGTTATGATACCACTTTTCCTTTTAAAAACTCTTATAAACTTTAGATCTATAATTTTTGCTAACAATCTCATGAACCACACTATATTTAGTTAAGTTTAGGACCCCATGACACTTTGAGAAGTGTATGGTAGATCAAGGGTATTTGTGGAGTTGAATGGAGTAAGTTTGATTAAGTTATGAACTAGAAAAATGTATTTTTGCTCTACCTAAAGTACCTACTGCCACGAATTGAATTTTCTGGAAAACTCAGAGGGTTTGGGATTATTTTTGGCCAAATATTTAGAAAATACATTCCGAGACGAAGCCGTGGCCGAAAACGGGGATAAAAACGAGTTAATAACGAAGGAGATATGATTTTTACAAGTTTAACGACGAAAACTATTTTCCGGAAAAACTGCATGCTGTTTGGTAGCATTCGACGGCTTATTTGCGGCGTTTGACGAAACCTAGATGAACCAAGCTGCTAATAATGTGTTAGCATTTATTTTTACGAAACCATGGATATAAAGAACGAAGAAAACAAGCTTATAACGATCAAGATATTCGCGTTTTAAACTAGAAATACTTTTATTTATTTGACAGCTTTTATTTTAATAAATATAGTTCGAACTAAAGTATATTTTTCAAGTAACAACAAATAGAAGAGCCGTTTTCCTTAACCGTTGAGACACGTATTGTCACTATTTCACTAACACGTCAATGAGATGACTTCAAAGGTTTTCAAAACGTCAAGACCAACATTAACGTTTTATACACATTATGACACGACTAGTTTTACGTTAGCAAGTTAACATATTTATATCAAGTTTTGGAAAACTCTACATATCAACGATAACTAGTATTTTCAAATGACGAGTGGTATAGGTTACATATACATGTACATGCACTACATTGCTTCATGATCTCAAGTAGTATTCATGCATTCATTTTAGGTAGCGGCTAGTGTTCGCGCCTTGTTATTGCCAAGTATTCCAAGTGTTCCAGTATTTCAATTATTCCAAGTATTCCGAGTTCATAGCATTGTTGTATCATCACTTCAGGTGAGTTTTCATAGCCCCGTATACATTTTATTATTGTTTTCAAATCCCACGGGGGAGAATACATTGCAACTGTTTTCCATACGAGCCAAAGTATCAGACTTCCTGTACATAGATTAAGTTACCTTGTTGCCAATTGAAAGTCCCCATATAATCATGAACCGTTAATTTACCTGTAAGCGAGAGTGAGTGGATAGATCTATTGAGGGTGACGCCTCCATCCGTGTTGGCTTTGACCAACAACCGATAGCGGATGCATTTCATGTCTTTTCATTTGAGTGTCTGGCAAAACACTCCCAGGGGCTCCAAAGAATTCAGTCACAGCGTCGGGGTCATGAGCTTAAGGCTATTGTACAATCATTTTTTTTATGTGACTTATGTCATACACTTTATACTTGTGGCTATCGTATAACTTCATTTTATTAAACCTATGAACTCTCACCAACTTTATGTTGACCGTTTTTAGCAATGTATTTTCAGGTTATTAGCTATCATGTGGGCATGCATTGGACCATCTTGGAGTCGCGGGGTCGACTTGCATCACTTATTTTCATGCACTTATGTAACCGTTTGATCTACTATGGTTTTGTTTTTAAACTTGCAACATCATTTGGGACCTATGTTTTGTAAACTCTGATTTTATTTATGATCAAACGTGTATTTTCAAAACGACACTTTAGGTCGTTCAATATATCCATTGTATGAGACGCCATGAAAGTCACACCAAGGTATTCAATTCCGCTGCCATTAACAGGTAAATCCAGGGTGTGACAGATTGGTACCAGAGCAATGGTTATAGCGAACTAGGTTGTATCTTGGACCCTAGACTATAACTACCCCAACGGTAGCGTCTCATCATTACATCATAAGTGCACATTATTATTTACGAGGATTCATTACATGGGTTATTCATTTCATTTTGCATTGTTGCCACAGAGATATGTCTTCCAATTCCCACCCTATGGTTATACTTTCTGATGTTTACATCGAGGACACTATGTCTTCTACTACTCCCATTGTTGCACCTACTCCTCAGATTTCACTTATTGCACCACCTTTGGTTACTCGTGCACCTACAGATTCATCATCCCATACTATTCCGGTTTCCACAGAATCCAACTCTTATGTTCCGACGTCGCAAGACGATCGGGGGTCCTAGGAAGAGCGTACGTTTTGTTGCCTCTACTCCTAGGGTGCCCATTACTCATACATCACATCGTTCTTTCACCAGTTGACCTTACATCATACTCATTATGGATAACATCCGATGCCGAGACTGAGCCCTTGAGGAGGGTAAAGTCGCATCTACACTATCATTATCACCATTAAGGTATCTTAGGAACAGGGATGTCCCTATTACTTCAGCCCATACAGAGTATACCATTTGATAAGACGTACATGCTTAGTCCTTATGGACCTATTAGAATGTTTATTGCAAGAAAGATAGTATATCTTCATTCCCTCACTATTAGAACACTCACTACTCATGTATTACCACCAGTATCAACTACTCATACCACTATTGGTCGTCCCAGAGTGCATACTCCAGTTTTACCGCTTAGACATCGCAAGATAGCGTAAAAGAAGGTAGTGATTCCTTCAGTATTATCACCATCGACTTTATCATCATCATATGGAACCCCATTTATACCATCACATTTCAGGGACTCTACTCACATACTTAACTTACCGCTTGAGAAGCGTACGTGATTTGATACACCATTACCATATACCACTAAGGACACTACACCACCTTATAGACTAAGGTTGATGAGAGTTCGAGAGCCCTTACTGTTAGACAACCTACTACTCTTCATTGTTAGATGATGATCTCTAATTAATTGAGACTACACGTGAGGGTTTAGATGCCCCACAAACCAAACAAGAGCAACAACAAATCGCCAAAGAGTGGCATTCCTCGCAAGGACTCTATACTATCTCAGGTATAACCGACTCATACTTCCATGACATAATGAACCAACAAGATGCTTTGAGCAATATTACACCACCACAAGAGAACTCTTCACAACACCCTCCTCATTACCAAGTTTGATTACATCACATTCTAAGCCGATGAGTTGGATTTCATCATTGGTCATCGTAACAACACCCCACCAATCAGATATGACACCGAGACCTTCGAGATTCGGGAGTCTAACCTTGCCTTTCAGTACGACCATTGTCATTTCCTTTTTCCCATTCTCACTTGACATGAATTAAATAACATTTTGTGGATAACACCAAGATCACGGACTCAACAGGAACATCACTAGATTCCTCAAGAATGGATTGGAATCTACATTATCTCGGACATGAATCGATGCACAACCCCGGACCTCACTTCAGGACTCATCTTAACCTTATGACGCCACAACCCTGGATTCATTGAAAAGGACATCATCCTAGCTTTTACCTTTACTCGCTTTTACTATCATCCTAGCCACGGGAAGTGTGGCGTAGTTCAAAGAAGCTTGTGGTATTTTGATTGTTGTACAACGAGATCCCCAAGTATTGACTTTACTATATGGGTATGGTTGTGCTATCTATGACACCGGTCAATGTAGACCGAAATTTTCAAGTGTTGTATTCATGTGTTATGAGGATATACGCATGATTGTGGTGGTATACATAGTGAACAATGATCGTTGCTATTACGAGTACTCATGGTTGTATTCTTTTATGGTTTTGAAGAAACATGGCACCAAGGAAAGTTAAGACTACATCGGCTACACCGAACATGACGCCAGCAGCTATCCAAAAGCTTGTTAAGAATAGTATTCCTGAAACACTAGTGGTTGAAAGAGCCGTTGAGGCTGCTCCTCAGATAGAGACATCTGGGGAAGCTAGTAATGGAACTAATGGAAGAAAGTGTACGTATAAGGACTTCAAAAGTGGCAATCCCATCAAATTCAAAGGTACTGAAGAAGCCATTGCTATGATTCATTGGTTTGAGCATACCAAATCTGTATTTCACCTATGTTATTGTCCTGAGGAAGCTAAGGTAAAGTTTGTTGCTAGTATACTCCCTGATGAAGCTATATCATGGTGGAATTCCTACACCGAGCTCATTGGAAAGGATAATGCATACAAGCATACATGGGATGAATTCAAGAATTTGTTGACGAAGAAGTTTCGTCCACGCACGGAAGTGAAGAAGTTGGAGGTTGAGTTTTATGAACTAGTGACATTGGGTAATGACATTGAGACATACCTCAGAAGATTTTAAGAGTTGGCTGCTTTATGCCCGTCTATGGTTCCTATTAATGAGAAGTAGTTGGAAAACTTCATTGGTGGTTTACCTAAAAACATCTGTGGAGATGTGATCTCTTCTGACCCGCAAACATGTGATGAGGCAAACAGGATGGCTCAGAAACTGATGGCACAGGTTCTAAGGAAAGGAATTCCTGCCTTATATCATAAACCGTATTTCGAGCCCTTAGGGTCGTATCTATCCATTGTAATTTTCCGTTGGTACGTTGACCTGACCTAGTTGTATAAGCACTCTTCTATCCAATGTAATAACTATCTTTTGCTAATTCCCTGATACTCACAACCTTGGGTTATTCCATTTCTATTTCAATTGCTCCATTTTCAATCGTTCCACAACAACATACCACTATCCTATTAGGGATTAAACTGATTTCACTCTTGGCAGATTAGTAGACTATTACCATTTCGAAAGATTCATCCATGTATCCAATGAACCATTCAACAAATATAATGCAAGTTATTTTACTACCCTACGGGAGAATTGTTTTTCAGAATTTTCAAAATAAGCCATTTTGTACCACCCTATAAATGGATTTTCTGTCATTTTATCAAGTATTTACTACCGCTACGCGAGACAATTTTCATGTTACTTTCAAAGGAAATATCTAGAAAACCATTTATCAAAACAACACGTTGAACACCATCTAAAACTTTTGGGAAAAAGTAATACCGTTTCAATTTAACCAAGCAACGCATCGTTGGTCCTCAATTATACATAGCCTGATCACCTATGTATAATTCAGGAGGAATTATGCCGTGAAGAAAATAGTCACATTTTCAGGAATTATTAATAACAATCTTCATTCAAAAGCTTTGTAAACAAATGGAATCTTTCATGAACCCTTTTTTTTTTTTTTTTTTTTTTTAACAAACTTCCACCGGATACTTACACCACTCATCACTCACTCAGCCATTAAGTTGAATTTTACCATTGATTTCTCTAGGAGAGACTCTACATTATGAAGGATATTTCATGACATAGAAACGACGAAAGGATAGACGATACCCCTCAGATTTCTAGCAATTCCTTTAAGATATTCCTTTTCTAATCAGATATACACGCTCTACCATCGTTAGCCCGACGAATCCTTAAGAGAACTGCCTGAGCACTATAGGATGTATTCAACACCACATAACCAACTTTGAATGGATTAGGATAACCTTTCGATTATTGACGAATTTCATCATCAGCAAAAATAGCCATCACGGGAATATATAAAGGCACCATTTAAGACACCCTATGGCCGAAGTGACCATGTACACATTTACATATCGAATTTGGAAAGTTAAATTCACGGGCCTAGAACTAAACCGGGAAACAACAAAGGGAATTTCACAAGTCAAGAATCAGTTACAAGGAATGAGAAAACAATGGAAGTTAGGTTGGTGCATGATGCACATCATTCGGATTTGATATCCTTGAACAATGAACCTCCTAGATTCAAGTGGAAGCACGAACTATGATTGAAAGCCTTGCCTTGGAGAGGCATGATACAATTTTTTTTTTGGTAACCCGATAGATTGAGCTCTCAGTATTGGACCATTTCAGATTCTAGTTAGAACCGATCAGTTGGCATACAAACCTAAGTTTCCGCCAGAGTTCAGCGACATATATACTACTCATCTCACCTTTCAGACCTCAAGAAGTACTTTCCTAATGAAACACACAAAGTCGAAGTACTTTATTTATCCAAGTTCTAATAAGATATATCAGGACCTCAAGAGGTTTTATTGGTAGCCAAACATGAAAGTAGAAGTAGCTACTTATGTCAGCAAATGCCATACTTGTGCTAAAGTAAAAGCCGAGTACCAGAAACCAACAGGATTACTTCAGCAACCAGAAATTTCACAATGGAAATAGGAACACGTTACAATGGACTCTGTTACTAAACTCCCCAAGATTTCAGGTGGTTACGATGCTATTTGGGTTATAGTAGATCGTCTCACCAAATCAACCCATTTCATTCCAATCAAAGAGACTCATTCCATGAAGCAGCTTACCAGACTTTGTGACAAGGAAATAGTCCTAAGGCACAGTGCACCAATTTCCATCATTTCCGACAGAGATAATCGCGTACTTCAAACTTCTAACAGTCATTACAGGATTCTTTTGGGTCTAAGTTAGACATGAGTACTGCGTACCATCCTCAGATCGATGGTCAGAGTGAGAGAATAATTTAAACACTGGAAGATATGCTTAGGGCATGTGTGATCGACTTTAGAAATGGTTGGGCGAACCATTTGCCATTGATCGAGTTTCCTTATAACAACAAGCTTCCTCAATGGATATTCAAGATAAAGCAAGGATATCGATGTAGATCCTTCCTAAGGCCCTACTACCTGTAGAAATTTCGGATAACCTCACTTCCATGTCAAGAACAGCAACATGCCCGAACGAATTCCCCCATCCGCATATGAAAACGAGACAGGCATTCCTCGACGTATTATCAGCCGATACCTACATTTTTGCCATCATGGTAACAACTTCAATGATGAACCATTTCAGGACTTAAGTAAGGTTGAATACCCATGCCGTTAGTTTTGCCTATTGTCAACCAATGGACGTCATCCAACATCAGAAACCATGGACCGCGAGGTCAAGCTATTAAAGCAAAGTCGAATTCCTATCGTGAAGGTTCGCTGGAATTCTCGAAGAGGACCCGAGTTTACTTGGGAACGAGAAGACCAAATGCGACGCAAGTATCCACACCTTTTTCCCGAGCCTGCTTCTGAAACCAACAACAATTGAATTCAGGGACTGAATTCCCTTTTGGAGGGGCGACTGTCACAACCCGTAATTTCAGGTCACTTTCCTAACCTCGACAAATCACCATTCATGATCATCATTCATTTCAGCGTAACCAGTTCGGTTTAGCTGTGAATTCATAACATTGTCAGTAAGGACACATCATATAGACTAGAGGAGTCTGCATATCATCAGTATTTTAATTCATGCACGGTTATGCATTATTTAAATTTACGTATGGTTATTTATTTAATTAACGTTACCACTCAGTCAGTATTATTAACAATTATACCCAGTACTCCAGACAATGATACTAATAAATTTTTATACTAATTTTAATAATATAAAGTTTATATTATTATTTTACCCGGTGTTATTACACCAATTGTTATATTTTTCGTCAAGAGCTTATTATACCGTCAAATAACGACAAATTAACCCGACGACTATTCAGACACTCTATTTTTATCAGTAACGTCATTTTACAATTTTTACAACTTTGTCACATTCTATTTCGCTTCGTTAACATTTATTTCAAGATAACTCGGTACCCGATAACACTCAAATTATACACTACACAAACTAGCACATGTTTTAATATCACAAAAATCTTACAAACCCTCCCCATGTGCCATAAAATCCGGCTCCCATATCCCACACCATACTTCATTCAATCAACATTTTATCTTTCATTTATTAAAGTTGGTAACTAGTACTAGAAGATTATTTTTACACTCCAAACTAGCTCATTTGTAATAACAAAGGTCAACACATTTTCTCTTCTTTCTCTTGTCCAACTCCACGGCAAACCACCAAGACCATAAGTAATCTCAAGATTTTTGCAAGTTTTTGTGATCTACAAGTCCCATTTAGTGTTCTTGTTAAGGTTTTGCAATAAAAACCTCAAGATCCACTCTCATTTCTCTTCAATCTTAACCCACATTGTAAGTAACTTCAAGATTATTAATTTTTCATGTTTTACTTTCATTTGATCTTTATATTTATGTATTTTCATGTGTTATTGGTTAAAAATGCAACATACTTAGTTATGATACCACTTTTCCTTTTAAAAACTCTTATAAACTTTAGATCTATAATTTTTGCTAACAATCTCATGAACCACACTATATTTAGTTAAGTTTAGGACCCCATGACACTTTGAGAAGTGTATGGTAGATCAAGGGTATTTGTGGAGTTGAATGGAGTAAGTTTGATTAAGTTATGAACTAGAAAAATGTATTTTTGCTCTACCTAAAGTACCTACTGCCACGAATTGAATTTTCTGGAAAACTCAGAGGGTTTGGGATTATTTTTGGCCAAATATTTAGAAAATACATTCCGAGACGAAGCCGTGGCCGAAAACGGGGATAAAAACGAGTTAATAACGAAGGAGATATGATTTTTACAAGTTTAACGACGAAAACTATTTTCCGGAAAAACTGCATGCTGTTTGGTAGCATTCGACGGCTTATTTGCGGCGTTTGACGAAACCTAGATGAACCAAGCTGCTAATAATGTGTTAGCATTTATTTTTACGAAACCATGGATATAAAGAACGAAGAAAACAAGCTTATAACGATCAAGATATTCGCGTTTTAAACTAGAAATACTTTTATTTATTTGACAGCTTTTATTTTAATAAATATAGTTCGAACTAAAGTATATTTTTCAAGTAACAACAAATAGAAGAGCCGTTTTCCTTAACCGTTGAGACACGTATTGTCACTATTTCACTAACACGTCAATGAGATGACTTCAAAGGTTTTCAAAACGTCAAGACCAACATTAACGTTTTATACACATTATGACACGACTAGTTTTACGTTAGCAAGTTAACATATTTATATCAAGTTTTGGAAAACTCTACATATCAACGATAACTAGTATTTTCAAATGACGAGTGGTATAGGTTACATATACATGTACATGCACTACATTGCTTCATGATCTCAAGTAGTATTCATGCATTCATTTTAGGTAGCGGCTAGTGTTCGCGCCTTGTTATTGCCAAGTATTCCAAGTGTTCCAGTATTTCAATTATTCCAAGTATTCCGAGTTCATAGCATTGTTGTATCATCACTTCAGGTGAGTTTTCATAGCCCCGTATACATTTTATTATTGTTTTCAAATCCCACGGGGGAGAATACATTGCAACTGTTTTCCATACGAGCCAAAGTATCAGACTTCCTGTACATAGATTAAGTTACCTTGTTGCCAATTGAAAGTCCCCATATAATCATGAACCGTTAATTTACCTGTAAGCGAGAGTGAGTGGATAGATCTATTGAGGGTGACGCCTCCATCCGTGTTGGCTTTGACCAACAACCGATAGCGGATGCATTTCATGTCTTTTCATTTGAGTGTCTGGCAAAACACTCCCAGGGGCTCCAAAGAATTCAGTCACAGCGTCGGGGTCATGAGCTTAAGGCTATTGTACAATCATTTTTTTTATGTGACTTATGTCATACACTTTATACTTGTGGCTATCGTATAACTTCATTTTATTAAACCTATGAACTCTCACCAACTTTATGTTGACCGTTTTTAGCAATGTATTTTCAGGTTATTAGCTATCATGTGGGCATGCATTGGACCATCTTGGAGTCGCGGGGTCGACTTGCATCACTTATTTTCATGCACTTATGTAACCGTTTGATCTACTATGGTTTTGTTTTTAAACTTGCAACATCATTTGGGACCTATGTTTTGTAAACTCTGATTTTATTTATGATCAAACGTGTATTTTCAAAACGACACTTTAGGTCGTTCAATATATCCATTGTATGAGACGCCATGAAAGTCACACCAAGGTATTCAATTCCGCTGCCATTAACAGGTAAATCCAGGGTGTGACACTAGGCCGAATAAAACCGTTCTCCAATAGTTCTTCCAATTGTTCCTTTAATTCCTTTAACTCAACAGGCGCCATCCGGTACGGAGCCTTAGAAATAGGTTCGGCACCGGGAATCAGATCAATAGAAAATTCAACTTCTCTAGCCGGAGGAAGACCAGGAAGTTCATCAGGAAAAACATCAGCAAAATCCCGAACAATGGAAACGCTAGCAACATCAGGACTTTCTACAGATGAATCTTTAACAGAAGCCAAATAGCCTTGGCAACCATGAGATATCAGAGTTCGTGCTTTCATGGCAGAGATGATTTTAACAGATTTCAGAGGCTGGGAACCATGATAAACGAAGTCAGGATGATGAATATCGCCAAAGATCACCTTACGGGCATAACAATCGATGGTAGCCTTGTGATCAGCCAACCAATCCATGCCCAGAATCGCATCAAAATCGAACATATCAATGGGAAGCAGATTTGCCGGACGGACACAATCATCGAAACGTAGAGGGCAGTTCACATATTCATGATCAATAATCACTTGGGTTTTCATTGGGGTTGCGATTGATATACGATTTATTAATGGTTTTGGTTTCAGATTAAGTTTCTTAGCAAAGTTTACAGATATAATAGAATGAGTAGCACCGGTGTCAAACAATACGAAAGCCGTACGATCTCCAATATAAAGTATGCCAGTAATGGTACCTAATGTGTTGGCAGCTTGATCCCGAGTAGTAGCATAAACTCGGCCCATGGTGGGAGCTGGCCTAGTCGAGTTTACTGGCACGATAGGGTTCTTCTTCGGGCAATCTTTGATCCTGTGATGAGTAGAGCCACACGAAAAACAACCACCAGAAGCTTTATAACAAGGACCTGGATGTGGTTTCCCACATGTAGTACATATAGGAGGAGGAGGTAGAGTCTCCACAGCCTTCTTCTGACCTGACGATCCCGACTGCTGATACTGCTGAGAATCCCTACGCCTGCTATTATCACCCTGACCCTGACGGTCACCACCATACCGACCATAATCCTGTCGGCCCTGGTTCCTAGAATCCTGTCGCCTATAATCACCACCTCGGTCCTGGCGACCCCGCTGATCATGCCCATGGTCCTGACGACCCCGAAAATCCTGTCTCTGGTCCTGACGACCATGACCCCGAGTATCAACCCTGTTGCCATCCCTATCACGTTTATTAGATCCCCTGTCCGCATGCAACAACTCAATGTTACGTGCAGCATCCTGAACACTAGCCACATCATCAAATGGAGTGTTAACAATCCGGTCTAACACCCATCTCTTAAGAGCCCACTTGAAATGACGAGCCTGTCGAAAAGAATCCCCAGTAACCTCTGGCCCAACGAAACTAGCCAGACGTAAGAATCGCTGCATAAAGTCTCCTGAAGACTCATGATCACCCTGACGAATCGACCCGTATTCCCTCTCATACCTCTGCTGTTCTGCCATAGGAATGTACTGCTTATAAAACACCTCAATGAACTCTGCCCACGAACAAGTCTCAGCAAAATCATCCCCCTTTGCCTGCACAAGGGCAGTCCACCAGTTCTGAGCGTCACCCTCCAGCTTGAATGTAGCCAAACGAGTTTTAAACTCGTCAGCACATCCGAGAACCCGAAACAATTTCTCCACATGCGTAATCCAGTCCTCCGCCTCATGGGGAGTAGCAGCGGACCTAAAGGAGAGAGGCTTAAGTTTGTTGAACCTCCCTATCCATACATGAATACCGACCGGTGGAGCAGCGGGTGTAGCACCGCCGCCACCACCACCTCCAGAAGAACCTGCCCCGTTACGGATGTTGTTGGTGACCTCGGTCACCACCTGAGCAGAAAGGTTAGGGGGGACGTTTTTCAAAGCCTCAGCAATCATGGCTTCGAAATTTGGAGCGTCATACTCATTAAAGCGCGTGTTCACCATCTGAACGATTACAAAAAGGATTAGCAATTCAGATAGAATATGACAGAGCAGATCAAGAATATATGACAGATCAAAGCAGAAAAAGAGTGCGCGAAAGGAAACCTAATTTCTACCCAATCCTCACAGGTCACGAGCCTAAGCTCTAAGGGTTTCGGATAACCTGGCTCTGATACCATAAATTGTAACACCCCAACCCGGCAAGGGTAAAGATATCACAACAATGGCTTCATATCAGATTACAAGTATAAAATCCAAAACATCATAAGTCCATAACATTAATGATCAAAGGGAAATAAGTCGACATAACTTATGTCCAAAACAGAAATAAACCGAAGTACATAAATCCAAGATGCCTAAACAATGGCATAACAGAAACAGAATCCAAATGGCACAACTAGAATGTCTAAGGTCTAAGCTTACACAAGTTGCTCTCATCCCAAAGCTAAAACCCCGCTCCTAGCTTAAATACCTGCCGTACATGAAAAGAAAATGTACGGCTGAGCTTAAAAAGCCCAGTGAACAGATACATATACAAAGCAATAATAACGAAACAGAACTGAAATATGGTGCACGGGGAATATCATGAAGTATAAACAAAGAGACAGAAAATATAAAAGAAGAATAGGATAGTCATCCACCACGAGCCCAGAACATATCAGATAGTAACCATCATAATCTAGAGGGGATGCCTCTTAAGTAACCAGATAATATGAGGGGTGTCCTCATGTATCAAATAGAGTGATCAGCTCCCAGATAAATGTGAAAGGCATGTATTGCACACAGTACCAGACACCAGAACAGAAATCATATCATATATAGTTAAATCCACTAAACAGAACAGATCTAGGATGCATCCATACGCCCCCCCCCCCCAGAAACATATATAATCCATAATCAAAGTAATGCGCATATCATAATCAGAATGGGGACGTGGCGGAACATCACTCTACCGCCCTAGAGTCATGCCATTGGTGCATCAATGACACGGACATGGAACCCCCATGCCTAGTGAAATGGCTCGGGTATAAACTAAGAGTCAGATATCATATCATAATCAGAGGGTCATATAACAAAGGTCAAATCAGATGGTCCATAACAGATGGTTCTAATAGATATATCAGATGAAATACCAAAGGTCCAAATCAGAGTGTAATCAGAAAGGTTCATAATAAAAGGGATCATAGCAATGGCTTTGGGAAAACTTAAACGAATCAGAATCAGAATCATAACCATGAGATAGGACACCCTTACTGAAAAAGGGCAGAGTATCTGTACCTTATTGCAAAGCAAACAAAACCAGAAATAGCAAACACTGACAGGCTCAGGACCTCTCCTTCTTCACACCTAAGAGAGTAGAAGAGTATTAAAATTGGTTTTACTGACTTTCCATTTTAAGTAATTTTTCCCTTTTTAGCAGGTTTCCAAATCTAGTAAGTTTCCTTAGTTAGAAAGATTTAGACATTAGGGATTAGGTTAAGTTATTATAGAACAAAATTTATGGACATAAGGTATGTTTTAGCAATTCACTATAGTTTAGGGGTAAATATGGTAACTTACACAAATTAAGGTTTTGATTGTAATTAAACCAAAGTTAAAGGTCAAACATGAAAATATTACAATAATCTGTTTTGAATCCATATTTATCAAGTTAACGATTTCAGTCCCTCAAGTTTACCAATATTACACATTACACCCTTAAGTTACATAAATTTCATATTAAACCTTATATTTCATGATTTTACATTTAAACCCCTTTCATGACCATATTAACACAACAAACCCTTAACCTTTTCAAATTACCGAAAATAACCCATATTCCAAATGTTGTACGAATTGGTCCTCCACTTTTCATAATTTACACATTTAGTCCCTTAATAAAATAAATTACAATTCGATCATCTATTTATTACATTTACACTTTAAATCCATTTAATATCCAAAGTTACACATCAAGTCCCTCATAAATATATTTATACGAATTACCATAGGTTTTCCAAAATTACAAAACAGGTCCTCCTATTTTAAATAAATTCAATTCGATTTATATACTTTCCATAATTTACCATTTAAACCTTCTAAGTCTTATATTTACACAAAGACCCTTCATTTTATATTTTATTCACATTTTTCACAGATTAATACACCTTACAAAAATGACCCATAAGTTTCAGAAATTTACCGAATGCACCCTAGAGTTTTAAAATTTACAAAACATACCTTTTCCTTTAATAATTAAACCGATTAACCCTTAATTATATCAAAATTACATAAAATACCCTCCTCATTATTTTTATACGATTTGCAGCCCCATTTCACTGTTTACAAAAATAACCCATAAGTTTCAATAATTACCAAACAACCCCTTTACTTATTTTTTATCCGATCGGTTTTTATAAAAACATAACAAACCCTAGATCAATTCAATACTCAATCATTAGCTCATCATAGTACATCATTTCATACTCTTTAATCCACAAAACAAGTCCTAGTTCATCAACCCTAGTTTATACGATTTGTTCCTTCCTTTTTCTTTTAATCCGATCGAACCAAAAACAAATAAATCCAAAACGATTCTTACAAGCTTCGAACACATGGTTCTAGATTTTATATAATCGAACAACATCTAAGAACATCCTAGAAAATTCAGATCGAGGTCTCATAATTTTGCATAGCCTCGTTTTCTATTTTATACGATATAAGGGTTTATGTGTTAAATTAATTCGTACGACTCATATTTGATGCATGATCCATTTTTAAATGTTTAGTATGATTTTAATAGACGAAAAGAGTGCAGGAAAAATACCCTTAAGAAGAATCGAACGCAAGAACAATTATAATCAAAAACCCTTGTCGATATAACCCTAATCGACCAAATGAATTACCACGATCGAACCAGCAACTCTGGACCTCAACCACTATTTTTCCCACCTTCTTTGTCTTCAAACTCGTCCAAGAAAAATGGCCTTAAGCCTTGAGAACCAGATTTCGATTTGTTTGGAGTTTTGAGAGTGTCGGCTAAATATTTTGTGTGTTTAGGGTTACAAAAATGTGTGAATGAGATATATATCCGGTTCTTATATTTTTCCTGGGCTTCACATAATGGATTGGACCTAAGAAAATTATTGTATCATTTTTCCTTAATCATTTGGGCTTTATTTTCGATTTAATATACACTTTAAAATTACTTATATGATTTTCGGAAATTAAATAAATAGCATAACTGAATTTTTACTTTTCATAAATATAAAAATGAAACTTTTAAAGTCCTTAAATTTTATCTGAGCATTTTTGATAATTATCTGAATTTATACCCTTTGTTTGGTATTCTTTAATTAATTATTTGTACTTTTATACTTCCAGGGGTATTTTGGTCTTTTTACTTGTTTTAAAATTTTGGGTTTTACAATGACTTATAACAACAACAAACACCAACTAGTATGCACAGGATTACCAATTGATCAGCAAATCCAAACACCCCTTATAAATTCAGAATTGGTGATTTCCAAAGAATTTCTGGGATTCTGACCAAGCAACTGATTTGAAAGCTTATATTATCATAGAATAGAACTAAATAAGCATAAAAAAACAATAACACAAGCATAAAACTCAGAAAAGCAACTTATGCAAATTTGACTGTGAACTAAGGAATTTTAGCAACTATGGAATTCAAAGAACAAACTATCTGTTTTAATGCATGAACTTACTTAACAACAACTTAGAGACACAGAAACATAAAGATCATAGCATACAAACAACTTAAACAATAAAATGCAAAACTTGCTAAAAATTGCTTACAACTGTGTCCAGCTTGAAACCAAGAACAAGGACCTTAGATCACACCTAATGGCTTTCCACAAAGCCTCTAACCCAAGGGCAATCCAGAATTTCCCTTGCTCCAGCCCTGATCATCATGAAACCTGAACTTTGACTTTTGTTGACCTTTTTGTATTTTTGAGTTTTTATTACTAAACTAATTTTAAGGATTACTAATAGCTTTTATAAGCTATATAGGAGCTTATGTGGTCTTATGAGTCTAGAAACAATACTATAAACAACATCCAAAGAAACATGAAATTTGAACAAGAAATTGCATACACTGAACTTGATATTAAAACTTGAAATTGATGATTGGAAAAGCTTAATATTTCAATAAGATTGCTTGAAAAAGTACTTGAAAGCTAAAGTTTACAACTGAAATTGAAAGATTAACTAATTCGAACTAAGATTAACTAAATTACACTAGATACTCTCTCACATTGCTTCCCATCTTTTCTTTATAGACTATTATCTCTTTGTCGACATCTCTGAGTGATTCCCACCACTTCTGAGCCTTTGATTTCATCAATTTCATCACAATCGTACAAGTGTCATTTTGGCGGGAAAAATATCAAGAGCAGGTTTTTACAATTAAAGAAATTTGGGTGTTTGTGGAGGTGGAGGGGAGAGATTAGTGACTGGGGGTGCAAGTGGAAGTGATAGGTGGATGGTGGTTTGAAGCAGTAAAGATGGTTTGGTTTTGGCGGGGTGTTGTGAGGAAGAAGGAATACCAGGGTTGGTTTGACCCTGGTTTGACCTGGTATTTTATTTAAGTTGGGATTGGGCTGGGTCAAGGGTTTGGTTGGGCTGGGTTGGTTGTATTTTGGATTGGGTTTAGTAATAAAAGGGTGGGTTTGTTTTATTTAATTAAGGATCCGGTTGGTTTAGTAGCTAAATCACAAGGACCATTTTGTAATTTTTGGATTTTGAGGGGCTGAAGTTGTAACTTTCCCAAAGTATCATAAGGAACCAATCTTGCCATATTATAATAACCCAAGGACCATAATTGCATTTTTTCCAATTTAGAACATCCGGGGACCAAATATGACATTTTTTCAAACTTGAGGGACTAAAGTTGTCAATTTGCAATTTTTAACTTTAAAGGATTTCTTTTGACAACTTGTGAATTCCCAAGGACCTTTAATGATATTTTACATGTTTTGAGTAACCAGGGACTAGTTTTGACAACTTTTGAAAGTTGAGGGACTGAAACTGCCAATTATGCAAACTTTGTTTGTTTTTCAATTGTTTTCAAACATTTTGCATTTGAAACTTATAAAACACACTCCTGGGATATTTTCAGTATTTTGATGCATTTTTGAGTGTTTTTGGATGTTTTGGCAGTTCAGATATGACAAAAATGATGAGTATTTACACACTCATCACATTCATATAGCTCGTAGGCTTATTTATATTAGCTTAGTAATATTAATATTAGTATTAATAGTATTAGTCGTAGTTATATTTGTGGAGTGGGTCGGGGCTTTCCCCACTGTCAGCTCACTCCACAGCCCACTAGGGGCACCAATATTAGGAACTATATAAACCCTTCCCTCACATGGGAAGGGGTGGAACTCACTTTACACTTTAATCTAATTGTACAGAGTTTCCCAACTCTCTCTCTTCTTCATCTCTTCCATCTAACTCATCCATAATGGCTTTCTTGATCTTTCAAGATCCAAGGCCACCCGAATAGATCCACACAATCAATATGGTCATATCCTACATTTTCATCCGTTTTTAGACGTGTTTTTACGTTTTCATACGTTTTCTTCCGTTTTCATCCGTTTTCTTACGCTTTCGTCCGTTTTCATACATTTTCGTCCATTTTTTTACATTTTCGTTCGTTTTCATACGTTTTCGTCCGTTTTCATCCCTTTTTTTCGTTTTCGTCCATTTTTTATACGTTTTCGTCCTTTTTCATACGTGTTTTTACGCTTTCATACGTTTTCGTTCGTTTTCATACATGTTCGTCCGTTTTCTTACGTTTTCGTCCGTTTTCATTCGTTTTCGTCCTTTTTAAATGTTTTTGGCCGTTTTCAAACGCTTTCATACGTTTCTGAATATCACAAGTGATTTTCTGAATATCACATGTGATATTCTGTGATTTTCTAAATATCACAAGTGATATTCTGTGATATATTAAATCTTAGGTTAATACCCACCATTTGGTATCCAAAATAAAGTGACACTGTTATTGTATATACCGGGTTGTGGACTTGGGCAGGGTTTTTGGGTTTTATTTGTTGGGTTATGCTCATTGGGCCGACTATAAATTGTGACCCATTTAGATCATTACACCACATTTTTACTAGCGGTAATGATTTTTCTTTATAAGCTTAATT
This sequence comes from Artemisia tridentata subsp. tridentata, assembly GCA_021014915.2. Classification (NCBI taxonomy): domain Eukaryota; kingdom Viridiplantae; phylum Streptophyta; class Magnoliopsida; order Asterales; family Asteraceae; genus Artemisia; species Artemisia tridentata. The sequence goes on from CP139504.1 coordinate 94,338,664, forward strand.
ATATTTTTGCAATCATGGCTAGGACTACCCTGTGAGCGTGACCATATCATGTGGGAGTCAATTATATAGTTATGCATCATCATTATTATTTTATGTTTTCAAAAGATATGAACACTAATATGGGGTTACTTTGAAAATTGAAAACATATATTCTTAATAATTTACTGAGCGTATCTAAAATAAGCTTTAAAATTGCTTATCTATCAAAAAAAAAGGATCTTAAACTCTGTATTTAATTTTTATACAATAAGTTGAAAAATGAAAATATTCCTCCGTTGATGCTTTGTGGGATTATTATTCGTAATTTTAAGTAATTTCTACCATATAATAATTTTTGTTGCATCGTTTGCTACTTTGATACATAACTTATGTAAAGAAATTTGGCTATAATGGGGCTTAAGCTGAGTTGTTTATAAAGTTAGATGGGGTATTTGAAAATTTACTTACGTTGTGTTCTCAATATATTTTTAGGTGAGGAAGTGAAAGTAAATGAGTGAAACCCAAAAATTGTTGTGTTCTCAATATTTTGTGAAGAAAGTAAAGGAGGAAAAAGGAAGTAAATGGAGGGGACATTCAATGCTTTTTTTGTTGGGTAATTACCAAAAGAGTAGGTGAAAAAAACTTTTTTCAAATTGTGGTACACAAATTGTGGCCTTTCCCAAAAGAGTCATGTGCGAACGTGCGAATCCACAAAAAATGTGACACGTGTCCGACAAAATGGTACCAAACCAATAATTAACCCCACCAATAACCCCACGTGCACAGTTGACTTTTTAAAACAAATGTGCGAACGACGGTGTACGAATTGCGGCTAATGTGCGAACTGTACTTAAAAAGTAACATTGGCAACATGCAAAATCTTCCAAACTGAATCAAATCCTTTGATTTGATTTATCTTTGAAATTAGTTTAATTTTAATTTTATTATCAATAACATGGATCAACAACATACACCTGATTATCATTTGATTTCACACACACAAATTCACACACATTATCAACAACCTGATTATATCAATTTTCTTCATACGAATGGTTAGTTTTTTCTTTAATTGCTAGTCGTTATATGTTTATTAGTGTAATAATTTCAGTAGTATGCATCTGCTACGAATTTTGTGTGATTATTTTAGAGGGTGTGTTCATACAAATTTTGTTCATAGCAACTTGAATGGCTCGTAGTAGTATTATTTTAGGGTGTGTTTGGTGTGTTTCGATTAGCTTTTTTTTTTGGCTTATGGGCTTATTTTAAATTTGAAAAGCTGTTAAGTTTGCCCTAAATGTGCTTATGAGATTATGAAGTTTAGGTTATGGACTTAAATGTGTTTGGATTAGTTTATGAGATTATGAGATTATCACCCCTTTGGATTAGCTTATGAGACTTATGAGATTATCACCCCTTTGGCATAGCTTATGAGACTTAAATGTCTTTTTGGGCATATGAGATTATCAAGTATGAGATTATCAAGTATGTAGAGTTGATCTCTTAATGGTAAAATTATATACATTACCATATTTCATGGTTGGCTGTTTCATGGTATTCACAATATATTTTTAGTATTGTAGTATATGTGCTTATTTTAGGGTGTGTTCATACCAATTTAGTACACTTTAGTCATTAGTATAGTAGGATCATGAGACAAATGGAGTGCATTACTGAACTGCGAACCAGTGCATTACTATCCTTTGTGATTGGGTATCCATTAATTGGGTTGACTTTGTCATACTGCTTCGCTGTATACAGTTTTCTCAGGAAGCCCACAAGTAGCCATGTAGTTTGATAGTTCATTTTTACAATACTAATTTCTTTATTGTTGCAATACTAATTTATTGTTATGCTTGTATTTGTAGTATTTTTTGTTATAACTTTTTGTTTATTAATATAGGAATATGATGCCAAGGTTCACATTCGAAGCAAATTGCATTACTTTCAATTGATTAAAGACAGATTAGCTGAAAAGCGTCGTACATTGTTTCGGTCAATATGCTTTGGTCCATGGTTGGATTTAAAGTACTTTGCGAACGAGGAGAGTCTTATACATTATATGCTTCAAAAACAATTTCCATCTGATGATGACCACTATGATTTGGCACTACTTTATTTTGTTAATGGACATCAACTTCATTTTGGACGCCGTGAATTTCAACTGATAACAGGTTTTAAATTTGGATTGCCTAGTTTTCGTAAGTTTAGAAGTGGTAATATCATATTTCGTGACCGTGTATTTCCTCAGAAGGTAGGGGAGAATTTAAAAACCATTGATCTTCTATGTTTGATTGAGGATGAAGAGCCTTTTTTAAAAGTATCTAATGAAGACGCCGTCCGAGTTTGCCTTCTGTTATCACTTCAGGTCATATTTATGGGGCGTGGCCTGTTATCTGTGGTGGATGATGTATATCTCAGAATGGTTGAGAACTTGGAAGCCTGGAATGACTTTCCTTGGGGGGAACACATTTGGAGACAGTTGTACGAAGCCCTTCGAAATAGGTGCACAAGAAAGAATGTGGAATATTCTTTGGTTGGATTTGTTTTCTGTTTCATGGTTAGAATTATTACACGAATTCTTTCAATGAATTATTTTGTTACCTGATATTCTTTTAATAAAAGTTGATGTTATAAGGCATAGATTTTATGAAAACTTAGTTGGATTACAAAATGTGTGCCATAACATTTTTTTGGGGCACTTTGACCTTATCCGGTCTACATAGATAGAAGTGAAAACTTTAAACTACGTTGTTAATACAACTTAACTTAAAACAAACAAATTATTATCTAGAGTTAACTTCAATTACGGATCAGCCAAGTTAACATGCTCGTAGTCTTCTGACATTGATGGACGTGATCATTGTGAGCTCACGGTTGGGTTTTCTGATCGTCTTAGATTGCTTTGTGATCCTCCTCCTGTAGATTTCCTTGGCTACAATTTATTAAAAATAATTATCATGTTAATACATTTGTCATTAATTGAATACAAAATAATAATGTCACACATATAATTTACCTTTTTCTTTGGCAATGGTGCATTGCAAACTCCTCGGTTGTGACCACGTACACTGCACCTTCCACATTTTTTTTCAGTTGGTTCCTCACCTTGAGATCTAATCCGATCTCTGTTCCTTGGTCTTCCGGATGGGCGCTTATCCATATTCGGTGGCTTTACTTTAGGCAAGTTTGTTGGAAGCTCCCAACTTGGAATTTCTCCAACGGGATATACCAACTCTTGGTATGTAGCTTTTAGAGTGGTTGTTCTAAACCAATCTTGCGCCAAATGATTACAACTTGTTAATCCTTGAACTCTACAAACAGCTATAGCATGACCACATGGCAAACCAGAAAGTTGCCATTTTCTACATGTGCATGTATTTTCCCTGACCCTTACAATATGACTCTTTCTACGATCATTTACCTCGTAAATCCTTCTATGTTCAATGGCATTCACTGTCCAATTAGCACTCTTAAACATTCTGCCCTGAATCTTTGCATTAGCCCAGTCACTAAGCTCACCCGCAGTTGCACCTAAACATTGGCGTAATAATTATAAGGGTACCCTAATTATAATTATAAACATGATAATAATGATAATAGTAAGAGCTATTAATAGTAATAATACTATATAATAATAATAACATATATATATATATATATATATATATATATATAATATATATATATATATATATATATATATATATATATATATATATATATATATATCATTTAATTTAATTATATATACCTTCGTACTTTTCTCGTTTATCACAAAACCATTGCTGTAGAAGCCCTCTATAGTATTCCATTAGCATTTAAATAGGATGTCTTCGAACGTGTTTTGTTAAACTGTTTATTGACTCTGCACTGTTCGAAGTCATATAATTGTAACGTTTTCCTGTGCAATACGCCCTAGACCAATAAGTAATCCCAGCTTCTAATAGTTTGTTGTAAGCTTCCGAACTTTTTCGTCCAAGTTGTGTGAATGCTTCTTGAAACTCGTCTTCTGTGTAACATTTGCAAGTCTTCCAAAATAAAGCCTTAAGCCTATCGCTTCGTCCAAAATTGCAATTCAACATCAAATGCCTACAACAATAACCATGAAATGAATACGGAAAAACCGTCTGACAAGCTTGTTGTATTCCTAGATGTCTATCAGATATTATAGCCAAATCTGGAACTTCGCCGATGCATTCTTTCAAGTGGGTCAAAAACCATGTCCACGATCTCCCAGTCTCACCCTGAGATACACCGGTTGCAAGAGGAACAATCTGATTATTTCCATCCATTCCAACGGCGAGCAAATTTGTACCTAGGTATGTACCTTTAAGATGAGCTGCATCAATTATTATTAATGGTCGCAAATGGTCCAAGAAAGCCCGAATCTAGAACATTAACAAAGTGTTAGTTTTACAATAATAACATAAACTATATATTAAATAGAAAAGTTAATTAGATAGTCATAAATTATTGCCGCAACACCAAAGGCTATAAAAACCATCTCAAAACGGTCGTCAGCATCTGTCTCAATATGTGTTACCCATCCGGGGTTTTTCAACTTTAAATTATAACAATAATACGGTAATTGTGAAAAAGAATTTTTCGGGCAACCGGACAACGTCTCCAATGCTATATTTCTTCCTCCCCATGCCTTTTTGTACGAAATGTCGATGTTGTACTGAAGGTTGATGTCTTTTACTATGTCATTTGGCTTATATACCCGACTAGGATCTCCCATCTTCGGTATCAACAAATGACCCAACAATTTAGATGTTGCATTTCGGTGATTGGGATAGAATTGTGTTCTGTCACAAGTGTGAATGTCATTTACTTTTTCTATTACCCATTTCATACTATCTTCCGCCTTAGCTGAAATTATCTTCCACTCGCAATCATCATCCAAACAAACTACATCATACATAAACCTATCTGTTTTTCTTGGTCTAAATTGAAAACCTTCTAAAAGAGCTTTTTCACCAATTTCGAACATGCATAATTCTTTACTATCAAATTGATCACCCGTTTTTATATGCTTTTTGCAAATTTTCCCGGCCCCTGCTATTTGCGTTTTATTAGGTTGTGTTGGCTGTTCGGGTGGAGTAGGCATATAGTTAAATGTGTTACTTTTCCATGCATGATCAAAATGTTCGTTTGAAAAAACAGGTTCGTTATTTTTGAAAGTTTCGTTTTGGGGTTCTTTGACGAAAGGTTTTGTATTAAGATCGAATGCAAAAGTATTTGATGAAGAAGTATTTACCTTTGAGGCATTTTCAATCTTCTTAATATACACATTATGCAACACGCTAGATTTCCCTTTCAAAACTTGATGTACAAAAAATGCCATATCATCATCGTCAACTATTTGGACACAATTATTTCCAACATTGTAAGAGAGCTCAATATCACAGTCTTGGCCGATGTTGAACTTTTTCTTGACCACAGTAACAAGTTGTGCGTATGTAATATTTTTTAGAAGTGATACACCAAATGTTAAATCTCCACAAACCAAAAATACACTAAACTTACCACTCATGTTTTTTGGGCTAGACGAATTTTAGATACAGTGATGTAAGACACACAGTTGTGTATGTGAAACAATATAATAGAAGTATATAATTCGCACATTTGGCCAATTCGCACATTCGCACATCTAAAACTTAATTTTCATATATACCTGGCATTTATTGTGGTACATTTAATTAAATTTCATACCTACCACGCATTTATTGTGGTACCTTTAATTAAATTTCATACTTACCACATATTTATTGTGGTACCTTTGACTTTTTTAGTGGTAAAAAATTATAGCTGGACTCTTAATTATATAATTCGCACATTTGGCAAATTCGCACATTCGAACATCTAAAAATTATATACGTTATAAGACTTTACAACCACCAATTATTAAAACACATCTTTTATAACAACTATATTTGTATAAGAGACGTACTCATTGTACCTTATGCCTTGTAGAAACAATAATTATATAATTCGCACATTTGGCCAATTCGCACATTCGCACATCTAAAAATTATATACGTTATAAGACTTAGCAACAACCAATTATTAAAACACATTTTTTATAACAACTATATTTGTATAAGAGACGTACTCATTGTACCTTATGCCTTGTAGAAACAATAATTATATAATTCGCACATTTGGCCAATTCGCACATTAATTATAGCTAAAAATTATATACGTTATAAGACTTTACAACCACTAATTATTAAAATACATCTTTTATAACCACTATATCTGTATAAGAGACTACTCATTGTACCTTATTCCTTGTAGAAACAACAATTATATAATTCGCACATTTGGCCAATACGCACATTCGCAAATCTAAAAATTATATACGTTATAAGACTTTACAACCACTAATTATTAAAATACATCTTTTATAACCACTATATTTGTATAAGAGACGTATTCATTGTACCTTATGCCTTGTAGAAACAACAATTATATAATTCGCACATTTGGCCAGTTCGCACATTAATTATAGCTAAAAATTATATACGTTATAAGACTTTACAACCACTAATTATTAAAATACATCTTTTATAACCACTATATTTGTATAAGAGACGTACTCATTGTACCTTATGCCTTGTAGAAACAACAATTATATAATTCGCACATTTGGCCAGTTCGCACATTCGCACATCTAAAAATTATATACGTTATAAGACTTTACAACCACCAATTATTAAAACACATCTTTTATAACCACTATAGATGTATAAGAGACGTACTCATTGTACCTTATGCCTTGTAGAAACAACAATTATATAATTCGCACATTTGGCCAGTTCGCACATTAATTATAGCTAAAAATTATATACGTTATAAGACTTTACAACCACTAATTATTAAAATACATCTTTTATAACCACTATATTTGTATGAGAGACGTACTCATTGTACCTTATGCCTTGTAGAAACAACAATTATATAATTCGCATATTTGGCCAGTTCGCACATTCGCATATCTAAAAATTATATATGTTATAAGACTTTACAAACACCAATTATTAAAACACATCTTTTATAACCACTATAGATGTATAAGAGACGTACTCATTGTACCTTATGCCTTGTAGAAACAACAATTATATAATTCGCACATTTGGCCAGTTCGCACATTAATTATAGCTAAAAATTATATACGTTATAAGACTTTACAACCACTAATTATTAAAATACATCTTTTATAACCACTATATTTGTATAAAAGACGTACTCATTGTACCTTATGCCTTGTAGAAACAACACTTATATAATTCGCACATTTGGCCAGTTTGCACATTCGCACATCTAAAAATTATATACGTTATAAGACTTTACAACAACCAATTATTAAAACACATCTTTTATAACCACTATAGATGTATAAGAGATGTACTCATTGTACCTTATGCCTTGTAGAAACAACAATTATATAATTCGCACATTTGGCCAGTTCGCACATTCGCAAATCTAAAAATTATATACGTTATAAGACTTTACAACCACCAATAAATTGTTCAATATCATATCCCATTTAACACCATAAATTCCATTAAAAAACAAGACAACAAAATTACATAACTTAAAATTAAACACTGATTACACTTTACTACCACTAACACCAGTTCAATTGTTAGGAACCGTATCCTTGGGGAAAACCTTAACCACATTTCTTATTGTAATGTTAAGATAGTGATTGCCAGATTGTTTAGGAGAAAAAACAGAAACATTATGAAGTACCAAAACAGCTCCGACGGTAATCTCCTTTTCAAACGTCTCATCCTTCATCACTTTGTGATGTATTGTTCCTGAAATTAAACCTGAAACATCTTTCAATGATACCGTTAGATCACCCAACACATTTGGAGTACAAGACTTGATTATCGCAACAACCTTTTCAAGTTTCCCTTTCTTGCAAAATTTTTGATATCGGCAAAACAACCGATCATGATACCGCCATCAGGTTTCACATACTCAACGGCCCTAACCCATGGCACACTATTAAAATCGGAATCCTCACCCACATCATTAACTAATTTCCTAACGAACTCCTGTGTCATTACCCCATCAGCTACACTTTCCCGAATATTAGCCGTTTGAACTATACCTGCAGGACCTCGTATTATACTTACCGACATTTCATCACAATTTTCAACTTTAGAGTTTCCGTATGAAAATACGTTTTGCGTGATCGCGGATAGTCGGAGATCAAAGTCGTCCACATCAAGTAATTCTTCCCAATTTGGTGGTGAATTCATTTTCAAGTTTAGTGTGTGGCAACTAAAAAATTAAAAATGTTTTTATAGGAATTCCGTATGTAAGTACCTAGTATTTATAGTTATAAACTTGTATAATTGGGCAAATCGCACATTCGCACATTTGCCCAAATCGCAGATTCGCACATTTTATTCGCACATACTAGGCATTTATTGTGGTACCTTTAATTAAATTTCATACTTACCAGGCATTTATTGTGGTACCTTTAATTAAATTTCATACCTACCAAGCATTTATTGTGTTACCTTTAATTAAATTTGCATACTTACCACATATTTATTGTGGTACTTTTAATTAAATTACCTTTGACCTTTTTAGTGGTAAAAAATTATAGCTGGAAACCCTAATTATATAATTCGCACATTTGGCCAATTCGCACATTCGCACATCTAACAACTATATACGTTATCACTTTACAACAACCATATATGGGTACACGTTATAAAACACATGCCTTTATAACAACTATATTTGTATAAGAGACGTACTCATGGTACTTTATGCCTTGTAGAAACAATAATTGTATAATTCGCACATTCGCACATCTAAAAATTATATACATTTTCAATGTACAACAACCATGTAAGGAGACACGTTATAAAACACATATTTTATAACAACTATATTCATATCTACCATGCATTTATTGTGGTACCTTTCATACCTACCAGGCATTTATTGTGTTACCTTTATTTAAATTTGCATACTTACCACATATTTAATGTGGTACTTTTAATTAAATTACCTTTGACCTTTTTAGTGGTAAAAAATTATAGCTGGATTCCTAATTATATAATTCGCACATTAGGCCAATTCTCACATTCGCACATCTAACAACCAAGGTGTGCAACAATATATTTTTACAAAGGATGGAGGTTTCCAAAATGTTTACAACCATCCATCAAACCAAGATGCACAACCATCAAGCCATATATGTGTACAAAAGATGGAGGTTGGATACGCACCCTAAACTCATACCCAAACCTATTCTGTTATGCAACCAAAGCGCACAACCAAAATGACATAATTGTTAACCAACCAACACATAGTTATCCTACTGACATTGTTTACCAACTGACTAATTGTTAACCAACCTACACATATACAAGGTGACTAATTGTTAGTCTACCTACACATTCACCAAATGTTGTCTTTCTTCACCAACCTTTTATCTTCAATGGACTTTACATTTCTGTATTTCAAAAAGAAAGAAGTCAACTGTTCACGGTAGGCAATAGCAAACTCAACGGGATCAGCCACCATCAAAGGAAGATTGTGTGTTAAACGGTACAAAAATATGCATACCCAAACACCACAATCCCCGTAATAACCCCCTTGTTGAGGCACATCTTCAGCATATTCAAAAGTTATTGAATAACTTTTTTGATCAATATTTTTTTTGGCCATTACGCCACTGTCTGCCAAATATTGTGGCATTACCCGTCCAAAGGTGGCCATAAAATTATCCCACCATGAACTGCCTTCGCTATCAGGACCCGATAGGCTGTCGTATATTTTAACGACACCTGATCGAAGGTGCAACACTCCTAGGGCCCAGTGAATATCCGGCTCGTTAATAGGTATATAAACCTACAATATCAAATATGTGTTAAAAAAAGAAAGTACTGGTTAAAGAAATACTGGCTATGCATATAGAACTTAACCAACTATCATATTATCCTGAAGCAACAACATAACCAATATTGGTAGCTTAAACAAGGTATCAAGGAGTTACGGATAATCGTGTTGAATGAGATAATGAAGGAGTGTGGACTGTCATGAACAACACACACAGTATCATTATCGCATTCAACACGTCTCAATTATTAAGGCAGATATACTTGTAGATGGGTTCCATTGCTTAATATGAACACCGTCCTTAGTACCATTTGAGATGCTTGATCCTGATCGCCAGTTTTGGCTCTACAATCAGCTTCCATTCTTGAAAGAGCCAAACCTTGTGATCAAGATCAAACACACAAACTTGTAATCCTTTTAGAGAGAAAAGGGGACTCAGAAAAGGTCACTGCTTATACAAAAAAGATGAAGTTCATCATCTTGAATTCAATAACAAAAAAAGCATACATGTATGCATTGACAATTCGGTTATCTTGAATTACTTAACGACTAAAACATACGAGTAGCATAGAAAAATTAACCTTTTGGGCCAGTTGACCGTTTACCAACGAGTTACTGCAAATTGATTCAGACTTGCTACCCCTTTCAATTTGTGATGATTTAACTGGTCTCCTTTCACGTGGTGGTGGCATAGATTTTGAATTACATGTGTAGAACGGATTTCTTTACGGGGGGAACATTTTAGCTTATTTGCACCCGAAGAAAGCTTTGCAACTTCATCACAACTTAGATATTTTGTTCTCCCATTCGGTTATGATACTCAAACACACACAAATCAAGTCGTCCGTAGATATAATTGCCAGTTATCAAATTGTCCTTACGTTGATAACTGGCAATTATATCTAAGGACGACTTGATTTGTGTGTGTTTGAGTATCATAACCGACTGGGAGAACAAAATATCTAAGTTGTGATGAAGCTGCAAAGCTTTCTTCGGGTGCAAATAAGCTAAAATGTTCCCCCCGTAAAGAAATCCGTTCTACACATGTAATTCCAAAATCTATGCCACCACCACGTGAAAGGACACCAGTTAAATCATCACAAATTGAAAGGGGTAGCAAGTCTGAATCCAATTTGCAGCAACTCGTTGGTAAACGGTCAACTCGTATGTTTTAGTCGTTAAGTAATTCAAGATAACTGAATTGTCAATGCGTACATGTATGCTTTTTTTGTTATTGAATTCAAGATGATGAACTTCATCTTTTTTGTATAAGCAGTGACCTTTTGCGAGTCCCCTTTTCTCTCTAAAAGGATTACAAGTTTGTGTGTTTGATCTTGATCACAAGGTTTGGCTCTTTCGAGAATGGAAGCTGATTGTAGAGCCAAAACTGGCGATCAGGATCAAGCATCTCAAATGGTACTAAGGAGGGTCTTCATATTCAGCAATGAAACCCATATTCAATGTTATGTGCATCTACCCAAATAATTGAGCTTGTTTTACTATCACCCCTTTGTTGCTATGTATATAACTAAATATTCTAGAAAGTTCTAGCAATGGTATAACGATTTTTTTATTCATTTAGCCATGTATATAACTAAATATTCTAGAAAGTCACTAACATCTAATTTTACATTCATGATAGTTCACATTAGATACAAATTGCATTCATAAGAGTATAATCATCACCACTAGCATCTAATTTTAGACTATGTTAACCTTAATGTATACCAAATATCGTGTAAACTAGGCTTCATAACTACATATAATATTAGTGTACTAGAACAGCTAGACAACATAATGATAAATGGTAGAACTTAACATCTTACCTTTTCAACATTTTCGGAAAACCAAGGCACACCAAAAAGAGCACCATTTGCATAATAATCATACAGACTATTATCTCGAAGAAGCTGTTGAATTAAAAATGGGCCGACCATTACCCAGTCCGCATCAGCAGGTCTAAAGTTCCACAGATACCAGACCCATGCATCGATGTGCTGCGATATCAAAGTATAAAAAAAAATTACATTAGCAAAATGACATGTAGAAAGAATCACAACCCAAGTACCCAACATAAAACCATAAACTTTTTTCATAAGATGGGAGCTACTAGTTTTAAGGGTATACTAATTGATAACTAACACAACATAACATGTACACTCAAAATATATAATCATTTAATCATTGCTTAATTATAATCATTTTTGAGTCAATAATGACTTTTTCTCTGCATGACATGTAGAAATTAAACTTTTCTAAATAAATAAGTATTTAAATACGTACCGAATCAGACAGCCAACCTTTTCTGTTCCCTTCCTTGGCCACTAAAGCAGCCCAAAAATTGCTTTGGAGGTCTACATCAAATCATGGAAGATTAAATGTCATCTCATTCCTCGACCGCAAGAACACGTTTATGTCTGAATGATTATTCACTTGGGTGACCGGGGAGCCTTCAGGACGATTCAATTGCTGCGAAACATTTCGATGCGAAATAAATTGGTTACTAAGCTGAACTACTACAATCAGGTCGAATATATGTAAGCTAACCATAGAAACGTATACATACCTCTTTCCACTCTTCAAGAACCTACTCAGATCCATCTTGTCCAATCCAAGACTTTATCTTGGATTTATAGATCCTAGAGCTAGGACGAGACTTTCTGGTCCTTCTTGGTATAGTAGATGGAGGTTCTACGTAAGGAGAAGACACATGTTTGCTCTTCTTCCTCTCCCGTCCGAATGGCACCCTTAAGGTTTTAACAGATTCTTGGTCAACATCAACAATTGTCACACCAGCAGCATCCATCTGCTGACTATCCTGATACTGAGAAGTAACCAAAGGTAAGTAACCACTACATTTTTCCCATAACTGAGATACAACAAAAATCTTTAGATGAAGCAATATGAAAATTGTGCATACCAAATTATCCGGAAGAGAGGAAAAATCAATCAAATCCATGAACTCATTTGCTGAATTCCTGAAACATGAACAATTCCACTCAATATCATTTGCTTAATTAAACTACATCAATTGGTAAAACTTACACACATACAAAAACTGCAATATTTACCTTTGGAGATTGCGACACAAGTATGTCTTTCTCCTTTACTTCAGCTTCAACAGGAGGATCCTCTTCCATCGGTTCCTAAACGGATGACTTTAAAAAAGGAAAAAAAACTATAAATACATAAATAAACAAATCATATATGTTAACGACTATAAAAACACACACCTTTGGCTGCTCAACATCAACATCAGCCACCTCAACATCAACATTATTCCAACATTTGGCTGCTCAACATCAACATCAGCCACCTCAACATCAACATCAACTCCAGCATCAACATCATCAACCTCAACGTCAACATCTTGAACATTTGGCTCCTTTCCAGATGACTTTAAAACAAGCTCTACCATAGTCTCCTTATCAGCAACATTTGGCTGCTCTACCATAGGCGCCTTAACACCAAACTCTGAATTCAAGGTAAACTAAACTTTCCAAATACTTTATCGCAAAGAAAAAAACAAAGGTTTCCGTTAGTGGAAAATTAAAGATCACAAAATTCTGCAAAAGAATTTACAAGATTGTGTGTACCGCCATGCACTAAGTCTTCGCAAGATCACAAGCTGTCAAAACAGTTGCCCGTGTAGTTCGAACCTGATCGGGAGTACAGACTACCTCCGCCGTGGCTTAATCACAAGCAGGATGATTAATCTGAGGCCCGATATCTGAGCCCAACTCTACAGGGTTAAGTAAACGACCATTTATGGTTCAAGGTCGCCCGGAATCACCCCTTGATCCGTTTACCCTAGTTATTTCCCATAGAATAGCCGATTACCACCGGAATGATACAACACTTGGATCGATTGCAAAGACAAAAGCAAAAGGTTTCCAACGATCGCACTTGAAAATTGTTTTGTAAAATTATGTGAACTTTTATTTCCCAAAACAGTTTTCTTAATATGTAACAGTTTATTCAAATCAATAGAAATCAAATAACAGATAACGATACAATAACCCTAACCCTAACCCTAAAAAAACCTGACATGCACTTACAAAAACCCTAACCTTAAAAAACCATAGTTATAAGAGATCATATGTAAGACATTGTAGGGCTTAAGACCGGAAAAAGGTAAACACACAACTTTGAATTCAAAGTATATTAAACTTTCCAAATTGTTTATCATATCCATTCCGTTAGTGGAAAATTAAAGATCACAAAATTCTGCAAAAGAATTTACAAGATTGTGTATACCGCCATGCACTAAGTCTTCGCAAGATCACAAGTTGTCAAAATAGTTGCCCGTGTAGTTCGAACCTGATCGGGAGTACAGACTACCTCCGCCGTGGCTTAATCACAAGCAGGATGATTAATCTGAGGCCCGATATCTAAGCCCAACTCTACAGGGTTAAGTAAACGACCATCTATGGTTCAAGGTCGCCCGGAATCACCCCTTGATCCGTTTACCCTAGTTGTTTCCCATAGAATAGCCGATTACCACCGGAATGATACAACACTTGGATCAATTGCAAAGACAAAAGCAAAAGGTTTCCAACGATCGCACTTGAAAATTGTTTTGTAAAATTATGTGAACTTTTATTTCCCAAAACAGTTTTCTTAATATGTAACAGTTTATACTAGCAGTCAAATAAAAGTGTACGATATACTATTCAGGTTTTAATTACCAAAACCTAACAATAAAAAAAGTAACATGTTTAATTGGTTTAATAGTAAGACAGCATGAGCCTTCCATAGGCTCCTTAATAGTAAAAACATACCTGTGAATCTTGAACAACATCCGTACCCTCACTGGAACCCGCAGCAGCAGTCGGAATCTTACCTGATTGGAATAACCGCTCTAGAGAAGCTAAACGACCTTCCAGACCAACCACCTTCTTTACCAGTTGTTTCTTGGTCAGCCTCTTAGTCTCTTCATCCAAATCCACATCACTTGATTCACCATCATCAGAAAACCCTTCAACAAAACTCGTATGCACCTCAGTACGGATACGTACCTCCATGTGAACTTCTTTTCGACAAGTCTTTCGAGCAACCCTGGCCTTGATCTTATCCCTTTTAGCTGGTTTGAATGTACTTGAACTTGATCCACCAGCTAAATCAAAATATTTTACGCTTGAGATGAACCAGGGTGATGCCTTCTCGGCATCTGTTGGAATCAAGGATTGTACGGGTGTTGTTACATAAAAAAGTTTCTCATAATCAGATTTGTTAAACCCGGTCACATTAGCCCAAGCAACCCCCCGAGGAATAGCCTGCTCATCTTTCTTCCACCATAGTCTGGACTGAGGAAATGTTTCAAGAACGAAAATCTGTAATGTAAACAACATTTCAGTTAGATGGAACAAAAGGGTTTAGATGCATTTCTGTTTATCAATCATTCACACACAAGTATTTCCATAGACAAAGATATATATCCTTCAAATATCAAAATACAATATAAAACTTAAGATCATAACCACTTATATATAGCCGAACACACTAGAAACCTATATTAAGTGTACTTGAATTAAACAACAAGCAGATAAAAAATCGAACAATGAAATAACCACCACACATGTAAAACCATTCTTAAACTCTCAAATTGACACATTCATATAAGAAAGTATACTAACCTTCAACGCAAAAGCAAAACCGTATAAGTTATACACAGCTTGGTATGCTTTTCCCTTTCTGGCATACTCTTCCATATACTTCTCCCTTTTCCTAGTGACCAACATGTAATCCCGTTCATGGAATTCCTGCCACATATGCTCCCCCCCCCCCCAAGGAAAAGCATTCTGTAACACCCCCTAATTTATTATGTGGCAGCGGAAAAGTAATTAGGGTATTACGGTGAGGATCGAAGTTAAAATTTCAGAAAACGGCTTGGAAAAGGCGTTTTGAAAATTATATGTCATTCAAAATAATAGTTTTGGTACAAAGGTGAAACATCTGATTTGAAAATCCCACTAAAGTGTGGTAATTTGGAAAGAATGACATATTTGATTTTACACCATTTAAGTTATCAGAGTATATAATGCCCGCTTCGTGTCTTGTCCTGCTCCGTTAATTGCCTGAGATAAACATGCTTAAAACGTCAACGCAATGGTTGGTGAGTTCGTGGAGTTTAATAGAAAATAACTTTCTTTCAATAAATTCAAGAGGTGTATAGTGATAGTTGAAATAATTACTAGTACTTCATGAAGTAAATAACAAGTTGTGTTGGGTAAAAATCCACCAGTAAATCATTTATGAACTCAGATGATCATAAGTTTCAAGTTTTAAATGAAAATGAGCTACGTTGTTATACGCTCGAAATGAAACAATGGGTCAACTTTTAGAAGTAACGATATACCAAGCATTGAGCTGTCTTTATTAGAAGACACAACTAAGTCACATATGATAACAGTTAAGTTCCAAGTACAGGATACATAATCCAAACACATAGTGAAAACAATAGTATAAAGTCTGAAGTTTATCAGTGTGGAGTGGTGGTTTACTAAATACAGCTGTATCCTAATATATATGAGGACATATATATTCATAAAGTTATATTGCCCTAAGCCTCATGACACGCAAAACGTTAACAGAGTACCGTAAAACGGCGGTGTCACATCAGGTTACTGATGGGTTTGGCCCTCACGTAATAGGTGATTTGCCAATTCCTATTTTTCTCAAATATAGTGCATCACGACTAAATACGACTAACCATAAAGGCATTCCGTCAAAGTATTTAGTGGGATAGGTTGTCAGCCTCTAACAGGTTTCGAAGCTGTTCACTATATTCGCGCTCACCGCAGTGATTAATGGCTCATGATCGAGGGACTTTATGTCAATATAGTAAACTTAGGCAATATAGGTTTCAGGGGTTCATAGAATATGCGTACTTTATTCTTGGCATTTATTTCCAGTGAAATGTAGAAATATCGTAGTAAAGTTAGTTGTACATTCAATTGCTATATGAATGCATATAATAAGTCTCAGTATCATGTTACAACAAGTAGTTTGAAAACGTTATCTTTCAAACACAGTGTTTCAGCTAAGTAAGCATTTTGCAAGTATAACGAGCATATATTCCTTCCGAAGGGTGTTTCCAAAACATGTAAAGCATAGTTGATGATTTTGAGTAAATCATGAGAGTTTTCAAAGTATAAAGTAAACTTAAAATAGTGAAGCATGTATCTCCCCCAAAAGAGTTATTAAAAACAAATATTAAAAGAGTAGGGGCCACGACTCACCTTAAGCGTTACTGGTGATGGTGAAAGTAAACTCAGGGGTGATTATGGTATTGACTTCAATACAAAACCTGATAAATACAAATGTCTGAGAATCTAACCAAATACTTGTGGTGGATGTGAAATGGGTAGTGAATGATGAATAATGAATGATGAATAACGATCTGATCGTTGAGTGGGAAAGTGTTATGCCTAAAGTGCTTATAATTCAACAATAATGTTATTTCTTCAAAAGAGTTGAAATGCTATGCAATGTTAACTCGAAATGTTGATACTTATAATAAATAACAAACGTTAAATAATACGTAACTAAAAGTATGAGAATGCATATGAAGTGATGGGGTGAAAAATGGAAAATGAAATAAGAATGTGGAGTGAAACCGTTGATTCTTGTCCTTTTCCAGATTTTACACTTTTTACCCTAACTGCGTTTGCGTCACATCGTTAGTCCTTCGTTAAGTCCATAGTCCATAAATAGTCCAATATTTGTCCAAGAATACAAATGAGGCTTGGCATTCAATAGTATGTCAATTTTTACCCTATATGTTATGTTTTCACAATCTCAGTCCTTGCGTTTCACGGTTTGATAGTTTTAGTCCCTCTAGGCATATTGCGTTACATTTTTAGTCCAAAAGTGTAAAAAATGTAGGAAAAAAGGTGGCGTGTTTTTCTGAAGCTTATTTAAGACTAGTAAAGCTTATTTTAACAACTTATGTGGTCGTTAGCTTATTTTTCACATTAATGGGCCTTTAACGAGCCATAACTCTAAGCCCAATAATATTTTTAGTTCGTGGGTTTTTGAGGTGTTTGGTATATCAAAAGTGCTTATTTTCATCATTTTATTTCACATATGAAAGTGCCTAAAAGACAGCTTATTCGTAGCTTATAAAAACAGTGAAATGGGCTTTGAAGTCCATGTCGTTAGTTGTTGCTACTTTCCAAAACAGTTTCTGCGGTTAGCTTTGATCATTTTAAAGGGTTGAAACGTGAGTGTTGTTACGAGATGTTTATACAAAAGGTGTTGCTAGTTACATTGTTTAATAGGTGGTGTAGAGAAAAGACGTGTTTATTTAGTTTGTTCGTGAGATACGGGGTCGTTCTTAAGGCTACTTGGACTGTTTCATACACACAACACACTTAGCATATTTTTAGTGTTTTCCAGTTTTATTTATAGCGTGTGATATATAAAGCTTGTACACGTTCGAATGATGCATGAAGTGAAATGTTAACGTGTGAGTGGTGTGTGTGGGGTGGCTGCCGAGGCTTCCAAGATGGAGCCTCGTCATTTTACGTAGGTTACTCTAAAATATCGAATGCATGTAAAACATAAGAATGAATATATATATATATATATATATATATATATATATATATATATATATATATATATATACGTGACAAGTTATGCGTTCGAATAAAATAAGGAGTGATGCATGAAGGATTTGTGTGCGTGAGATATGGAAGCAAAGGAGTTATTAGACACTTACTACACCTTGTAGAGGTGGTGAAGAATCAGTGAGGTCGAATGAAGCACAAGAGTAAAAACAGTCCACTCGCTAGGATTGAATACGTTTTAACGTATTTTCTTCTTTGTTTGGTTGCTTCCAAACATTTTTGGGTTTTTAGGGTATTTAGTGAGAGTGAAATAAGTGAAGAATGAGCAGGGCAAAGTGGCTAGAAAGGGATATGATATATAGGGAGATTACACACGTTTGTTGACTGTTTTACCCTCAAACCAATCATGGACCTTTACTGTGGATCAACAGGACTTTAAAGTACATGGAGATATATTTTCTGACATGAAGGGATTCTAGGAATGATATGATAGAGTGGGAAATCTTATCTTTTGTGTTTGAGATATATGTGTGTACACGTTTTCTATTTTAATCGATTTTAATGAATGGAACAAGCGAGCCTCAACTATTCCTACAGTCCTAACCTCCTTTTAAACATCATATATTGCTAACATGGTTATTAGAAAGTTATAGGAAAAATCGTGGTTTAAAACGGCTGAATTTGTGAGTTTTACATATGTCGAATTGAGTAAAATGGGACAAACAATTTGGCATTCAAAATCGTATCAAAACTCGACGTATGATCCTAAAACCTGGCACACATAAAGCCTAGTGGGTGGTGGACGAGATGGTGCTAAAACTTGGGCATATCGCGTTTCATATTCGAGAGCACACAAGCTGTTTTGGAGGTGGTGTGGGATCGAGTACCACATGAAATAATAAAAGGAGATGTGGGCTTTGGAGTTGGGCCTTGAACGTGTAAGGTGGTGATGATGGGCTGGAAATAAGGCAGCCCGTTTGGCTGTGTATTTAGTGAGGATAATTGCATTTAGTGAGATCTAGATGTAATTAGTGTATTTAAAATATGTTGTAACAATGCAATTCACGTATGTAGTTATTGGTATTTATTGTAGTTATAGAATTAGTGTACATGGGGTTTTGTGAGATATTAGTCTTTGTCGAATCGTTACGCCTCGAAGTGCGTGTTGCGAACTAGTGTCGTTATTTGGTGATTTTCGTGATGACGTGATATTGTTGGAATAAGATAATAAGAAAAGTTTAAAATTTCTCCGTAAAAATGGGATTTATTAAACAGTAACTCGAGGTTATTATTAATTAACGAAGCTTATTACAATGGATTTTTGCAGTGTCTTACAGTATCCACCCCTCAATTTTGAACTTCGTCCCGAAGTTCAGTCTGTGATAGATGTTGGAAAATGTGGTGTTCTGAGGTGAGGGTTTATGGAAAATGTCGTCGAGAGATTTCTATTCGAAAATTGAGGAAACGAGATCCAGTTAGATTTATTAGTACTAGATGAATTGAATTTGAATGTTGGGTCAACTAATGAATTCTTAGGCTGTGAATAGTGAAGTAACGGTCAGAAATAGGGAGTATTTAACGCTTAATGTTCAGTGTTCTAGCGGTCGAGAATAGTGGATTTTTAATGGTAGTGATTTGTAACTTAATGGTCGTGAATAGTAAAATAACGGCTAGTTTTTCCCTATTTATACCTTATTTAATCATCCCCTTTTCTCCCCCTCCCCACTTTATCCTTTTTACTCATCTCTCCCAAAACAAAAATATGCCGCCGTTCGTCATTCTTTTTGCAACCGTATTCATCATCCTTGCCGCCGCTTGTTTAGCACTCTTCCCCGGCGAAGATTCCGACCACTTGATCGGGATCTTGTTGGTTGTCGTACCCCTCACAATCCTAGCCGTTGTTGTGGATAAGTTTTGGGGGTAATAGCTTTTAGGCTAGTGTTGTTTGTAATGAGTCCTCGTTGTGTTGCTATGTAACCTTTAATAAGTGTGGAATAAAACTCATTTACCTTTATGTTTACGAATTAGTCTCGTTGTGGCTTTTAATATTTTGTTGCTTTTTCGACGCAGAATAATCAAGGTGATTCATCCTGTGGTGGCTCTTGCTATTGCTGGGTTGGTGGTGGTTTTTGTTGCTATGGTGGGCCAACCTATTGAAGATTCCATGCCTTTTATTGTGTTCATTGTATTATTAGCACTTCCGATGTTAATCATCTTGCTATGTATTAATTTCCGTGGTTTTTAATAAAATTTCTCGTTCTTGTATGTTCCAAAAAAAAATCTTTGTGAATTCTTAGGGTTTCCATGTTTGTATTCTTCCTAGTTTCCTAAAATAGAGATGATGGGAAATAGGTGTAGATATTTACTGGGGCTTGCCAAAAGTGATGTTCATGAACTGTTTATTTTATCTCAAAATCTTACTTTTGAATGAAAATTGTTATTAAAGACTTTGAAAAGATAACTGCTCCATTCATAACATGATTCTTCCTAAATTATACATAGGTAGCTAGGCTATGTATAATTGAGGACCAAATGATGTGACGCTTGGTTCAGTTACTATGATATTTATGTTTCTTCAAGGAATTTTATATGGTTCAATTATAATGGTTCCGTCACAAAGTCGGACACCCTCTGATTATTTTCAAAAGGATTAGAAAGTTTTTGTTCATATTCGAGGATAAGTCAGGAATTTCTAAAGTGATACTAGGATACCTTTGGTATAAACTTAGGTTTTAGATGAAGGTTCCTTACAATGTGGTATTAGTCTACTGTTTGATCAGATATGGTGTTTAGTCAAATTCCTAGGGTGATATCAAGGTATTGTTACATATCAACTATGAATAGGAAAAGTGGAATAGAAATGGAAATAGACGTAGATTACGACGATTACTGAAATATTACAAGGTAGAGATTCATACGGTAGAAAGATAGTTGTTGCACTTAGGTTACATCCATCATACCTAAGGCAAAGTACATAAGGAAATACAACTTAGAAAATCTTAAACTAGGGTTTATTTTTATTATAGCAGGAATTTATTCTTCTGCTTAAACATAGGTGTCATTTCTCGACACTATTGAGGTCTTTTAACGAGTCTTCATTCTTTTGTATCATCCTTGGTCTTCCAACTGACATTGTAGTTTGGGCAATGGCTCTTGTAATGCCCCATTCCACCACATCCGTGGCATTTTATGGACGATGGTTGTTCCCTTCCGTTCATAGCTTTGCAATCTTTGGTCTTGTGGCCTATTTTCTGGCACTTCCCGCATTTTGCAATGCATTGTCCGGTATGATGCATCTTGCATCTCTGACACAGAGGTTGTTTCCCATGGTAGTTGTCCCCAATAGTAAGGGTTGTTATGTTGTTCTCTCCAACTTCTTGTCTGGACCTTTGTTGGCGATGGTAGTCGATGCGATCTTGTAGGTGATTGCGGGTACAGATGTCGTTGTGAAATTCGCATTCGTTGAGGATAAAGGTTCTTTTCTTCTCGAGTTTTCGCTTTTGGTTATTTTTCTTAAGTGCAAAATCTTGCCTAATTCTTTGGGCACATGTGCGGATAGGTTTAGTCATCTTTCTTGAATCCTTTAGGCAAACTGGCTATGTCGTTGTCTCTCGGATGAACTATTGTAGTCACTTCATGTACCACTGTAACGATATTGTTTTCAAATTCCCCGATGGTTTTAGGAGTCATGGTTGTGGTAAGTGCTGAGGGGGTATGGGTGTTGCTCATGTTGGCCATCTTCAATGACTACAACAAGAAACACTGATTTAGTATTCACTTTATCATTAGAATAATTTCAAATAATAAAGTATTGCATATTATTGCTAACAATGTGGTCTCAATACAAAATCAAAACCAACTGAGGATCATAGAAATACGATGTGTCTGGGTAGCATCGTAAAATAATAATCATCTCTTGATATGGGATTGTTATGGAACAAACGGATTCATCTACAAAAGCTGAAGTTCAACAACTTTCTCCTCATTCATCAAGTTCTCTTCTGAAAATTTGTTCTTGGAATTCTATGGTTTATTGTTTAGTCGTGGTATATTTGATTTACAATCACCGATAATATCATAGTAAGTTTGAATACAATTATCAGAATTGACATAACTCTAATAACTTGTTTGATTGATTTTTGCAAAACATCCAACACAAGGTCTTTTATTAATGTCTCATTGATTCACGTGAAGTTATTTGTTTACCTAAGAGAGTAACAAATGGTGAGGTTCTGCATGGCTCTTTGCACTTATAGCATTATAATAGGGCTTGGTGGGAGGAATTTGTTTACAACAGAAAGATATAATGGGAAAAGACTGTCATAGCTTAAAAGTCGATTACAATTTCTGCGAGTTACAGAATTATTGAGAAATACATGGAATACTAACCAAAACTATTAGGTTTATTGAGTACAACAACGATACTTAAGATCAGTTACATCTCTGACGTAGACGTCTAACTTCTGCCTCAAGATCCAGTTGTGCAGCTTCCATGGTTGAGAAACGTTCCTGGCACGCATTCATCTGATTAGCCAACATGTTTTCCAAGGCTGCAATCTTTTGGCTTTGGATTCTTGCTGTGTCTCTAGCCAACCATAATGCTCTTTCAATGTCCTCAATCCTAATGTGTGTTTGGGTATGGCCTTTACCCAAACAGCGGGTTCTGGCATCCAAGTTTCTAAGTTCCTGTTCGTAATTGTCATTCATGTTACCAACATTCACTCCTAAACCAAACACTTCTCGTCTCTCAGCATCTGTCCTCTTGAACAGGGTGTCAATGTTACGATCATACCATTCAAATCGTAATGGGTGTAACTCTTTTAGCTGTTCAGTGTGAGCGTCTAGTATGCTGGTGTGTTGGTAAAGACGAGTCCATATGGAGTCACGGGTGTCTACATTATAGTCAGGAGAATTGGGTGAGGATACATTGTCTGGGATATCTGGCATGGAGAAATCTGAGGTGTTAGGTAAGGGAGAATTTAGCTCGATCTTCTTCCAAGTCATTTCTTGGTGTGAACTCTATCCATATTCAAATGTTGGTTGACCACCAATCAAATCTTCATCTGAATAGGATTCGGTTGCTCTCCTAAGTTTCTGACGTGGAGGTGAGTGAGTAGGTGATGATGAGAGTGGTTTCTGAGCAAGTTCTATGTTGAATTGGGATTGTGACATAAGTACATAGGGATCTTCGGTATCCGGAGCAATTTGTTGAGTAGGTGATGTACGGAGGGCAGTCTTAGTAATGTCAACTGGTATGGAAGACATGGTACTGCAGCACCCGAATATAGTAATTATGAATATTCATACGTTTAAGGTGTAACATTGAGTGTGAAATAATACGGTGTGTAATGTGTGAAGAGTAAACATTAAGCATGTAAAGATTAGTGCAAAGTAATCTTAATAGGTAATGTATTGAGCACGGCAGTCTGCAGACACGGAAGGCATAAGACGATATGGTGTAAAATCATTTATTTTGAAAATATAGTTATAGTTCAATGTTTTAAAACATTTGATTCTCTATAACTTGTGGCTCTGATACCAATCTGTAACACCCCCTAATTTATTATGTGGCAGCGGAAAAGTAATTAGGGTGTTACAGTGAGGATCGAAGTTAAAATTTCAGAAAACGGCTTGGAAAAGGCGTTTTGAAAATTATATGTCATTCAAAATAATAGTTTTGGTACAAAGGTGAAACATCTGATTTGAAAATCCCACTAAAGTGTGGTAATTTGGAAAGAATGACATATTTGATTTTACACCATTTAAGTTATCAGAGTATATAATGCCCGCTCCGTGTCTTGTCCTGCTCCGTTAATTGCCTGAGATAAACATGCTTAAAACGTCAACGCAATGGTTGGTGAGTTCGTGGAGTTTAATAGAAAATAACTTTCTTTCAATAAATTCAAGAGGTGTATAGTGATAGTTGAAATAATTACTAGTACTTCATGAAGTAAATAACAAGTTGTGTTGGGTAAAAATCCACCAGTAAATCATTTATGAACTCAGATGATCATAAGTTTCAAGTTTTAAATGAAAATGAGCTACGTTGTTATACGCTCGAAATGAAACAATGGGTCAACTTTTAGAAGTAACGATATACCAAGCATTGAGCTGTCTTTATTAGAAGACACAACTAAGTCATATATGATAACAGTTAAGTTCCAAGTACAGGATACATAATCCAAACACATAGTGAAAACAATAGTATAAAGTCTGAAGTTTATCAGTGTGGAGTGGTGGTTTACTAAATACAGCTGTATCCTAATATATATGAGGACATATATATTCATAAAGTTATATTTCCCTAAGCCTCATGACACGCAAAACGTTAACAGAGTACCGTAAAACGGCGGTGTCACATCAGGTTACTGATGGGTTTGGCCCTCATGTAATAGGTGATTTGCCAATTCCTATTTTTCTCAAATATAGTGCATCGCGACTAAATACGACTAACCATAAAGGCATTCCGTCAAAGTATTTAGTGGGATAGGTTGTCAGCCTCTAACAGGTTTCGAAGCTGTTCACTATATTCGCGCTCACCGCAGTGATTAATGGCTCATGATCGAGGGACTTTATGTCAATATAGTAAACTTAGGCAATATAGGTTTCAGGGGTTCATAGAATATGCGTACTTTATTCTTGGCATTTATTTCCAGTGAAATGTAGAAATATCGTAGTAAAGTTAGCTGTACATTCAATTGCTATATGAATGCATATAATAAGTCTCAGTATCATGTTACAACAAGTAGTTTGAAAACGTTATCTTTCAAACACAGTGTTTCAGCTAAGTAAGCATTTTGCAAGTATAACGAGCATATATTCCTTCCGAAGGGTGTTTCCAAAACATGTAAAGCATAGTTGATGATTTTGAGTAAATCATGAGAGTTTTCAAAGTATAAAGTAAACTTAAAATAGCTGAAGCATGTATCTCCCCCAAAAGAGTTATTAAAAACAAATATTAAAAGAGTAGGGGCCACGACTCACCTTAAGCGTTACTGGTGATGGTGAAAGTAAACTCAGGGGTGATTATGGTATTGACTTCAATACAAAACCTGATAAATACAAATGTCTGAGAATCTAACCAAATACTTGTGGTGGATGTGAAATGAGTAGTGAATGATGAATAACGAATGATGAATAACGATCTGATCGTTGAGTGGGAAAGTGTTATGCCTAAAGTGCTTATAATTCAACAATAATGTTATTTCTTCAAAAGAGTTGAAATGCTATGCAATGTTAACTCGAAATGTTGATACTTATAATAAATAACAAACGTTAAATAATACGTAACTAAAAGTATGAGAATGCATATGAAGTGATGGGGTGAAAAATGGAAAATGAAATAAGAATGTGGAGTGAAACCGTTGATTCTTGTCCTTTTCCAGATTTTACACTTTTTACCCTAACTGCGTTTGCGTCACATCGTTAGTCCTTCGTTAAGTCCATAGTCCATAAATAGTCCAATATTTGTCCAAGAATACAAATGAGGCTTGGCATTCAATAGTATGTCAATTTTTACCCTATATGTTATGTTTTCACAATCTCAGTCCTTGCGTTTCACGGTTTGATAGTTTTAGTCCCTCTAGGCATATTGCGTTACATTTTTAGTCCAAAAGTGTCAAAAATGTAGGAAAAAGGTGGCATGTTTTTCTGAAGCTTATTTAAGACTAGTAAAGCTTATTTTAACAACTTATGCGGTCGTTAGCTTATTTTTCACATTAATGGGCCTTTAACGAGCCATAACTCTAAGCCCAATAATATTTTTAGTTCGTGGGTTTTTGAGGTGTTTGGTATATCAAAAGTGCTTATTTTCATCATTTTATTTCACATATGAAAGTGCCTAAAAGCCAGCTTATTCGTAGCATATAAAAACAGTGAAATGGGCTTTGAAGTCCATATCGTTAGTTGTTGCTACTTTCCAAAACAGTTTCTGCGGTTAGCTTTGATCATTTTAAAGGGTCGAAACGTGAGTGTTGTTACGAGATGTTTATACAAAAGGTGTAGCTAGTTAAGTTGTTTAATAGGTGGTGTAGAGAAAAAACGTGTTTATTTAGTTGGTTCGTGAGATATGGGGTCGTTCTTAAGGCTACTTGGACTGTTTCATACACACAACACACTTAGCATATTTTTAGTGTTTTCCAGTTTTATTTATAGCGTGTGATATATAAAGCTTGTACACGTTCGAATGATGCATGAAGTGAAATGTTAACGTGTGAGTGGTGTGTGTGGGGTGGCTGCCGAGGCTTCCAAGATGGAGCCTCGTCATTTTACGTAGGTCACTCTAAAATATCGAATGCATGTAAAACATAAGAATGAATATATATATATATATATACGTGACAAGTTATGCGTTCGAATAAAATAAGGAGTGATGCATGAAGGATTTGTGTGCGTGAGATATGGAAGCAAAGGAGTTATTAGACACTTACTACACCTTGTAGAGGTGGTGAAGAATCAGTGAGGTCGAATGAAGCACAAGAGTAAAAACAGTCCACTCGCTAGGATTGAATACGTTTTAACGTATTTTCTTCTTTCCTCGGTTGCTTCCAAACGTTTCTTTGTTTTTAGGGTATTTAGTGAGAGTGAAATAAGTGAAGAGTGAGCAGGGCAAAGTGGCTAGAAAGGGATATGATATATAGGGAGATTACACACGTTTGTTGATTGTTTTACCCTCAAACCAATCATGGACCTTTACTGTGGATCAACAGGACTTTAGAGTACATGGAGATATATTTTCTGACATGAAGGGATTCTAGGAAAGATATGAGAGAGTGGGAAATCTTATCTTTTGTGTTTGAGATATATGTGTGTACACGTTTTCTATTTTAATCGATTTTAATGAATGGAACAAGCGAGCCTCAACTATTCCTACAGTCCTAACCTCCTTTTAAACATCATATATTGCTAACATGGTTATTAGAAAGTTATAGGAAAAATCGTGGTTTAAAACGGCTGAGATTTGTGAGTTTTACATATGTCGAATTGAGTAAAATGGGACAAACAATTTGGCATTCAAAATCGTATCAAAACTCGACGTATGATCCTAAAACCTGGCACACATAAAGCCTAGTGGGTGGTGGACGAGATGGTGCTAAAACTTGGGCATATCGCGTTTCATATTCGAGAGCACACAAGCTGTTTTGGAGGTGGTGTGGGATCGAGTACCACATGAAATAATAAAAGGAGATGTGGGCTTTGGAGTTGGGCCTTGAACGTGTAAGGTGGTGATGATGGGCTGGAAATAAGGCAGCCCGTTTGGCTGTGTATTTAGTGAGGATAATTGCATTTAGTGAGATCTAGATGTAATTAGTGTATTTAAAATATGTTGTAACAATGCAATTCACGTATGTATTTATTGGTATTAATTGTAGTTATAGAATTAGTGTACATGGGGTTTTGTGAGATATTAGTCTTTGTTGAATCGTTACGCCTCGAAGTGCGTGTTGCGAACTAGTGTCGTTATTTGGTGATTTTCGTGATGACGTGATATTGTTGGAATAAGATAATAAGAAAAGTTTAAAATTTCTCCGTAAAAATGGGATTTATTAAACAGTAACTCGAGGTTATTATTAATTAACGAAGCTTATTACAATGGATTTTTGCAGTGTCTTACACATTCCATGCCTCCAAATCATCAGCTAGCACCACAATCTCATTCACAATCACATGTCGCAACTCTTGACCCATGAAAACAAAATCAGCCGCTAGAAGAAGGCACACACGCACAGCATCATCATCCGGTAAGTGCTCAAATTGTTGACTATCAAGCATGCATTTAAGGTATTCCCCCTTCAAACACTTAAACCCAGGGAAAACCCTCTTCATAAAGCTAGACTCCACACCATCCAAACTGTCTAACTCGATTTTGCCAAATCGAAAACCCGTTATTAGACAAAACTCTCTCCTCCCCAACTGTATGGTGTGTTGCCCAACATAAAAAATAAACGGGGTATCAAAAGTTGGCTGCTCAACAGACCTTTGGTGAAAAAGAAGGAAGTTCAAAATATGGTTATCATGATCACAAGTTCTAATGTCTAACCAGGGACCAAAAACACTACGCCTAAACAAATTGTAACAACGTTCCGCTTTCTGGATAGACGATCTCTTATGGTTATCAGTAGCTTTCAAATTATTTCTAACCGTTACCCTCGCATTAACAACCTACAAAAAATTAATAAACAAGTTAATATTAAGAAGTAAAACATAAGTAATTCCAATACACTTTCTTTCTATGACAAAATATTCATCTTGTTCACTAGCAATCAATTATTGAATCTGACAAGATTATTAAGCTAAACAACATTAATGCCAACAAGTAAACATACAATAATCAAAGTCTAGTTTTGATGCTAGTATTCAGCTAATCACTTACAAAACGCACACTTAAATACTACTTTATGAGGGTGTTTGGGATTGGTTATTCTGTTTTGCTAGTGCTTGAATTTTCGTGGTCTATAAAAAAGGCAAATATACTCATACAAATTCATCTAAGCAGATAAACATTTGATATTAGCATCTCCATACTTGCTTATCATTACTGATTATATAACTACCTCAAGTCTTAACACATATCTCAAGTCTTAACTCCATACATTGTATCCTTGATCCTTATATAATTACCTCAATTCTTAACACATATCAACAATATATCTCAAGTCCTAACACATAATCAGTATCCACACGAGTCAATTTAAGTGAAACTATCAACATATCATATGAAACACGAGTACAAAATATATATACTACTAAGTGTTTAACCGACGTAAAAGCTAAACACTCATTTACAAACAATAATTTTAAATAGCAGCGTTTAAACATAATCCAAGACCTAAACAGTCTAACAGCTAAAAACTAAAGCTAAACACAAGAATACGCTAACAATCAAACTCGAAAAAATCAAAAAACCTAACAATCTAACCGCTAACAATCAAGAATCAAACTCCAAGTCCTAAACAAGAAAAACCCTAAAAATCAATAATCAAACTCCAAGTCCTAAACAGTCAAACCACTAAAAATTAAATCTAAACAACAGAATACGCTAACAATCAAGATCGAAAAACTCGAAAAACCCTAATAATCCATATCCAAGACCTACACAGTCATTTCCATACAAACCCTAACATTAGTCTAAACCCTAACTGGGTATCGACCCAAAAGCGACTACAATCAAGAATAAAAAAGAAGAAATATAACTTACTTGAGTTCTGGCCATTTTTTTGATCGGTGTTTTTGATCGATGCTTTTTTATCGTCTTTTTTATCGTGTTTTTGAACGTGTGTTTGTGTTTCTTTGATCGGTCTGTGTGTTAGTTTTATGTGTGTTTGAGTTTTTTGATCCAAATAGTGTTTGTTAAAACACTGATGATAATAATAGAAGTTATAGATGAGTACAATTTTAAATATTTTTAAAATAGTATTGATCTTTCCCAAGAAAGATATAAGTACAAAAGTAAGATTTTATAAAGATATTGGAAGATTTTATAGCCGTCGTTCGCACATTCGCACACCGTCGTTCGCACATTTGTTTTAAAAAGTCAACTGTGCACGTGGGGTTATTGGTGGGATGAATTAATGGTTTGGTACCATTTTGTCTAGACACGTGTCACATTTTTTGTGGATTCGCACATTCGCACATTCGCACATGACCCTTTTGGGAAAGGCCACAATTTGAGTACCACAATTTGAAAACAGTTTTTTTCACCTACTCTTTTGGTAATTATCCCATTTTTTTCTCCAAAGTGTCCATCCAAAAAAATAAGCGGGTGGTTGAAGTAAGAGAAAACACATTGCAATTTTTTTATTTTTATTTGGACCAAAAAGTTATTATCACACACCATTATCTGTTAAATTGAAAAAACACACTTCCAAATCTTAGATCTGCTCACAAATCACAACATGAGAGAGGAAGGTTATGTGGATCTTCATTTTTGGTTTTTTGTTACAGTTTCACTTAATTAAGAAACCCTATGATTATGTGACATACTTTTGATCTTGTGGTGTTCTTGATATGATACTAATATAAATATAAGATGAGAGTTTCGTAGAGATTTTGTCAAACCCATTTGTTAAGCCCACCTGAATACATAATGGAAAGTAAGGAGTTGAAGATAAACATGATGGGTAACTGGTGGTTGAAGATGCTATCATGGTTTGTCCATTTTTGTTTCTAAATTGCAATCACATTTAATAAATTGATTTAGTTGGTTATGATTATTGTTGATTTTGGTTAAACTTGTTATGATTATTTTCTTACTAAGACTATAGACCCGCGGGTTTCGCGGGTGGCAATAAAAAAAATTGTATTGTAAGTAAAACAAAGTCATATTAAAAAACAACTAAACTATCTTGTTTTGACAGCAAAATGCATCAACCAAACTGCCATTTTGACAGCACAACAGAAACAAAATATACCCACTTTTGACAAATAAAATGGCATATACAAAAATAATATTCATATAAAGTTAACAAAAAAAAAAACATTTTATGAATTATCAAAATTAAATATGTATAAGTTACAAAGGTTAACTAAGAAGGAAAAAAAATGACAAATACCGAATCATTAAAAAAAAGAAAAAAAAAATAGTCAAAATGAATAAACAAATGCGGTAATAATATCGCTTATTTGCACATGCTTGTAGTGTCTTACACTTTTTGAAGAACTTCGGGATAAACAACATTCATAGTATTGCCGCAAACCTTTCCATCTTTATCGTATATCAACATCTTTAGACCTTTCCGACTTGTGACTCTTGATACCGCAACATAAAGCTGACCATGTGTGAAGACAGGTTTAGGCAAATATATTTCAACTTTCGAAAGCGATTGCCCTTGGCTTTTGTTGATAGTCATTGCAAAGCATACAGATATTGGAAATTGTCGCCAATTAATCTACAAAGGTAATCTTTTATCGGAAGGAGTCAATTTGAATCTTGTTAGTGACACCGTTTCTCCAACTTTTGTTCCAGTCAAAATTTCGGCTTTGATAGCACGGTCTCCGAGTTCCTTAATACGCAATCTAAGTCCCATTGCATAACCCTTCACTCTGATCCATGTTACGAAGCAACATAATCGGTGCCCCGACTTTCAATACTAACTTGTGATTTGGTAGGCCAGCCAACTTCATACCTTACTTAAAGTGTTTTTAACATGCTCAATAAGGCATAGCATAAGTCACAATGACATTAGGTTTTCCATTAAATAAAAAAAAATCATTAGATCTACCAAAGGGTTTGTGTCCCAATGGTACCCCATGTGTGAAAATGTTCCACAACTAAATGGTTGTAGGTTCAAGTTCTGCTTAGGACACGTGAGATTGATTTATTGTGATATAGTAGTTGCCTATCTAAAAAAAAATTCAAATTTAGTTAGTTTATAGTATAATTTTTCATATTATTTACATTTTATTTTGTATTATGTTCATTTCTAAAGCGTTCATATAATTTTTAGAAATAAGGAAAAACATGTATTCATTAAGTTGTACGCACGACAACATAACTGATGACTTTTAGTGGCATTTAGCTTTGGAGATTGGAGTTGCGTACTTAAGGAAAAGAAAGTTTTGCAAACTTCATTGTATTATATTTAGTCAGAAAGAAATCTTGTAGAAATTGGGAAAATTCAGGGACAAAGTTTATACGATTGAAACATACCTCCATGTTGGGAATTAAATATTCAAGAAGGTTAATATCGGGTTCTAATCAAAGAAATACTCTAAGTGTGATTCTGCTGCTAGTACATTTGGTTCCTGCCGATAATGTTTGTTCCTGCTGCTAGAACATTTGATCCTGCTGCTAGTGATAAATGATTCTGCTGAAGGATTCTGCTGCTGAAGGATTCTGCTGCTAGTGTTCTCATTGCTGCTGCTAATGAACATTCTGCTGCTAGATGGATAAGATCGAAAAGATATTATTTGTATTTTGGTCAACAATATACGGTAGATAATATCTTACCCCA
Organism: Artemisia tridentata subsp. tridentata; assembly: GCA_021014915.2. Classification (NCBI taxonomy): domain Eukaryota; kingdom Viridiplantae; phylum Streptophyta; class Magnoliopsida; order Asterales; family Asteraceae; genus Artemisia; species Artemisia tridentata. The sequence goes on from CP139504.1 coordinate 94,371,044, forward strand.
TGTGCTTAGTTAACAAGTTGTGTACACAGATACATGTTGTATCTTATGTACTGACACACTCAAGAGATAAGTTAACAAAGTAAGTCGGCTAAGACTTTAAGCAATATGTAAAGATCTCTTGGACTATAAAAGAGATCTTAGTCAAGTGATATTAGAGACTCTGTCCATGCATGTGTTCAAGTAGTCGAATAATTAACTCTCATAACTGTTAAGAGATAGAACAAACACAAGTATATCACAAGTTGTAAAAACTTAAGATTCAAGGTTGTAACCCTAGTGATATTTCAAGATCACTCGTATTATTATCATTAATAATATTGAATCGTTTGGTGTTAATCTCTCATTGTTCATTGTCATAGAACTAACACAACCATTCCATTTCCAAAACACAAATCACCTTCTAAGTGTTATTGAGTGAATTCCGCGCACTTAATCATATTAACTCAATATATCATACACACAAAGAACGTAAGGTTTAACCACCTTAACCGTGTGAACAATCCTAACAAGTGGTATCAGAGAATCAGGCTGATATTATTGATTTAGAAGAAGAAGCTGAAGAAATGGATGTTGAATCTATTCAGACAAATGTTGCTGCAAAGATTCCCATGCTCAAACAAAATGAGTTTGAGATGTGGAGGCTGAGGATAGAGCAATATTTCCAAGTACAAGATTATGCACTTTGGGAAATCATAGAAGATGGAAACTCTTACCAGCCTATCACCACTACATCAACAGTGGACGGCAAAGTTGTGTCAACTCTACAGACAAAGCCATCATCTGCAGAAGATAGAATAAAGAAGAAAAATGACTTGAAGGCAAGAAGCATGCTGATGATGACCATTCCCAATGATCAACTTCTAAACTTCAGCAAGTTCAAGGATGCCAAGTCATTATTTGAAGCTATTATTGCCAGGTATGGTGGAAATGAAGCCACCAAGAAAACCCACAAGACACTGCTCAAGCAGCAGTTTGAAAACTTCTCCTCTACATACAATGAATCTCTTGACCACATGTTTAATAGGCTTCAGAATATTGTGAGCCAACTGGCTATTCTTGGGATTGAAATGCCTCAAGAAGATCTGAACTCAAAATTTCTGAGAAGCTTACCAGAAGAGTGGGCTATGCATGTTGTTGTCTGGAAGAACAAGCCAGACCTAGACATCATGGAACTGATGGATTTGTATAGCAACTTCAAGATTGTGGAGCAAGATTTGAAGAAGAATGGAGGTACTGGTTCTAATACTGGGAACAAGGCATTTATGTCAACTCCTAGTACCTCAAAATCAAGTGAAGAGGTGAAAGTTGTTGATGATGTTGGTGCTGCTAGTTCATCAAGTAGTACCATAAGTATTTTAGATGAAAAGACTTGTTGTGCCTTTCTTACAAGTCAGAATAATGGGTCCATGCTTTCTTATGAAGACCTCCAAGAGATCCATGAAGATGATCTGGAGGAAATGGATCTGAAATGACAAATTTCTCTTCTTAGCATAAGAGCCAAGAAGTTCTATCACAAGACGGGGAAGAAGCTCATAATCAGCAACACTGATGCTGCTGGTTTTGATAAGTCAAAGATAGAGTGCTATAACTGTCACATGATGGGTCATTTCTTAAGAGATTGCAGAAGACCAAGGCAGCAAGATAGCAAGAATAGAGGTTTTGGAAGTAAATCCAAAACAGAGGAGGTTACTGAGCCAAAAGCTATGGTAGCTATTGATGGCTTAGGTTTTGATTGGAGCTTTATGGCAGACGAAGAAGAAACTCCTGCTCAGATGGCACTTATGGCTTTTTCTGCTACTGAGGTACAAAATCATAAAGCTTGTTCAAATACTTGCACTGCTCTTAATGCTCTACAGGTTTTAATGAAACAATTTGATGATCAAAAGATAGAGCTAAGTAAGACTTTTCAAAACTTTATAAACTATAAGTGTGGATTAGAAAAGGTAGAAAAGCAAATCATATACTATAAGGAAAATGAATTAGCTTTTTCTGATGACAAAGCTCTCCTAAGACAGGATATATTCTTTAGAGATTCTGAAATCAAGCTTTTGAGAGAAGCTTTTGATAAGGTCAAAAAGGAAAATGGAAACATTCACTTGACTACTGAGGCACTAGAACATGCTTCTAAAAGTGTGCACAACATAGTAGAATGTCAGGTGATTAATAAAGCTAAGTCAGGAGTAGGATATAAGAGTGTCCCACCTCCTTATAGAGGCATCCCTAAACCCCCAGGGATTGACCTAGGAAATTCAAGTTTACATGAGTTTCAAGAACCAATCATGGAATATGGTTCTAAGGCTAGCAAGAGCCTTAAGGTAGAAAAGATAAGTACAAGTTTAGATAAAACTTTACTTTATCAGGACAAGGTGTCCTTTGTTGAGAACTTAGATGCTATAGTTGTTGAAGATTGTATAACTGATAGTGATGATGATGAAGAACAGGTTATGTCTAAACCTGAAGTGGTTAAGAAAGTAGGAACAAGTGTTCCTAAGATAGTCAAACACAATACTGATAGGCATAAATCAAACATTAAGCAGGTTAGGCAACCAGTTAGATATTGTGAACAATATAGAACCACCAACAAGCCCAGAGGTAACTAAAGGAATTGGAACAACCTCAAGTCTAACCAATTAGGTGATGACTTTGCTTTTTATAACAAAGCTTGTTACACATGTGGTAGTTTTGACCATCTTGCAACTTTCTGCAACCATTGGGTATCTGGTTATGAAAACAGTAGGGTGAACCACAAAAGGCAAACACCTAAATTTCACTTTCACTCTAGTTCTAAGAGAACAAACCCCAGAGTAGTCAAAAACAAGTCTAGCTCAAAATCTTATCCTGCTGCTAGACCAAATGTTCCTGCTGCTAGACAATTTGTTCCTGCTGCTCGACCATTCATGACTATTAACCCAAAATCAACAGCTAAGGGTGCAAAAACTTTTTATAAACATGCATCTAAAACTGTTTTAAGGCCCATTCAAACAAAAGCAGTGGTCCACAAACAAGTTTGGAGACCAAAGGGGACAACTACAAAGTTAGCAGATTCTGCTGCTAAGCATGTAGTTCCTGCTGCTAAGGGAAACAGGGCAAATGCTGTTAAGGCCTCAGCATGTTGGATTCTTAAATCCAATGTTGCATCAACTTTCCTTAAAAGATTGAATTACATTGATGCAAGAGGCAGATCCAAGTCAGTAATGGCTTGGATCCCCAAAAGACACTAACACTCTTATTTATGTGCAGGAACATTCCAATGATCAGGAAGAGGATCAAGTATACTCAGATAGTGGATGTTCAAGGCACATGATAGGCAACAAGTCTTATCTCTCAGATTTCCAATCAATAGATGGAGGCTATGTTACCTTTGGAGGAGGCGTTGGTGGCAAAATTTCTGGTAAAGGTACAATCAAAACCGGGAAATTTAGATTTTGAAGATGTGTTCTATGTAAAAGAGCTAAATTATAATCTTTTTAGTGTTTCACAAATGTGTGACAAAAAGAACAATGTTCTTTTCTGTGAGACTGAATGTCTTGTACTTTCTCCTGATTTTAAGATGCCTGATGAAAGTCAAGTACTTCTTAGAATTCCTAGAAAGGGCAATATGTACAGTGTAGACATGAAAAACATTGTTCCTAAAAAGAATTTAACTTGTCTTGTTGCAAAGGCCACATTGGATGAATCAATGAAATGGCATAGAAGGCTTGGTCATATTAATTTCAAAACCATAAATAAAATTGTTAAGAATGGTTTGGTAAGAGGTTTACCTCACAAAAGATTTGAAAATGATCAAACATGCATTGCTTGTCTAAAAGGCAAACAACACAAAGCCACTTGTAAGCCCAAGATTTTTAACTCTATCAATCAATCATTGTTTATGCTGCATATGGACTTATTTGGACCTGTTTCAGTAAGTAGTATAATGCATAAGAGATATTGTCTTGTTGTAATTGATGACTATACTAGATTTACATGGGTTTTCTTTCTATCTACTAAGGATGAGACTACAAGCATCCTTAAGACATTCATTACACAGATAGAAAACCAAGTAGACAAGAAAGTGAAGGTCATTAGATGTGATAATGGGACAGATTTAAGAATAGAGTTATGGATGATTTCTGCAAAGAAAAAGGTTTTAAGAGAGAATTTAGTGTTGCTAGAACACCACAACAGAATGGTGTAGTTGAGAGAAAGAATAGAACACTAATTGAAGCTGCTAGAACAATGTTAGCTGATTCTAAGCTACCTATAACCTTTTGGGCTGAAGCAGTCAACACTGCTTGCTATGTTCAAAATAGAGTTTTAGTTGTGCAGCCTCACAATAAGACATCATATGAACTTTTTCATGGTAGAACTCCTGCAATAGGATTTCTTAGACCTTTTGGATGTCATGTGAAAATTCTCAATACCTTAGACCATTTAGGAAAATTCGATGGTAAGGCAGATGAAGGTTTCTAGTTGGATATTCTCTCAATAGCAAAGCATTTAGAGTTTACAACACAAGAACTAAGATTTTAGAAGAAAACCTACATGTGGAATTTTTAGAAGATAAATCCAATGTAGAAGGTCAAGGACCACAAAGGCTATTTGATCTTGAATATCTAACCAAATCAATGAATTATGTGCCTGTTGTTGCAGAAACTAATGAATTTTCAGGTTCACAATCAACAGATGAGGCAAGGTTAGAAAAGGAGTCAAGCCAAGATCATGTTTGGATGCCAATATGGTCAAGTACAGGTGTGGAATCAACTTCAACGACTGATGAATCTTCTTCTGGCAAGGCTAAAGAAGGTGTTGAAGATGAAAGAAAAGAAGATGAAACTCAGGAACAACTCAACGTTTCTGCTGGTAGTATTTCTGTTGCTGCTGGTAGTGTATCTGTTTCTGCTGGTGATTCTGCTGCTAAGCTTACTGATTCTGTTGTTCGGCCAAATGACTCTGCTGCTGGCCCTTCAGAAACAAAAGAAGCAAAATTCTCAGATAATGAGGTGGATTTCAACAATCTTCCATCAAATTATCAAGTTCCTTCTACTCCACAAACAAGAATTCACAAAGTTCACTCCCTAGATAATGTGATTGGAGATGTACAGTCAGGTGTGAAGACAAGACAACAATTGATGTCTTCAGACCAACAAGGGCTTCTTGATGCCCTTTATACTTCAAAGCAACATGAGCTTTCAAACTCTTGCTTGTTTGTATGTTTTCTCTCACAAGATGAACCAAAGAATATTCTGAAAGCCCTAGATGATTCAAGCTGGTTAGAGGCTATGCAAGAAGAGCTTCTTCAGTTCAAGATTCAGAAGGTTTGGGTGCTAGTTGATTTACCTAGGAATACAAAGGTAATTGGCACTAGATGGGTTTTTAAGAACAAAAGGGATGAAAGAGGAATCGTGATTAAGAATAAAGCTAGATTAGTAGCTCAAGGGTACACACAAGAAGAAGGGATAGATTATGATGAGGTTTATGCTCCTGTAGCAAGGATTGAGGCAATTAGGCTTTTCTTAGCTTATGCTTCATTTTTAGGCTTCACAGTCTACCAAATGGATGTCAAGAGTGCATTTTTATATGGTAAAATTGAAGAAGAGGTGTATGTTTCACAACCTCCAGGCTTCATTGACCCATTACATCCAAATAAAGTGTACAGAGTAGTGAAAGCTCTATATGGCCTTCATCAGGCACCAAGAGCTTGGTATGCAACACTAGCTTCCTACTTATTAGAAAATGGATTTCAAAGAGGAAAGATTGATCAGACACTGTTCATCAAACAACACAAGAAGGATCTTCTGTTAGTGCAGGTGTATGTGGATGACATTATCTTTGGATCTACTAGGAAAGATATGTGTTTAGAGTTTAAGACACTTATGAAAGATAAGTTTCAGATGAGTTCTATGGGAGAACTTACATTCTTTTTGGGTTTGCAAGTTAAGCAATCATCTGAAGGCATATTTATTAGTCAAGACAAATATGTTGCAAAGATACTTAGAAAATTTCAATTTGCTGATTCAAAAATAGCAAGCACACCAATGGACTCTGAGAAGCACCTTCTGAAAGATGAAGATGGAGAGAGTGTAGATGTACACACTTACAGATCTATGATAGGCTCTTTGATGTACCTTACATCATCTAGACCTGATATCATGTTCCCTGTTTGTGTTTGTGCAAGATTTCAAGTAACTCCAAAGGTTTCTCATTTAACTGCAGTCAAGAGAATTTTTAGATATCTCAAAGGTCAACCAAGGTTGGGTATATGGTATTCTAGGGAATCTCCTTTTGACTTGGTAGCATATTCGGATAGTGATTATGCTGGTGCTAGCTTGGACAGAAAGTCAACAACTGGAGGATGTCAATTCCTTGGGTGTAGACTTGTCTCATGGCAGTGTAAGAAGCAAACAAGTGTGGCAAATTCAACAACTGAAGCTGAATATATAGCTGCTGCAAGTTGCTCTAGTCAAGTTCTATGGCTTCAAAACCAACTCCTTGATTATGGGTACAATTTCTTAAACACTGTTATTCATATTGATAATAGTAGTACAATTTGTATTATTAAAAATCCAGTGCAACATTCTAAAACAAAACACATTGAAATTAGACATCACTTTATAAGAGACTGCAATGAGAAAAGATTAATTCAAGTTCTTAAAATTGCTTCAGAACATAATTTTGCAGATCTGCTAACAAAAGCTTTTGATGTTTCAAGGTTTCAGTACTTGGTAGCAAGTATTGGAATGCTTAATCTTTAAATTTTCAATATAATGTGTTTTTGTAAATAAATTTTTGTTGTTGCTGCTGATTTATCTAATACTGCTGTTATTACAAAAGTTTGTGCTAATAGTACAAATTTAAGATGTGTTATTCATATAGTTGGTCTTATGATTATTCTAATGCAAGACAAGTACTTTGTACTTTGTTCTTTTGTTTTTAGACTAACAATTTCAGGTATGAATATGTGAACACAAAGGATGTTTCAAGTGAAATGGAAGCAGCAGAATTGAGAATTTTAGTTGCTACATAATAGGTTTATGATGGACTGAGTTTGGGAATTTAAAACTCCTTAAAACTACTTTCTTGAAACTTAGTTATGATATTTCACATTGAATTGATGACTTAGTTGATCAGATAGTAACTGATGCAACTCACTTTCTATCATTTTATACTTTTAAGTATAATGTGCAAGTCTAAGGACATCTGATAGAAAGAACAGCTAGTGAAAGTGAATCTAACACTTGTGTTAGAGGTAACAATTACTATGAGCTGGAAACCCTGTCAAGAAAGCCTTTTGAATAGGTTTATCTTCACACAGGCAGTTATTTATAACTGAAAAACATTGGTTCTCACACAACCAGAGGTTGCTTTAAACCGAAATGTTGATTAAGTGTCTGTTATACACTTGATCCCTTCAAAATGGTTGAAAGCAGTATGATTTTTCAATTCTAAAATCATGAACATACTGCTAAGTCAAAAAGGTTTCTTAAAAGGATTTTCAAGGATTCACAAAAACCATCCATTGATGGACCATGAATCAAAATGTCCACTGATTCACCTCTCATAGGAGTTAACACACCTAGAAGTGATGAGGGCAGTAACTTAAACTCTTAAGGAATTGATGGCTTCATGTACAATATTGTCTGACAACAAGTTCTATATGATGGATCAGATGATAAGGAAAGATATTTTGGTACATAGTGAGATCTTCCAAACAAGGGGAGGATAAATTTTATTTGCTTCAGGGGAGGAAACAATCTCAGGGGAGGAAATAATAGCCCAGAAAAGGAAGATAAACCAAAGTTATGGAAGGAGAAGACAAGAGCATACAAGATGAGGAGGTTGAAAATGACAAGAACATTCCAAAGGAGAAAGTTCTATCTAGGTCAAACGAAGAAAAGTTTCAATTTCACTTCAAAGACATGCTGGTTAGATGATTTCACTTGTTGAAACAAGCATCCAAGATACACAGCATCATTGCCTCTTATAATTCCTCCATCCAAGGAAATTGCACCATCTTTTAGTCCAAGATTGGAGCAATGTGTTGATATTGTTAAAGTCAAAGAACAAAGCAAATGAATTACTGAGAAGATATTTAATCTTGAAGAACAGAAGTGTTTGAAAGATCTTCAATCCATAATTTAATTCGGAAATTTAATTCAGAAACATGTTGAAATGGATTCACATGTTTAGGGGAGGATTGTTGGGAATTAAATATTCAAGAAGGTTAATATCGGGTTCTAATCAAAGAAATACTCTAAGTGTGATTCTGCTGCTAGTACATTTGGTTCCTGCCGATAATGTTTGTTCCTGCTGCTAGAACATTTGATCCTGCTGCTAGTGATAAATGATTCTGCTGCTAGGCTAAGCATTCTGCTGCTGAAGGATTCTGCTGCTAGTGTTCTCATTGCTGCTGCTAATGAACATTCTGCTGCTAGATGGATAAGATCGAAAAGATATTATTTGTATTTTGGTCAACAATATACGGTAGATAATATCTTACCCCATGTGCTTAGTTAACAAGTTGTGTACACAGATACATGTTGTATCTTATGTACTGACACACTCAAGAGATAAGTTAACAAAGTAAGTCGGCTAAGACTTTAAGCAATATGTAAAGATCTCTTGGACTATAAAAGAGATCTTAGTCAAGTGATATTAGAGATCTGTCCATGCATGTGTTCAAGTAGTCGAATAATTAACTCTCATAACTGTTAAGAGATAGAACAAACACAAGTATATCACAAGTTGTAAAAACTTAAGATTCAAGGTTGTAACCCTAGTGATATTTCAAGATCACTCGTATTATTATCATTAATAATATTGAATCGTTTGGTGTTAATCTCTCATTGTTCATTGTCATAGAACTAACACAACCATTCCATTTCCAAAACACAAATCACCTTCTAAGTGTGATTGAGTGAATTCCGCGCACTTAATCATATTAACTCAATATATCATACACACAAAGAACGTAAGGTTTAACCACCTTAACCGTGTGAACAATCCTAACATACCTCCATCACTACTGCTGAGTTAAACTCATTAGAATTCAGGCAACAACTCATCATTTAAACTTCCTCTTTATTGATAATTACTTTAGAATCAGAATTATTAGCGTCATAGTAGTTTCAACCTCTTCCTCATTTGAGCTTCTTGGAAGTTCACTCTTTTTCTTGAGTCACTCAACTCGGTTTTGGTGAGTTTCTTCATTTCAAAAGGATCCATTGATTTATCTTCATTCTTCGCCATACTCTCTTCATGTATGGTTGACGCAACATTTTCTTCGTCATTTGACTCGTTAATTGATCCCCATTGTTATTCTTCAACATCTCTTTCTCTTCTTCGGATGCACTCAGATAAACAATTAACTAAAGATTCTCCTACAACTTTCCCACAATTAACAGATGTAAGCTTCCATTCGGTGTCTTATTGGAGTATTTTCAGTGCTCATTACCTTGATTAATGCTTCCCAAACTTCATCTTTTGCTTGCATTAACTTAGTGAGCAGATACTGCACATGCAAGTTGTACCTTCACATAACATGTAAAATTATATTGAGTTCCTTCCATAATGCAATTTGTTGATTTTAGGTAGCTCAGTATTGATGAATATTCTTGTGCCAAAATGTGTTTGAAAAACAATGGTGAACAAAGGATTTAACTAATGCTTAATAATCATAAGAGCACTGTCACATCCGATGACCATCGGGCTACATGGCTACATCTGGCACAACCGAGATTAGCCATCGATCTTAGACCATGAGAAATTTTTTTACCAAGAATTGCCATTGTTTCAACATATTCAGATGATTCATTTTCCTTATCGTCATTCAAACCCACGGTGGTCACAGTGGCAATGACAAAGATACCTATAATAAAAAAGAATAAATGGTCTCTAAATGTGGTTAAAAAGACACTATTACAAATCAAAGTTCAATAGGTGCTAATTTGTTGGTAACATGAATATGTAGTAGCTGAATGCACAACTTTTTCTCCAGATTGGTAATATACTATGCAATTAAATGAAACTCAAAAGTGAGAACGAATAATAATCCGAAATAGATCTAAAACAAAGTTCGATTGTACAAAATGCTTGCACCTTAATTGGATGCAATAACTCATATGACATGCATTTACCTCATAGTAGTCACAGTGGCAACGACTAGAACAAACACCCCTACAATCAGTTCACTCAAACACTAAAACTAATTTAAGTCATTTAATCCCATTTTCAAATACCCATTACAATTTATGAAACCTAAAATCAAACACTATTCTCTTAAAAATAGCATCCCCAATTATTTGTAATGCAAAAAATCTTTTTTGGCTTATTAAATAATACAATAAAGAACAAAGCCAACTTTAATAATTGTAAGATCACTATAATACTTATATTAAACAGGACTATTCTCGAACAACTATATAAGTAACTTTAGTTAACATTTCCATATAAATCCAGGTTCTAAATGTAGAAACTTGATCTTAAATAAACTATACAACCATCAAATAGTTATTATCTATAAAATTATACTCCCTCCGTCCCACATTAAGTGTCCATAATGGAATCTTGGGATGTCCCAAATTAAGTGTCCAGGGAATATTTCAACCAATGAGAAGAGACTTTAGTGGGTAATAGTGATATTTGATTGGTGGAGAGTGTAGTTAGTGGAATTTCCTAAAACTTTGTGCATTTGGAAAGTTGACACTTAATATGGGACGGAGGGATTATCTATAAAATTGTAATAGGCAGTGATAACTATGGTTGAACATTAAAAATCTCAGTCATTGAAAAGCATTTGATAAATGAACAAAAAAAGTAGGATAAGAAAATGAAACTAACTCAGTTACTAAGCATGTGTGGACTCCTACTATTATGTTAAGACAAACATCTTTCAACATGTGATTACCTTGCTATCCCACTTGTTGCACTCCTAAGATTAATAAATTCAACCTCGCTATCTCACCTACACAAACAGTCCTAAATGACGGGAAAAAGGATATAAAATTAGTATAGACCACTCAATATGCTCAAACTGAAAGCAATCCGAGCTTCTCACCAATCCTTGTCATTCTTCCAAAATGTCCCATGCCCTTGTAGCAAGCTGTATAAGGAATGCATAATTGTTATTCTGTATACTAAATCTGAAACAACATATGGAGAGTGTTAACATTTTAGGAGCCATTAAAACAGGACAGGTGGGTTACGCGGGTGTACAAATGGTCAAAGTGGGTAACTTTCAAGTGATGTTGTCGACCTGGGATAGTTATTCTTTTCTTACTATATGTATGCTTTATAAAAACAATATAAGATATGCAATTCCAAACACCCCATAAAGTTGAAACTAATACTAAAAGCACGTATTTTTCTTTCCTTGTTTTAGCCGGTGGGCCACTTTTCCGGCACTAAACTTGTATCATCCTAAAACCGCTTCAAATAAGCAGATCAAGGTGCTAAATTTCAACCAAAATAAGTGGTCTAAAAATACCAAGTATCAACCATGAACCATCTAAATTAGAGTCATCCAAGTGCTTTTTGGCTTACAACCGCTGAATGTTTATTTACACATTTGTGAATTATTAACATATCAACATACTAAAAACATTAACATGTCCTAATAAGTGCTAATTTCTAAACATACATGACTCAAATATCTAATTTCACTAACAGATAAAAAAAAAAAAAAAAAAAAAAAAAAAAAAAAAATCAGCCATATCAAGATATTAGGCAAAACCCCCAAATTGATTAGGGTTTATAAAAATTGAAAATAAAAAAATACAAACTATACATACCAAGATATTAGAATTAAATAGAAGTAAAGATACTTTAGATGGATCTGATCTTGAATCTGATGATATAGAAACTTTCATTTGGCATAAGTTGACGTAAATATTTGTTTAGCTTCAAGTGAGAGATGACAGAGGGTAGCAAAAAGAAAGGGAAGAAGTCAAATTGCCAGGTGTATATATGACGTCAGAATAGGGGCTACTGGCATTCAAAAATCTTTTAATTTATTATATATAAAGATTACACATGTGTTTGAGAAACTAATTTGTTATTGGGTTGGTCAAAAGTTCAATATATATGTCATATTTGACATATATCTAATAAACCAATCATTAACACTCATTTTTTTATCAAAAAAAAAAAAAAAAACTTTCACCCTTTTTTAAAAAAAAAAAAAAAAAAAAAAAAAAAAAAACTTTCACCCTTTTTTAAAAAATTAAATATCTCGCAAACCGTTAATCGTTACGCGAAAAAAATCATACCATCGCGACGAGAATTAAATTATCTTTCTATAGATATGCACTTCTATATACTTTCAACGAATTTTTTTTCAAAATATCCGCTCAGAAAAATCACATGTGGTTTGTAAAAATCACATGTGATTTTTCTGGGCCGAATTTTTGAAAAAAAAGTTTGTCGAAAGTATTGAGAAGTGCATATCTATAGATGTATAATTTAATCTCGTCCCGATGATGTATATTTTGTAGCTTGAAGATTTACCGTTTGCAAGATATGTTGTTTTGAAAAAAAAGATGAAAAATAGTTTTTTATTTATTTTGATAAAAAATGGATGGCTAAAATTAATTTATTAGATATATGACAAATATGAAATCTATATTGATCTCAACTCTATTGGGTTGTGTTAACCAAGTTAAATCATTTCACTTAAGATTTTTTTTTCCTACCTGTTTCTCTACACTGGAGAACACAAAAAAAAGATGCAAGTTTCCTTTCCCTCCCTCCCACCTTCTTCCCTCATTTGCTTTTCATTTCCCTCCCTTCAAGACACAAACTTGAGAACAGAGTGTTAAAGCATTTGGGTTGAGAGAGATTTAAATATATGTGGTTGAGAGTGTTTTGGCAGTGATGGTATTATCAATAGTATTTCTTTTGACTGCAAATGAATAAGATGGGGCCGGATGTTTTGAGGGTGAGAGGAATATTAGGGTTAAATGGTGCTAAAGATTAGGGTACTACTACTTGGAGAAGTGTGAATATCTTTATAAAATTTTATTTGATGTAAAAGGCAAATAAATAGCATTGTACGAAACAATGAATTGTAATGACGAAACCATGTTCTCAAGTAATGCAATATTTGATGTGACTAATTAGAAACAAGTCAAGTATTATTTGTAGGTTGTATGAATTTAGTATGTTAGTTTTTATATAACAATCAAATAAGTGTTGTCGGCTTAACTTGACACCCCAAATTATCTATGGGTAGCTATTATCTCTTATGACAAGTGAACAAAACCAACTCACATGTTTAGCAGATTGGTCTTTGCAATGCTCATTAATGGACATGGTAATCAATTTTTGTCTAAAAAAGTTGAGTTTTAGACATAAGAAAAATAACAAGACCTTACATACAAACATAAAGTCTAAACCCATTATACTATAAACTAGGGGTGAGCATCGAGTCAAAACGACCCGAACTGACAAAAACCGAGCCGACACGAAAACCGACAAAGGAAAAAAGTCGAACCGAGAAATACATATCAAAACCGAACCGAATAACTCGGTTCGGTTCAGGTCGGTTTAGCTATTTCGAACCCAAAAAACTGACAAAAAATGAATCGAACCGAAACCGAACCCGACAAAAACCGACAAAAATATACAAAACCGAAACCAAACCGAATAAGGTTGGTTCTGTTTGGTTCGGTCCGGTTTCGGTTGGTTTGTCGGTTCGGATCGGTTTTCGGGTGGATTTGCTCAACCCTACTATAAACCCATTATCTAAAACTTACACTAGAAACATAGAAAAAAAAAGTAAAGAACACAACAAGAAGAAGTCAAGAACTAAACTATAAACTCAACAAAATGGTGACATCTACCTAAAACATTAACAAAATTCTTCTAACAATCAGCAAAATTCTCCTGAGGCAGCTGTAACACCCCCAATTTCGACTATGCAGTGGAATTCAAACTAGGTGTTACTTGACGGTACAATAGTCATAATAAGAGAAAACGTACTCTAATTGAGTCGTTTTAAAAACACTTATCATTCGATTTATTTAAACATCAGAGTTTACAAAAGATAGAGGTCCCAGTAGTTTTGTGGATTACATAATACAAAGTTTCGAATGATAATAAAAGTTCATAGACTTCTAAATTTCCATGCTCCTCCGTGCCGTCTTCGTACCTTATGGACCTGAAATACATGCTTAAAACTGTCAACACAAAGGTTGAGTGGAATTCGTAGGTTTAGTTAAGTCGTTTGAACACAATAATCGTAACGTGAGGTAATTAATCTCACATTCATAGTTAGAAAACAAAACCGTTATTATTTCACTAAGCTCATGACAACCAAAACATTAACATCGAACCAAAAAAAATTGGTATATTAGTAACATAGAAGCCCTACCAAGGTAATTTGCCATTATACCTCTAGATCTCAAATATAGTGCGTTTGTTTGAACTCGTGGTTGTTCAACACAAACGGGATTCGTCAATCCCAATAGGCCTATTCACAATATTCACGCTCACTAAGCTAGTGACTAATAGTTCATGATATACGGTATCATGTCTTAGTTCATGGAATAATGATGCGAAAGCATAAATGAGTCTATATATGTCATCTATATTGATCATGATGCTTCATATGGTATTTTGTGTATGTCGTTTTATAGAAATGTTTTATGAAACATTTATAGTTTATATATCTCGTACTACCGTTCGGGCCATCATAATTCAGATGTCATGTTGTAAATGTTCGAGGAGATAGGACACTTTAATTCGTAAATACAGCAACTCGTCGATACGTTTACCCAAATGAAACCCCTCACATAAAGCTCCCTAGTTTTGTAGTGTTTGATATGGAAAAACATATGTTTTGCTCGTTTTGTTTATATAAGTTAAGTGGTTACATGGTTTACAAAATAAGTTTGGTCATGTTCCGTAGGCGGGTTTGAGTTGGTTTAGATGTTTTAACAAAAATAGTTTGGTCCTTGGTTATACAAGTAACTTAAATGGTTTTATAAGTTTTAGTCGTTTTACGAAAGTTACAATTCCGAAGGTCGAATAAACTTAGTAAAGTTTATTTTGAATGAAGATTGTTATCTTTATAAAGTTTATTATGTCTAGTAAGTATGTGATGATATTTGTAAAGTCTCATGGGTCATCGAGGTCGGGAGTAGATCCTTTAGTGAAATTTGTTTGGTGTTTGTGTTGTTTTGCTAAGGCTTTGGCTAATGGTCTCGACCTAGGAAGCCTTGAGGCCTTTGCCGTGGCTTTGGTCTCGGCTACCATGGCCTTGAGACCTCAGCCTTGGCCTTGGCCTTAGCCGCGGCTGTGGTCTCGGCCTAAGTCCTTTAGGCCGTTTGGTTTGCCTTAGCCGTGACAAAGTGTATATCCGTGCGGCTATATATAGGGCCGTTAAGATTTTGAAAAAAATAGCCTTCGTTATACGTTTTTTGGACCCATGTACTATAGTTTTTGAAGAAAACGTAGTTCCGGACAACTTTCGTTTTTTAACTTTTTGATGAATCGGACCATAAGTGCCTCGTTTTTCGTGTTCTAACTTTCTGTCACAGAAAGTTTTAACAGCTTTCAGGTTTTGTTTTGGTAACTTAATTTGACCTTATCTTTTGACTGGTGTACTCGTTTTTGGTGATTCAAATTGCTATGTTTTTATTTTAACCTTATCTACAATAATATATAAAGTACCAAGTCTAGATGTGGTCATTTTTGTGGCAAATTTGTACATAAGTTCATTAGTTTACACTAGTTAACATAATATAACATAGAATGGTTTATAAGTTTTAGTCTTGTATTTATCAACTTCTACATCATGATCAATACACATAACATATATAACATAGAATAACATAATCTAAAAAGCATAAAATCATAGAAATGAGAATGATGATGATGATTCTAGCTTACAACTTTTGGCCTTTAAAAAGGGAAATCAATGATCAAATAACTAGAACAAGGACTAGAAACCCTAGCTTCCAAATCCTTCAACCTCTTGATACTAACTTATGATCACTTGGGAGAATACTTGAAGTCTTCTACTAGAAACCTTCTTGTGTAGTGGTATGTGTTAAATTACACATACCTTTTACCTATTTAAACAGACCAAATAGACCAAAAACTGACCGAATATGCCAAATATATGTTGTTTTTGTGTTTGTGAATATGCAGGTACGGATATCTAGAAAAATGGATAAAAATCAAGAAAAAGACAAAGACGAGCACGGGAAATGGAAAAGAGCTAAAAAGACGGGACCCGGGAAGAAATTCACGAGTTTGGTCGAGTTATCGTGCAAAAATCCCGAAGAGCCCTTGGATTATTTTTTTTAGTTGGCAAAATTGGTCCTCGGATGAACTTTGAAAAGATGGCAAAAATGGTCCCTACGATTTCAATAATTACACTTTTGGTCCTTTTTGTTTAAATCCTATTCTACTCTAAAACTAAAACCAACCACAATCCACTAACCCCTTAAATTATACCCCAACCCATCGATACACTCACAACCGGATCCACTATTAACTAAAGCACAACCCAACACCACACTCCAATAAACTAAACCCTACGCCCCACAAGCCCAATCATTTTCACCACTACCCTTTGCTAAACTAAACACAGCCCATCGCCGGCCCAAACCCAAAACCCACTTCCCCATTTAAACCGACCCACACCCACACTCTAATACTAAACACGCAGGTAACATTCGGTCAACCCCCTTTTTCCATTCGGTCAAAATCCCAATTATAAGAACCCTAACTTCTCTAAACCACTGCTTATCCTCCACTAACCTCCATCTCCCCTAATCACTCAACCGATCACTATCACCACCTCACCACTACCATCCAAAACAATCACATGGGTGTGTCTTGGTCCCCCCCTCCACGATGGCAATCCGAGGACAAAGAATATCATCCAACGGTTCAAGATTCAAGTTGTGGGCATCAAGTTTAATCCAAGGGTCCCAAATGAAGCAAAGAAGCACACAAGGGAACTCTCTCACAAGAAAAACACAACAAAGAAGATATATATATTAGCAGCCGATTAGCATTTTTTCCTTTGTCCCATTTTTCATGTTTTAGGAAAATGTTGACCATTTTATTTGATGTTTTTTTTAGTGTAGAATTTAAATTAAGTTGTAATTTACGCTAATTTAATTTCCTGTTTATGCAAGTTAAAGTTTCCTGTTTTCTTTTTTTTCTTGGTCATCGTGGTCAACTGCTGATGTTACTGCTTTATTTCTGCTTATTATTTGCTTGTCACTGCTTATGTTAGTTCTTGGTAAGTTAGTTTAGAGCTTGCGAGTTTTAGTTTTGGATTGGTTGATACTGTTTTTATTGCTTCTTGTTAGTTTAGAGTTAGGTTAGTGAGTTATTGTTATTTTATTTTCCACTGTCTTTAAGTTCTTAATGGAATTAAGTTTGATTTTCTAGGTTTTGAGCTCTTGAACTGTTTTGATAATCTGTTAGGACTTAGATGCTTTTGTGTAATATTCTGATGTTGTTAGTTCCCATTCAGTTATGTTAGATAGCTTGGAGTAGTGGGTAAAGTTCTTTTAAAGCCTAAATTAGATTTGGTCATATCTGCTCTAGCAGACTGCACTGAGTTTTTCACTTTTAGATAATTAGTTTATTAATATGATTATGTTTGTTGAATTATTTGTTTTTATTAGCCTAATTGATATGCGTAGCGAGTAGCTTATTAGTGTTTGCTAAGTGATATGAATTTGTGATTTAAGTGTGGATAAATAAAAAAGGGATTGTGATTAATAATTAGTCAAATTGTTTAGATTTGTGATTTTATTATTTGAAGGGCAAAAGCCGGAAAATAATCAAATTACACATCTAGTAATTATTTTCTTTTTAAAGGATTATTTGCAAAATAAACCAACGTTGTGAGGAAATAATCTTGTTTAAGGAAAATAATTCGTCATCAAACCTTATTCCACACTTAATCAACTTGTCACGTCACTTAGCAAACGTATTTCCCATATATATCTTTTAAATCATTTTTAGAATTACCTAGTTGCCTCTATTACTTAGTAAATTTGTTAGTTTACTATTAGTACAATTAGTTTTAGATTATTTATTTGCTACTAGTTTTTAGATTAGATTGCTTTTAGGATTATTTGTGCTTTACGTACTTGTTTTATATGCTTTATTATTGTGTTTTTTTTTTAGTTTATGT
Organism: Artemisia tridentata subsp. tridentata; assembly: GCA_021014915.2. Taxonomy (NCBI): domain Eukaryota; kingdom Viridiplantae; phylum Streptophyta; class Magnoliopsida; order Asterales; family Asteraceae; genus Artemisia; species Artemisia tridentata. The sequence continues at coordinate 94,389,183 of CP139504.1, forward strand.
TTGCTATCGTAGTTATAAACTCCAAAATTCTCACTTTTATTCACATTCACTACACGAATCACGTTCCGGGAACACAAATTCCATTCGATCTTCGTCGGGACAACGAACCTGGGCTTTGCATATTTCCGGTGCAATTCTCCTTGATAATAAATTGTTTTGCTTGGAATCAATTTTTGGCGCCGCTGCCGGGGAAGGTTGAAGTGAGTGCGTGATTCCGTTTTTCGATTCGTGTTTTGAAGAACCTTCCTCGTGAAGTTTCGTAAATATCTTGTGAATATTTTTATCCAAAAATCCAAAAAAATTAAAAAACTTTGAAAAACCCAAAAAGATTTTCTTTTCAAAAATTATTTTTCTTTTTCTTTTAAATGTTTCAAAATTTTAAAAACCCAAAAATATTCTTCTTATTCCTCTTATCCGTTTAATTCTTTATCTCTCACCCTCTATTTGTTTAATTCTATCTCCTTAACCCTCATTAATGTTTAATTCTCATGTCGTCACTGGGCTATACTTGTTTTGATTGTAAAAGCCTGTTGATTGACAGTCTTCGTTGTTCAAAGTGTGCGTGTGAGCGGTGTGGAAATCACAACCCAAGAGGATCTTGTTATTGGTGTGAAGTAGCCCTCAAAGAGCTTAATTCCATCGATAATTCTCAAAGTTTTTCCGAACACCCTCCACAACCCCAACCATCCTCACTCACTCAGCATAAGTGCTTTGTATGTGGAGATCCGTTGGGGGATGATTCACACTGTGAACGATGTTTCTGCAAAGGATGTGGGTTTACCCATGGACTTTGCGTGTGTTGCACTCCTGAAATCGAAAATACAAATGCTTATCCAAATTTTCAAAACGATTTCAACCCTCCTCAAGATCAATTTTGGCAAGAACCATGTTGTCAAAACTTCAATGATACATCATTCCAAAATATGCCAAATGATCTTTGTGAGTGTTGTGGAGGTCCTCATAATGGTGGGAATTGTCCCGGTTGTAGCATGGTGGAATCGGGAAACGGGTTTGTCTATGACCAAAATCCTTATTCTTACCATGAAACAACCGACCTTTTCAACCAGCCCCCACAGCAACAGATGGAGACATACTTGTGTGAATTTTGTGGAGGTTGTCCTCATCCGGAATTTGATTATCGAACGGGTGACATGCTTGTCTATGAGCAGAACCCTTATAACAATCAGACATCATCCGGATTTGACACATCTTCATATTATACATCAAGTTCTCCACAACAGTATTATTCTTGTGAATATTGTGGAGGTCCACATCCAAGTTTTGATTGTCAAGCAAGGAATACGTTTGTCAATGAACAAGTTCCTTGTAATCAGAACTTCGGGTATGACCATTATCCACATAATTCATCAAATCAATCACAGCAACAATATTGTTGTGAATACTGTGGAGGCCCTCACTTTGGCTCTGATTGTCAAACAAGTAACCAGTTTGTCTATGAACATGGTCCTTGTGACAATTACGACTATTCTTATAATAACTCACCTCCACAGTACCCATCATCTCAAACACTCAATCAAGAACTTCTCCATGAACTATTGGAGTCAGCAAAGAAATATAACCATGAACTTCTAGAGTTAGCAAAAAGCTATAAGGCTATGGTTATTCAATGTACCCCAGAAGATCCTCATCAGAAAACTTATGGAGAACTGCTAGCTGAAGAACAAGCAGCTAGAATAAGTTCCAATTATCGTCAAACTTTCGTTTACGACGACGATGACGATGATGAGGATTCTATGTGGGGAGTTTGTGAAAATTCAACAGAAATCACTCCCGTCCTACCTTCTAAGGAACCCGAGGACTCTCTAAAAATGGGGGACGAGCATCTTAGCACTCTTCCTGAAAAGGAATCAGACGAATTCATAAAGTCTAGTGCTGAGAACCTTGTCCCAATCCCAAGTGAGTCTGAGGAAATATTCGACGGTGATTGTGATTTGCAATCTTATGGAGATTCCCTTGACGTTTCCGAGGTTACTTCCGGAATTTTCTCTAACCCCCTCTTTGAATATAGTGACGAGTACACTTTTTGTGCCGTTAATCCACTTTTTGATGGGGTGTTAGAGGACGTTGAGGGCGAGGAGGATCTTCTTTCTAATCTTGATGAGCCCATACCGGAACTCACAGATTCTCCTCGTATTCTTGAATCTCCTCATGAGGAGTTCTCTGATGAACTCACTCATATCATACCTCCTCCGGAGTATGATTTCTATAATTTTGAGGAAGATCCTGACCCGGGGGGAGGTAAACTCTATCCTAAGAGTTTGCTTGATGATGATATCACCCCGACCCTCCCTCCCGAGGTTTTCAAGAGCTTTGATGATGAAGAATGGATCCCCATTCTAATTATGATATTTCTCCCTTTCTTCACCTACCCGGTGACTTCTCTTCTCCTTCACTCCTTCGGGAGTGAAGACACCATCTTTGACCCCGGCATCTCTCCTTCTTTTGAGCCGTGGGTATCTCATCGGAGTGGAACTTTCGTATGCTTCAATGTTTATCCAAACATCTTGAACGAAAGTCCGATGGAGATTTTCTCTTCCACTTGCTCCCCCAAGATCAATTAAATTCGGGGCGAGTCTAAGCTTTCCGACTCGATAAAAAACAAGCGCTTCGTGGGAGGCACCCCATGCTTATCCTTCTATCTTCTTTCTATTTTCTTAATAAACGTGAGGAGGGTTACCTCTTCCATTCTTGTGTTTCGTGGTTGTTTGTGTATGTCCAGGTTTGCCCGATTGATGAAGACTCTCGTGCTCGTGGTTTGCTTCTCTCCACTCGAGTTTCATCATTCGTTGCTCATCCGATATCCTTAATCTTATCGTTTTACGTTTATCTTTGGCATAATTAATAAACGGCCTTAGATTTATGTAGGAGAACCCTTACCTTTAAGACATTGAGGACAATGTCTCGTTTTAGTCTGGGGGGGTAATCTTTCGATTTGATTTTTGCCTTGCATTTTTGCCGTTTTCTCTCGCAACCCCGTTTTTCCTCAAAATTTGAAAAAATTCAAAAAAATGAGAAAAATTTTAAAATTTTTTTTTGCAAAAATATAATAAATTTTGACATTTTTGTTGACTTTCCGCTGGTGAGAGTAGGAATAAAATTCTGACTTGACCGGGCGTGTTGAGCCCTAGCTTGTCCCCTTAACCATTTATAATCTATAAGCTCGTGCTAGTCTTTTACACAAGGAGCTATAAAATGCGAATTCTTTTTAAGAGTTTGCAAGTTCCCGTATCGACTTTATATATGCATGGCTTGATTATAAGGCTAAGCATTCGCGGATCTTATTATTTAAGATTTTAAATTTGCGAAGAACGAGAAATGATAGAGTTGTTTATAAGTTAGATTGCTAAACGTGGAGTAGTTGGATCTCTTTAGAGCTCATCGAAGTTATTTGTGGCTTTTTGTTCCCATAAGCTTGTTTCAAAAAAAAAAAAAAAAAAATAGTAATCTAGGAATAATTAAAGCTATTTTAGTTTTGGCGATAATTAGTTTTTATTTCTTCCTTAGAGAATCCTTGCTTATAAGAGTTGGGTACACATCAAGGTACTGCCAGTGTTACGGTGTAATAGACTATTCCATCTTGCCGGCTCGCAACCGATGTTGGGATTGTTATAAAAGCCGTAGGACTTGGGGTTTGGCAAATAATTAATGAATATGATAATGTATAATAATAATCCAAAGCCATAAAAAGTTTTCTACATCTTGCCGGTTCGCAGCCGATGTTGTAGACTTCTAATAAAGGCAGAGGAAAAATTCCAAGGTCATAATAGACTATCACATCTTGCCGGTTCGCAGCCGATGTTGTGATTGTTATAAAGGGCCAAGGACTAAATACGTTAATGTGCTTAATAATGTTAAAAATGCCAAACTTCGACTCCGGGGGTGTCCTAATAAAGGCTTCCGTCTCTGGACTCGTAGATGAGTTGTTTCGGTCGCAAATAAAAGGGATATTCTCAAAATCGTGTTAAATCAGAGACCTTGATGTGGACCTCATTTTTGTATGCAACGGTTTTCGAGGGAAGGTTTGGAAACTACTTAGCGTCTAAACTAGGTATCTTTATCAGCACTAAAAATTATCGAAACGAGAATTTGAAGAAATTCATTTCTCACCAAAAATAAAATAAATAGAGGAAAATAGGAATTTGGGAACAAGAAGTCCACAATTAGCTTTTATGAGTAGTGTCGGCAATCTAACTTGTAAATGACAATGATTTCGTTTTTAAGCTTAGTTTGGGGACTCGTGAAAAATCAGGAACGACGAATTTTATCCGTATGGTCACTTCTTTATGAGTCGTGTTTCCTACTCGAAGACCCTAAAAGTTATCATTAGATAATGATTGTCAACAAATCCGTCACATGATTATGAGGAAAATACAAAAATAGAATAAAAGGAAAATCGGGGAGTTTTTAGAACTTAAGATTTCTTAATCTCTTTTGAAAATTTTGCTACTTCTCAAAGTTAGTAAAAAGAGATTGGAAATTTTTGGTTTTGAAAACGTGTTTTTTATAACATTGCGTGAGGACACAGCAATATCTTAGTCTGGGGGAATTTTGGTATGTGTTAAATTACACATACCTTTTACCTATTTAAACAGACCAAATAGACCAAAAACTGACCGAATATGCCAAATATATGTTGTTTTTGTGTTTGTGAATATGCAGGTACGGATATCTAGAAAAATGGATAAAAATCAAGAAAAAGACAAAGACGAGCACGGGAAATGGAAAAGAGCTAAAAAGACGGGACCCGGGAAGAAATTCACGAGTTTGGTCGAGTTATCGTGCAAAAATCCCGAAGAGCCCTTGGATTATTTTTTTTAGTTGGCAAAATTGGTCCTCGGATGAATTTTGAAAAGATGGCAAAAATGGTCCCTACGATTTCAATAATTACACTTTTGGTCCTTTTTGTTTAAATCCTATTCTACTCTAAAACTAAAACCAACCACAATCCACTAACCCCTTAAATTATACCCCCAACCCATCGATACACTCACAACCGGATCCACTATTAACTAAAGCACAACCCAACACCACACTCCACTAAACTAAACCCTACGCCCCACAAGCCCAATCATTTTCACCACTACCCTTTGCTAAACTAAACACAGCCCATCGCCGGCCCAAACCCAAAACCCACTTCCCCATTTAAACCGACCCACACCCACACTCTAATACTAAACACGCAGGTAACATTCGGTCAACCCCCTTTTTCCATTCGGTCAAAATCCCAATTATAAGAACCCTAACTTCTCTAAACCACTGCTTATCCTCCACTAACCTCCATCTCCCCTAATCACTCAACCGATCACTATCACCACCTCACCACTACCATCCAAAACAATCACATGGGTGTGTCTTGGTCCCCCCCCTCCACGATGGCAATCCGAGGACAAAGAATATCATCCAACGGTTCAAGATTCAAGTTGTGGGCATCAAGTTTAATCCAAGGGTCCCAAATGAAGCAAAGAAGCACACAAGGGAACTCTCTCACAAGAAAAACACAACAAAGAAGATATATATATTAGCAGCCGATTAGCATTTTTTCCTTTGTCCCATTTTTCATGTTTTAGGAAAATGTTGACCATTTTATTTGATGTTTTTTTTAGTGTAGAATTTAAATTAAGTTGTAATTTACGCTAATTTAATTTCCTGTTTATGCAAGTTAAAGTTTCCTGTTTCTTTTTTTTTCTTGGTCATCGTGGTCAACTGCTGATGTTACTGCTTTATTTCTGCTTATTATTTGCTTGTCACTGCTTATGTTAGTTCTTGGTAAGTTAGTTTAGAGCTTGCGAGTTTTAGTTTTGGATTGGTTGATACTGTTTTTATTGCTTCTTGTTAGTTTAGAGTTAGGTTAGTGAGTTATTGTTATTTTATTTTCCACTGTCTTTAAGTTCTTAATGGAATTAAGTTTGATTTTCTAGGTTTTGAGCTCTTGAACTGTTTTGATAATCTGTTAGGACTTAGATGCTTTTGTGTAATATTCTGATGTTGTTAGTTCCCATTCAGTTATGTTAGATAGCTTGGAGTAGTGGGTAAAATTCTTTTAAAGCCTAAATTAGATTTGGTCATATCTGCTCTAGCAGACTGCACTGAGTTTTTCACTTTTAGATAATTAGTTTATTAATATGATTATGTTTGTTGAATTATTTGTTTTTATTAGCCTAATTGATATGCGTAGCGAGTAGCTTATTAGTGTTTGCTAAGTGATATGAATTTGTGATTTAAGTGTGGATAAATAAAAAAGGGATTGTGATTAATAATTAGTCAAATTGTTTAGATTTGTGATTTTATTATTTGAAGGGCAAAAGCCGGAAAATAATCAAATTACACATCTAGTAATTATTTTCTTTTTAAAGGATTATTTGCAAAATAAACCAACGTTGTGAGGAAATAATCTTGTTTAAGGAAAATAATTCGTCATCAAACCTTATTCCACACTTAATCAACTTGTCACGTCACTTAGCAAACGTATTTCCCATATATATCTTTTAAATCATTTTTAGAATTACCTAGTTGCCTCTATTATTTAGTAAATTTGTTAGTTTACTATTAGTACAATTAGTTTTAGATTATTTATTTGCTACTAGTTTTTAGATTAGATTGCTTTTAGGATTATTTGTGCTTTACGTACTTGTTTTATATGCTTTATTATTGTGTTTTTTTTTAGTTTATGTTTGCTATCGTAGTTATAAACTCCAAAATTCTCACTTTTATTCACATTCACTACACGAATCACGTTCCGGGAACACAAATTCCATTCGATCTTCGTCGGGACAACGAACCTGGGCTTTGCATATTTCCGGTGCAATTCTCCTTGATAATAAATTGTTTTGCTTGGAATCATGTAGCTTGGAAATCACCAAAGGAAAGGAGAAACTAGAACTTGGATCAAACAAAGCTTGACAAGAGCTTTGGAATTGATATAAGACTTGAAGCTTGAAATTCAACTATGAATCTCTCTTGGAATTAAAGGGTGGCTGGTTTTTATGAGTGAAAGGAAAGAGAAATGGACTTGGTCTTGTAGATAGTTGAGGAGGTTAAGAAAACTAGGTATTTTGCAAGCTTCCTAAGTAAGTTACTACACATGTACTCATCTAAGCTCATCAAGGCTTATCACAAGCCAACATGGCTTGTGACTTAGCATAAAATTTTGTTCAAGGTCTATCTTGGATGACTAGATATGAGTTTTGATAATATCTTGCTTTTATGGAGTGAGTTTTGTCCCGGTAATCGCTATCTGTAAGTCGTTAAGTCACGAAACGTAAAACCGGGTATCGTAAAAATATGAAACTTGTAGAAATGATTAAACTTATCATTATACTCCATATTAATATATAAAATGAGTGATAAGTTTCATCGGGTTGCTTAGACGATGTTAAAACTGGAAACGTAGGTTTAAAACGCGTAAATCGCGTAAAACGCAGAACTGGAAAACATAAAATTCCAAAACTTGTGGAATTGTCGTAAGATGTGAGATACACATATTGCTATTGTTTATAATGTTGAATGGACATATCGGGATGCTTGAATGATGTTTAAACCTAAACGTAAATCTCATACACGGTTTTGTGAAATCGGTTCTGAATGGATTCAACGTACGTCATTAGGACGAACCATCGAGTATCAAATAACTTGTCATGATAAATGGAAAAAAAATTTACGGGATAAATAGTAAAAGTAAATAGTATACAAATAATTCGAGAATGGATAGTAACCTGAAAAATGCAAATTGTTACAGTCTCCACCCGTTAAAAGAGCTCCGTCCCGGAGGTCAATTTGTGTTAGACGTTGAAGCATTGTTGACAAAAAGGTGTGGGTATTTCTGACGTATCTGGTCTTCTCGTTCCCATGTGTATTCTGGACCACGTCGTGAGTTCCATCGGACTTTGACAATTGGGATTCGACTTTGTTTTAGTTGTTTGACCTCTCGGTCAATGATTTCTATGGGTTCTTCGATGAATTGTAGATAGTCATTGAGTTGAATTTCATCCGGTGGAATAACAAGTGATTCATCCGATAGGCATTTCTTGAGGTTTGATACATGGAATGTGGGATGCACAGTGTTGAGTTTTGGTGGAAGCTCAAGCTTGTATGCCACTAGACCAACCCTTGCTAAAATTTTGAATCGTTCGATGTATCTTGGGTTTAGTTTTCCTCGTTTACCGAATTGTATTAAGCCTTTCCAAGGCGAGACTTTTAGCATAACCCTATCTCCGACTTGGAATTCCAAGGGTTTGCGTCGTATATCGGCATAACTTTTCTATCGATCTCTTGCGGCTTGAAGTCGATTTATGATTTGTACAATCTTCTCCGTGGTTTCACGAATGAGTTCTGGACCAGTGAGTTGAACATCTCCCACTTCGGCCCAACAAGCAGGCGACCGACACTTTCGTCCGTAAAGTGCCTCGAATGGTGTTGCCTTAATACTGGTGTGATAACTGTTATTGTAAGAGAATTCGACTAGTGGTTTCACGAATGAGTTCTGGAATGGTTGGAATGGTTGTAAGCAGGCGACCGAAACTTTCGTCCGTAAAGTGCCTCGAATGGTGTTGCCTTGATACTGGCGTGATAACTGTTATTGTAAGAGAATTCGACTAGTGGTTTCACGAATGATAACTTTTCTATCGATCTCTTGCGGCTTGAAGTCGATTTATGATTTGTACAACTTCTCCGTGGTTTCACGAATGAGTTCTGGACCAGTGAGTTGAACATCTCCCACTTCGGCCCAACAAGCAGGCGACCGACACTTTCGTCCGTAAAGTGCCTCGAATGGTGTTGCCTTAATACTGGTGTGATAACTGTTATTGTAAGAGAATTCGACTAGTGGCAAATGATTATCCCAACCATTTCCAAAGTCGATTATACAAGCTCGAAGCATGTCTTTCAGCGTTTGAATGGTTCGCTCACTCTGACCATCGGTCTGAGGGTGATACGCTGTACTCATGTCTAGATTTGTTCCGAAGGCGTCTTGGAGTGACTGCCAGAAGTTTGAGATAAATTTGTCCTCTCGGTCAGATATGATAGAGATTGGTGCACCGTGTTTTGAGACTATTTCTTTGATGTAGAGTCGGGTTAACTGGTCCATCTTGTAAGTCTCTTTAATTGGTAGAAAGTGTGCAGATTTGGTGAGACGATCAACTATGACCCAAATGGAGTCATAACCGCTTGATGTCTTTGGAAGCTTGGTAATGAAGTCCATTGTAATTCGTTCCCATTTCCACATAGGAATCTCTGGTTGTTGCAATGGACCAGATGGTTTTTGATGTTCAGCTTTTACTTTGGAGCATGTAAGACATTTACCAACGTATGTGGCAATATCGGCTTTCATGTTTGGCCACCAATAGATTAATTTAAGATCCTGATATATCTTATCAGATCCTGGATGTACGAAATATTTGGATTTGTGGGATTCGTGCATGATCAAGTCTCGTAGGCCACCATAAAGTGGTAACCAACTTCGACCTTGGAAGCATAGAGTTCCGCCTGAACGGGTTTCGAATTTCTTGTGTATCATGTCGTCCAACTTTTCCTTTTTGATGTCTTTCTGTTTCACCGCTTCAGTTTGAGCGTGAAGAATTTAAGCGGGAAAATTAGAATTTATGGTCAAGACTAAGGCTCGGATTCGTAGTTGTTTAACCCGTTCCTTTCGGCTCAGGGCGTCAGCTACTACGTTTGCTTTTCCCGCGTGGTAGCGAATGGCACAGTCGTAATCACTTAATAATTCCAACCATCGATGCTGCCTCATGTTTAGTTCTTTTTGGTTCAAGATGTGTTGAAGACTTTTGTGGTCGGTGAACACAGTACATCTGGTACCGTATAGATAGTGTCTCCAGATATTTAGTGCAAAGACTACAGCTCCTAATTCTAAGTCATGAGTGGTGTAGTTTTCTTCATGAACCTTGAGTTGTCGCGAAGCATAAGCCATGACTTTCTCATGTTACATCAACACGGCACCCAAACCTTGGTGCGATGCATCACAGTAGACTACAAAATCTTTGATCCCATCTGGCAATGCTAGAATAGGGGCACTACAAAGTTTTTGTTTTAGAGTTTGGAAGGCTTCTTCTTCATCCTTGTTCCAAACGTACTTCTTGTTTTTCTGAGTTAGCTTGGTCAAAGGTTTGGCTATTGAGGAAAATCCTTCGATAAACCTTCGGTAATACCCGGCCAGAGCAAGAAATTGGCAAATTTCTGTAGGTGTGGTAGGTGTTGGCCAATCTTTGATAGCTTCAATTTTAGCGGGATCGACGTGTAAACCAGTGTTGTCAATCACATGCCCAAGGAATTGTACCGAACGAATCTAAAATTCACATTTTGAAAATTTCACATACAATTTCTCTTCCTTGAGAAATCCTAAAATTGTTCTCAGGTGTTGTTTGTATTCCTCCTCGTTTTTGGAGTAGATGAGAATATAGTCGATGAATACAATTACGAACTTGTCCAGATATGACTTACACACTCGATTCATGAGATCAATGAATACTGTCGGTGCGTTAGTCAAGCCAAATGGCATTACTTGGAACTCGTGGTGACCATATCGTGTTCTGAAGGCTGTTTTTGGAATATCTTCCTTGCGAACCTTAACTTGGTGGTAACTTGATCGTAGATCAATTTTTGAGTAATAGGTTGAACCTTGTAATTGGTCGAATAGATCGTCGATTCTGGGTAGTGGGTATCGGTTCTTTATTGTCAACTTGTTTAGTTCACGGTAGTCAATACACATCCTTAACGATCCATCTTTCTTTTTCACAAATCGAATTGGAGCTCCCCAAGGTGAGGAACTGGGTCGAATAAATCCCTTGTCTGAAAGTTCTTGTAATTGATTTGACAGTTCTTGCATCTCTGACGGTGCTAGCCTGTAAGGTGCGCGGGCCACTGGCGCCGCTCCTGGTATTAAATCAATTCGGAACTCTATTTGACGAGTTGGTGGGAGACCAGGTAAGTCTTCGGGAAAGACTTCGGGAAATTCCCGTGCGATGGGAACATCTTCAAGATGTCTTTCTTCGGATTTCTTTTCGGTTACATGTGCGAGGAAGGCATAACACCCTTTCTCAATGTACTTCAAGGTTTTGATACACGAGATGATGTTTACTCGGGTTCCACTTTGATCACCTCGGATGACCAAAGTTTCATTGTCGCAAGGAATATGAACTACTCTCTTGCCACAGATAATGTTGGCTTGATGTTTAGATAGCTAATCCATGCCGATGACTATATCAAAACTTCCAAGTTCGATAAGCATAAGGTTGATGTTGAATGGGTGGTTTAGGAGATTAAGGGTACAATATGGGATTACGGTATTAGTGTTCACTAAGTTACCGTTAGCTAGTTCAATACTGTAATTAGTGCTTAGAGTGATTGGTGTGATACCAAGTAAAGGCGCAATTTTAGCAGATATAAAGCTCATATCCAAGATGAATAAATCAAGGCGTTGATGAGCGTGAATGGCTTCGGTTTTGGCTGCAGTAACTATGGATTCATGGTTATCCATTTGCCATGCCATACCTTGAACTTTACGCTGAGTTAAGTTGAGGCCTTGTTTCAAGCAGTACACGTCGTATTGGGCAGAATTTATGAATGCATGTGTAGTTGTGGATGATCCGCCTACTTCATAAGTGGACTTTGGACCTCTAGTGGGAGTAGTATGATTAGATTCGGAGGAGGTTATTGAGATAGGAGGTGGTGATGTTAATGGTGATAGTGGTGGTGCAACCGGTAGTTCCTCCTCTTCTTCCTCGTCTATATCCATTTCGGGATCCTCGTATGGATCTTCTTCTGGTTCTTCCTCTTCGTCACCGATTATATCCTCGTAAGGTTCTTCTTCGTTGTCATTGTCAAGCGCTTCAAGATAGGGATCATTGAGTTCGGGAAGAAATGGTAAGTGATCGGGTATAGCGAGAATGTAATCGGGAGATGGAGGTACAGACATAATGTCTACAATAAGAATTACGATGTCAAAAATGATTCGAGTGTTATAAAATGGTCGAAAGTGTGTCGAGTGTATACATTAATATACAAGATATCATGTAGCATAAAATACTTAGAAATCGTAGAGTACGGAGAGCGGAAGGCTATTAAATGTTTTTGTGGAAAAATAGTTATAGTTTTGGTCTCAATTAGACCCGTTTCTCTATAACTATTGCTCTGATACCAATCTGTAACACCCCCAATTTCGACTATGCAGCGGAATTCAAACTGGGTGTTACTTGACGGTACAATAGTTATAATAATAGAAAACGTACTCGAATTGAGTCGTTTTAAAAAAACTTATCATTCTATTTATTAAACATTAGAGTTTACAAAATATAGAGGTCCCAGTAGTTTTGTGGATTACATAGTACAAAGTTTCGAATGATAATAAAAGTTTCATAGCCTTATAAATTTCCATGCTCCTCCGTGCCGTCTTCGTACCTTATGGACCTGAAATACATGCTTAAAACTGTCAACACACAGGTTGAGTGGAATTCGTAGGTTTAGTTAAGTCGTTTGAACACAATAATCGTAACGTGAGGTAATTAATATCACATTCATAGTTAGAAAACAAAACCGTTATTATTTCACTAAGCCCCTGACAACCAAAACATTAACATCGAACCAACAAAAATTGGTATATTAGTGACATAGAAGCCCTACCAAGGTAATTTGCCATTATACCTCTAGATCTCAAATATAGTGTGTTTTTTTTAAACTCGTGGTTGTTCAACACAAACGAGATTCGTCAATCCTAATAGGCCTATTCACAATATTCGGGCACACTAAGCTAGTGACTAATGGTTCATGATATAGGGACTAAGTTCATAATATAGGGACTTTGAACATGGCAATCGCTACTTAGTGACAATAAAACATAGTCGGGTAAACATACAGTAGAAAGCATTGTGTTCGAGTAGAAAAATAGTAGCATGTATCCCCCCTACGGGTTTGTAAAATAGTTAAACAATAGAAAGTAGGGCTACGAACTCACCGTGAGTTATTGATGTATAGTGAGTAGGGAAAATGGTAGTCGAGTCGTGAAAGTCTCTACGAGCAACCTATAATACGGTATCGTGTCTTAGTTCATGGAATAATGATGCGAAAGCATAAATGAGTCTATATATGTCATCTATATTGATCATGATGCTTCATATGGTATTTTGTGTATGTCGTTTTATAGAAATGTTTTATTAAACATTTATAGTTTATATATTTCGTACTACCGTTCAGGCCATAATAATTCAGAGGTCATGTAGTAAATGTTCGAGGAGCTAGGACACTCTTATTCGTAAATCCAGCAACTCGTCGATACGTTTGCCCAAATGAAACCCCTCACATGAAGCTCCCTAGTTTTGTAGTGTTTGATATGGAAAAACATATGTTTTGCTCATTTTGTTTATATAAGTTAAGTGGTTACATGGTTTACAAAATAAGTTTGGTCATGTTCCGTAGGCGGGTTTGAGTTGGTTTAGATGTTTTAACAAAAATATTTTGGTCCTTGGTTATATAAGTAACTTAAATGGTTTCATAAGTTCTCGTCGTTTTACAAAAGTTACAATTCCGAAGGTCGAATAAACTTAGAAAAGTTTATTTTGAATGAAGATTGTTATCTTTATAAAGTTTATTATGTCTAGTAAGTATGTGATGATATTTGTAAAGTCTAATGGGTCATCGAGGTCGGGAGTAGATCCTTTAGTGAAATTTGTTTTGTGTTTGTGTTGTTTTGCTAAGGCTTTGGCTAATGGTCTCGGCTTAGGAAGCCTTGAGACCTTAGCCGTGGCCTTGTCATGACTTTGGTCTCGGCTACCATGGCCTTGAGACCTCAGCCTTGGCCTTAGCCGTGGCTGTGGTCTCGGCCTAAGGCCTTTAGGCCGTTTGGTTTGCCTTAGCCGTGACAAAGTGTATAGCCGTGCGGCTATATATAGTGCTGTTAAGATTTTGAAAAAATATCCTTCGTTATGCGTTTTATGGACCCGTGCACTTGGTATTTTGAAGAAAACGTCGTTCCGGACAACTTTCGTGTTTTAACAATTTGATGAATCGGACCAGAAGTGCCTCGTTTTTCGTGTTCTAACTTTCTGTCACAGAAAGTTTTAACATCTTTCAGGTTTTGTTTTGGTAACTTCATTTGGCCGTATCTTTTGACTCGTGTACTCGTTTTGGGTGATTCAAATTGCTATGTTTTCATTTTAACCTTGTATACAACAATATATAAAGTATCAAGTCTAGATGTGGTCGGTTTTGTGGCAAATTTGTACATAAGTTCATTATCAATACACATAACATAACATACATAACATAGAATAACATAATCTAAAAAGCATAAAATCATAGAAATGAGAATGATGATGATGATTCTAGCTTACAACTTTTGGCCTTTAAAAAGGGAAATCAAGGATCAAAGAACTAGAACAAGGACTAGAAACCCTAGCTTCCAAATCCTTCAACCTCTTGATACTAACTTATGATCACTTGGGAGAACACTTGAAGTCTTCTACTAGAAACCTTCTTGTGTAGCTTGGAAATCACCAAAGGAAAGAAGAAACTAGAACTTGGATCAAACAAAGCTTGACAAGAGCTTTGGAATTGATATAAGACTTGAAGCTTGAAATTCAACTGTGAATATCTCTTGGAATTAAAAGGTGGCTGGTTTTTATGAGTGAAAGGAATGAGAAATGGACTTGGTCTTGTAGATAGTTGAGGAGGTTAAGAAAACTAGATATTTTTCAAGCTTCCTAAGTAAGTTACTACACATGTAGGTTGTGTTTGGTGATCCAAATTATTGGGAGATTGTAAAACCCGAAAATTAAAAACATGGGGGCTACAGTTTTTTTTTCACAAAATAATCTATTGTCCAAAAAGTAGTATCGTTTGACTGCCAAATTAAGGGGTGCTTGGTTGGGGGGATAGAGGGGTGGGTAATGGTAATATAATGATTAATCATGCTTGGTATAGGGTAATGCAATGACCATTACCCAGTAGTGGGTAATGGGGCATTACCCTACAATTTGAGGGGAATGGAAATGCATTGCATTGCATTCCCTTTGCATTCCCCTCATATAACCAAGCGGGCCAAGACTAAGAAAGATTTTAGGAAAAATAATCTCTAAAATTAAAAGTTCATCCAACCAACTTTTCAGAAAGGACTAGAGATTATTTTTTGTATAATTACCATTTTAACCTTCAATTTGTTAGATCAAGATACTAAGAATGTTTTAAAAACCTAAATATGCGACGAGTGTATTGTAAGTCGTTTGGCGGTTTATATATTTCATTTTTAGCCAAAAGATTTGATTCTACACATTCAGAACTTTATAACAAAATTATGACACAAATTGACCAGTTTCATGATCTGGCTCCCTCTAGCTTAGATTACCAACACAACGAACAATAGCCTAAGCATGTCACGTCTTCTCCACATCACATAACCAAAGTTCCAGATTGGATTGTCCCATCAGTAGCAGTTTAGCCGATGCATTTTCGCTTGATTCAATGCTAGTTTAAGAAACACAAAACTAAAACCAAACGCTTTGTTTTGAAAAACAAAAGTCGAATACGTAACGATATTGCTACTTTAATATGGAATGCACATCGTGGATGATAATTTAACATTATTTTAACGTTGTTTATATTTTTACATGGATTTTCATGCAATGCTACATATTTATGATTTATATCAATAATTTTATTTACTATTCTTATTCATATTGGGTTTGTTATTTGTATGTCCAATTACGTCATTTTACACTGCTAGTTTGCCAAACACTTCTACAAAAAAAAGCTACATTTTTAATCTTTTTCAGTACCAGCACCAGCAGCACCACACCAGCACCAGCAACAGCACCAGCACCAACGATTTTTGCCAAACATACCCGTACTCATATAAGCTCATCAAGGCTTATCACAAGCCAACAAGGCTTGTGACTTAGCATAAAATTTCGTTCAAGGTCTATCTTGGATGACTAGATATGATTTTTGATAATATCTTGCTTTTACGGAGTGAGTTTTGTCCCCGTAATCGCTATCTGTAAGTCGTTAAGTCACGAAACGTAAAACCGGGTATCGTAAAAATATGAAACTTGTAGAAATGATTAAACTTATCATTATACTCCATATTAATATATAAAATGAGTGATAAGTTTCATCGGGTTGCTTAAACGCTGTTAAAACTGGAGACGTAGGTTTAAAACTCGTAAATCGCGTAAAACGCAGAACTGAAAAACGTAAAATTCCAAAACTTGTGGAATTGTCGTAAGATGTGAGAAACACATATTTCTATTGTTTATAATGTTGAATGGACATAACGGGATGCTTGAATGATGTTTAAACCTAAATGTAAATATCAGACACGGTTTTGTGAAATCGGTTTTGAATGGATTCAACGTACGTCTTCAGGACGACCCGTCGAGTATCAACTAACTTGTCATGATAAATGAAAAAAAAAATTACGGGATAAATAGTAGAAGTGAATAGTAACAATGAATAGTAAAAAAATAATAATAATTCGAGAATGGATAGTAACCTGAAAAATGCGAATTGTTACAGCAGCCCGAGTTATAGCAATTTACACAAACATTACGTGATGAACAATTAGATACAATCTGTGTGTATCACACGACTTTGTAATGCCTCGTGAAAAATGATGTATACTATATGGTATGCACAATCACTTATTGTGATACGGACATTACCTCTCATCTTATCTTATGATAGTTTCATAAACATAATAATTCACCCCTCATCTTATCTAATGATCTATATTTCACAAACATTTTAGATAAAATAAAAATAAAAATAAAATAAAAAAGAAAAGTCAAAAAAAGAAAACGATTGGCACAAACATTATTATTCTTTTTGATTATTATCAGCGTGATTTCAACGCTTCAATCTGATCAACACATCAAAAACAATCAACGGCTCACACTCCACCGGTCCCTACACACACACTAAACCCTAAATATAAACACACGCAGCACCAACACATACACAACCGCCCCAATTCACCCACCCCCTCACTCCTCACCGCAACTCTCATCTTCAAATTCTTTTTCGTTCGATCCAGATCAATTTGAAAAAAAAGATGTCGGACGAAGAGCATCAATTCGAGTCAAAGGCTGATGCAGGTGCATCCAAGACTTATCCTCAACAAGCTGGTACCATCCGTAAGGGTGGTCACATTGTTATCAAAAACCGTGCTTGCAAGGTCTTTATCTATTGATATCTATGCGTTATTAGATGTTTGTTATAAGTTAGGGTTTCGGTTGCTATTTATTGAATCTGATTAAAGTTAATTCTAGATCTGTTGATTTATATAGGATTTAATGATTTATGTTGGTGATTGTATTTGTAATATTTTGTTATTTGTTTGGGATTTAGGTTTTTATTTTGTATAGGTTAAGTAGTTGCGAAGATTTATGCAATAGTTGTGAGGTACTAGGAATATGTTGGAATATGGACTAGTTTGATTGCTATTTGAAGTAAATAAGCTTTGACTAGTGATTTGAATTATCGAATGTTTTTTATCCACAAAATTGATTTGTGGAAGGTGCGGTGTTGATTTAGCGTTTATTATCGATAGGAAAGAGATTACCTTATCTGTTAGAACTTAGGAGGTGTTTTTTTAAGCTTATATATGTGCTTACGAGCTTATGTGATTTCTGCTTATATTTCATAAGCTCCAATTTTCCCGCTTATTTGGTAACTTGTGTGCTTATATAACTTTATTATGATATAATAAACTTATATAAACCCACAAGTTTCTAAATAAGCAGGATAATTGAGGCTTATGATACATAAGCTGAAAAATAAATAAGCTCATAAGCCTCATATAAGCTTAAACAAACACCCCCTTAGGAGTATGGTACTTGTTTGATCATGTTGGCATCCCATCTTTAAAAGTATCAGTACTGAATTCTCTGGTTAAAATGCGATAGCAATGGGTCCTGGTAGTTTTAGATCTCTACTTCTGGTAATATTCAACTGGTCACTATATGTTGCTAAAACTAAACTATGTTGTTAATTCGCCAAAATCTCGTATCGTTCAAGTCCGATATTGAAATAGCGGTTTTCGCGGTGAGATATCGGGGAGATATCGTATTAGATATTTGGAATATATATATTTTAAAATTATAAAATTATATGTATAAATGTTTAAAATTATATGTATTTGATAAATTTTAGTATAATTTAACTAAGTAGGTATAAAAAGTATTGGGCTTAAATGTAAATTATATGCTTTAACTTAGTTAAATAATGTTTTTTAATTTATTTTAATATTTCATATTTTTATTAGTTTTTTTTAATGTTCTATTATTTTTAGTTATATGTCTTACATATCATATATGTTGCAAATTTATATGTGTAATTTTAATTAAGCCTCAAATATTATTGGGCTTTGTAGTGGCCCAAAAAATATCTTCTGTACTAGGTTTACTTATTAGCTGGCCTCATCTTTTCTCACTTCACCAGCCTCCATCTTCCATCTTCTTCTCACTTCCACAACCACAACATATCTTTATCAAATTAAAACACAATCACGAAAATTAAAACATCAAAATCCGGCCGATTTTTTACCCGCCCAGCCCGATTAGTGGTTTCAATCGGGGCTTCTTATCAGATCTGAAGATAAACCGACGTTGACCGGCGTTGACCCCGACCCGCCGCCTAGGCAAAATATCGCCGATTTCTCGAATATATCGCCGATTTCAAAATATCGGAAAAATATCGCGATATTTTGCCGATATTATCGAATCCGAGATTTCTAGGCGATATTTTGAACCGCTATTATTTTTAACTCCGAGATCCGAGATCTCGCCGAGATATCGGCGAGATACGGCGAGATTAACAACATATGTGGCTAAAACTAAACTAGTTTAGCTTATTTTTGTATTTTATCCGTTACTGGTTTTGGTTATATGTTAATTGACTCATTGAAGTTTGGAATATTGATACTTTTGATATATGAGGTTGCTTGTAAACTGAGTTATGTGTGGTGCTTCGTTGTATGCAGGTTGTAGAAGTTTCTACCTCCAAGACCGGCAAGCACGGTCATGCTAAGTGTCACTTTGTTGCTATTGATATCTTCAATGGCAAGAAGCTTGAAGATATTGTTCCATCTTCCCACAATTGTGATGTATGTAGTCACTCTTTTATCAGCTACTACGTTTATGCTCTTTTTCTTTTCCTAATCAAGTTGTCTTTTAAAACCTTTTTTCGCAGGTTCCTCATGTCAACCGTACTGATTACCAGCTTATCGATATCTCTGAAGATGGATTTGTATGTTTTTTATTACCATTGCTTTTTAATTACTATTGCTTACATAAATTGTTTTTTGAGTATTTTGATTTTGATAAGTGATGATTTGTTTTAGGTGAGTTTGCTGACTGAAAATGGTAACACCAAGGATGACCTCAAACTCCCAACTGATGATGCTCTCTTGACTCAGGTATATTATGCAGTGCACTTATTTTAACTAATGTCAGTGTCCTATTTTACATCTTTAACTTCATGCTTTAAATTGTATGAATGAATTTTGACGACTAAAGGATTGATTTTTCATGGCATAAGTGTGTTAAAGACATTTAAATGTGGATGATTTTTTAATGATTGTATTTGTGTGTGTCCAGATCAAGGATGGATTTGCAGAGGGGAAAGACCTGGTTGTGAGTGTGATGTCTGCTATGGGAGAGGAGCAGATCTGCGCCCTTAAGGACATCGGCCCAAAATAGTTTCCCAATATTTGATCATCTGAAAGCCTTTCGGGTATCAGCAGAACTTTTTCTGTTGTAATACTAGCATTTTACTTTCTGCACTACTATGACTAGTCCATTTGGGCTACGAACAGTGTATTTTACTGGTTTCGTGTATTTGGAATTTCTTTATCTTTGGTGTTACAACTAAATGCGGCAATATTTTTCTTTTGTTTTGCGTTTTATCCGGAAAGTATCGGTATTAATAACCTTGTTTGTTTATTTTTCCAAAGATTAATTTCTGTATCATTTATGTTTCTCTTTGCTGTGTGTTTTGCTCATAAGGTGTTTTTGTTAGATTGCTCATAAGATTTCAATCATAGAAAAATGATGGAATTGGTAGCTTTGACTGATTTTTTACATTTAGATATCACCAAAAGGTGCAGTCAGAAGTTTGGATGGCTAGGGGGGTAGAAGTTTCTATGGCTAGGGGATGTTTGGTTTTGAGGGTATGGGTGTTATTACCAGAAGGATTCAGTTAATATAATGATATGCAGTTTGAAGTTTGGTTGGCTCGAGGATATTTGGTTTGACTTTCGAGGGTATGCGTATCAAGGAATGAATTTCCTTTTCATTGTATTAACAGTTTTGTTAGTTGCTTTGATTAATGAAAATGGCCTTTAAACCTCAATTTTTTCAACCCATCAAAGCAGTGGGTTTATAAATCCATTTCCAATCCCATAGTTATTTCCCCATTGTAAACCAAACACCCCTGAAGCTTTTTAGACAGGAAACGGACCCTAGAATTCTTGTGTTTGATTTTGAGTCGATACAAAAAATCTTAGAAATGCTCAACTCTATTAATTTGCTGCTCAGTGGCGTAACATCACAGCATGTGATCATAGGAGCTAGGAGTGTGGGTTGGTGCGGGTTTTGGTAAAAACCGAATCGCATCCGAAATTGCGGTTTTTAAAAAGTGAGAATCCGCAAACCGCGCGGTTTTTCGGTTTTTGCGGTTTTTCGGGTTTTGCGGTTTTTTAAGTTTTTTTTCTTTCTCAAATTATATTTTTCGTATATGTTTATCTTAATCTTAACTAATTATAAAGGAAAAATGGTCAACAAGTCAAGAAAGTGAAAAAACTTAAATTAATGTAATCCCTAAACTACCCTTTGAAAGTTAATAAATGAAAGTTAATAATTAATAAAGAACGGAAATGTTAATAAAGGAAATATAAACCAAATGTTAATAAAGACTTGAAACAACCAATTTTTCATGCAAAAGTCAATATGCAGCCAATGTTAATAAAGGAAATCTTGTAATATACGGCCAATGTTAATAAAGGACTTGAACCATGCGTGGAAATCAATATGGAAATAGGGTTTATACACACAGAGGTTACCAAATTTTCAAGTTTTATTCACCTAAGTTACCAATTTTTTTTTTGTGACTTTAGGGGTTTGAACTATCAAAATGTGACATTAAGGTTAATGAACTTCCAAAGTGTGTTCAATCAGGTTACCGAACGACTAAAATGACCAAAATACCCTCATTCTTATTTTTGTTAACAACATAAATGGTCCATGTGGTTCATCCGGTGTTACGGATTCAGTCCAGTTGTCATTTTTTTTTTCGATTTTTTTTTTTAAAATTTGAAAAAAAAATTAATTTTTCTAAAAAAGTTAATTTCGAAAATAAATTTAATTTCGATAAAAAAAAATCTAAAAAAATTTAATTGGGAAAAAAAACATTATTTCGAAAATAAATTTATGAAAAATAAATTAATTTCGAAAAAAATTAATTTTCATAATTTTTTTTCGAAATAATTTTTTTTCCGAAATTAAAAAATTTATTTCGAAAAAAAAAAATTCTAAAAAAATTTTTCCAAAAAAAATTTTCGAAAAAAAATTCTAAAAAGAATTTTCGAAAAAAAAATTAATTTCGAAAATAAATTATTTCGAAAAAATCTAAAAAAATTAATTTCGAAAAAATTTTAATTTTCATAAATTTATTTTTGAAATAATGTTTTTTTTCGAAATTAATTTTTTTTAGAATTTTTTTTTCGAAATTATTTTTTTTAGAAAAATTAATTTTTTTTCGAAATAATTTTTTTTAGAAATTAAAAAATTTTAAAAATATTTTTTTCGAAATTTTTTTTAGATTTTCTTTTTCGAAATTAATTTATTTTTCATAAATTTATTTTCGAAATAATGTTTTTTTTTGAAATTAAATTTTTTTAGAATTTTTTTTTGGAATTAAATTTATTTTCGAAATTATTTTTTTTAGAAAAATTAATTTTTTTGGAAATAATTTTTTTTCGAAATTAAAAAATTTAATAAATTTTTTTTCGAAAATCTTTTTTAGAATTTTTTTTTTCGAAATTAATTTATTTTTCATAAATTTATTTTCGAAATAATGTTTTTTTTCGAATAAAATTTTTAGAATTTTTTTTTGAAATTAAATTAATTTTCGAAATTAACTTTTTTAGAAAAATTAATTTTTTTTGGAATTTTTTTTAAAAAAAAAATTTCGAAAAAAAAATGACAACTGGACTGAATCCTTAACACCGGATGAACCACAGGGACCATTTATGTAGTTAACAAAATTAAGAATGAGGGTATTTTGGTCGTTTTAGTCGTTCGGTAACCTGATTGAACACACTTTGGAAGTTCAGTAACCTTAATGTCACATTTTGATAGTTCAAACCCTTAAAGTCAAAAAAAAAAAAAAAAAAAAAGATTGGTAACTTAGGTGAATAAAACTTGAAAGTTTGGTAACCTCTGTGTGTATAAACCCTATGGAAATATACAGCCAATATGCAAAAGTCAATATGCAAAATAACTAAGGAAATCAATATGCGATTTGGTATGAAGGCAAAATTAATGGAGATCTAAAATAACATAAGCGGGAAAATTCAAATTATTGAACCCTAAACGTTGCCTATATAAACAACCCCAAAAAACCATGGAAATGCAAAATAATTTCGGGTTCCACAAAAAACAATGGAGATGCAAAATCAAAAGAATGTCTTCTTTTCTATGATCTTATTTGCTATTTTTAATCCTTATTTGCTATTTTTAATCCTTATTTACACAAACTTGTTTGTTGTTTTTATATCAGCTTGTTCCCCCTCCTATCAGCTCGTTCCATTCAAAGAAAAATGAAAAGAATATTGACGATGATCTTGAGGTTGGTTTCACATTCGTGTATCTTTATCTTTACATTCGAGGTTGGTTGGTTCGATCTTCTTCTTATTTACTGATTTGTCTTTTTTATTTTTTTTACAGCTTCATCCCCCTCCTCCTACACATCCTAATCCTTTTTTAACCCAAACTTGATCAATTGGAATTGGGATGACGTCATTGTCATATCAAGTGACGATGAAGATGATGAAGAAGAACCAATACCATCACCAACCGTTGCGAGTCAAGTATTCGTGCCCGGTCGGAAAAGAGTTTATTGCTTGGTTGATGAAAATGAGACTGATGAAGACTAAAATCATGTTTTGTGCCTTTTAATTTGTTAAAACAACTTGTTTTAACATTGTTTACAAACTATGTCTTGATTTCCTTTGTTTCTCTTCCTATCAAAAATGAATGAATTGTTGCCTTTCGTTTATATAAACCTTGTCCATCATGGTTGTATTAACTTTCGACACTTTCATTTTTTCTTCACCTGCATAGCATTAAATTTGTTAGTTCATCAAACCAAAGTATAGCTGATCCAACATTGATGCAAAAAAAAAGGACGTGGTACCTGTCACAGGTTGTTCAATCACTGGGAAGAGTATAACATCCTGTTTACCAAAGAATATATTAGTATCCAAAGACGTTCGTAGTGATGAACATAAAACATATAAAGAAAGTAGTTCAAATGCACAAACCTTGATGTTTTGTGAATCGGTGAGCAACATTGTGAGCCTATCAATCCCCAAACCCCAACCAGCAGTTGGCGGTAAACCATATTCAAGAGCTGTTCAATAATTCTCATCCATGTGTCGATCCTGAAAACATTGAAAAAAATTGACTCCAAACACTTTGTCAATTTTTTTTAACATTCTTTGTATATAGTCAGGGGGTGTTTGGAATTTGCTCATTTGAAACTTAATTATTTGCTTAAAAGATATGCTTGTAACAGCTGTATTATTTTTTAATAAGTGCTTATGATAATAAGGCGTTTCATCCAAAAACTCAAAACCACTTTAAGAAACAATCCCTTTAGAATGCACTGTACTTTTTTTCTTTCTTATTAGTTATTATAGTTCTTGAAATTGTAAAGAATATGCATATCCAAGAATTAAAAAGGTGGCCTAAAGATGAAGAAGGCCTATTTTTGAGGTAAAAATACACGTAATAATCAGTTATTTTCAAATTGCTTTTTAAGGTTTCGCAAAAGGACAATGTTGAGTCGGAAAAGGTAGTCGCTCTTACGTTCTTTTCGACTATGTTTACGTTATACGTTATCAATAAACTTATGTTCTTCTTCTTCATTTAAGATCATGTTTTGGTAACCAAGAAAACAGCATAATTGGTAACAAAAAAAAACAGCATAATCGACTAAAGTTATATAGTAGAAAAATAAGATCATGTTTTGGAAAGTATTTAATCACAAATGAGAAAGTGCCAGCCCACATTACAATCACAAATCATTCCATATTTTACTTTTGTAAGTTTCAATTTGTAATGAATGTCCAGTTGTGGTGTTGCCCTTTATATGAATTCACTTGCTGTGTGTATACAAAAACTTTTTAGTCTGATATTTGCTATTAACTCATTCAAATACTTGTCACAAATATCTTCCACTATATATAATGTGGTACCCAAAACCTTGTAAATAGGATGCCCGATTATTCTTTTAAGGAATCTCGATCCGGCAAATGGATTATGTAATGGCACGAGGTTGATATGTAAACGTTTTGACCCAAATGTCATCAATGCTGAGATTGCTGTCGGACAACACGCTGGAGTTAGAGTGCTCTTGCCAAGAATTCCTCTTGCTCCATCTGAAGAAGACATGTTCCCTTTTAAACTAAAGAGAACACAGTTCCCTATTCGCCTTAGCTTTGCGATGACTATTAATAAAGCTCAAGGCCAAACAATTCCAAATGTGGGTGTCTATTTGCCCGACTCTGTTTTCTCGCATGACCAGCTTTATGTGGCATTGTCTAGAGGGATATCCCGTAGAACAACAAAGGTATTGGTTAAACCAGTTAAAGAGTTTCGTCAAGCAGGAATCTACACCTCAAATGTCGTTTATCAAGAAGTTTTACGCGAACAGTAACGTGTGTTGTTAGTTTTTATCTCATAACTAATGTAATGTTTTACTTCAGTTTTATTAAATGTTTTTATATGTTGTTTGATAGATGTTAAGAATTTTTTCTATACTTTAGTTATCGTGTATTACAACCGTTTGCAATTACATTTTGATAGGTTCACGTTCTAT
Organism: Artemisia tridentata subsp. tridentata; assembly: GCA_021014915.2. NCBI lineage: Eukaryota > Viridiplantae > Streptophyta > Magnoliopsida > Asterales > Asteraceae > Artemisia > Artemisia tridentata. The sequence continues at coordinate 94,414,302 of CP139504.1, forward strand.
TTTGAACGCTACACAAAACACTCACCACAATATCACAAATCGTTAATTATTTGCCGCTACGAATTCCGTTGCTATACACGGGTACTCGCCTAGTTATAGAATAAATATATCATAAGGTTAGATGATGTGTTGAAAAATATATACAAAATGTTGTGTATTAATATGAAATTATAAATTTATACAATAGTAAAAGTCAAATGAGGTGAAAATTTTTAAAAACTTTGATGATAAATTGATAGAAAAATAAAATTATATGACCAAAAAACTCTGACAATAATTAACCTATAAAATGCATTTGCAATAATTAATTATGAAAGTATAAACAAAAGCATTTTATCATACAAAAATTATGAAATTTAGTTGTTTTATATATATATATATATATATATGACTTTGCGGTGCGGTGATATATATATATATATATATATATATATATATATATATATATATATATATATATATATATATATATTTGAATATGACTTTGCGGTGCGGTGCGGTGCGGTTTTTCGGTGGAAACCGAAACCGCACCGCAAAATGCGGGTTTTTTATTTTCAGGAACCGCACCGCAGTTTTTGTTGTGATTTCGGTTTTTGCGGTGTGGGTTTTGTGTTTTTTTTGCGATTTGCGATTTGCGGTGCGGTTTCTGCTCACCCCTAATAGGAGCAACATAATTCTAGAGTTGGTATCGCTGCAGTTCAAAACTAAGGACTGTAGCATTACAATTCTTCGTTAAAAGATAATCGAAACTATATCTGAAGAAAACCTTATCCCATTCAACTTGCTTTCTCCAAATCTTTGTAACATCGTCACTATACTTGCTAGAAACACCATTGAAATTGAATGAAACCTTGAACAGTAAATGCAACTCCTGCACAAGTCCTGATACACAGCTACCACTTATCAGGATAATCTCACATCCCTTTTAAAAGTACTAGACCATTCAATTTGACTTTTCTAACTTAGTAGGCCTTGAGCCCTCAACCCACGAGTTCCATTCCTATCATGTGCTATGATCTTGTGCTCTTGGGAGCTCTCCTCAGAAAATCAAAACACAACTCCTTGGTCCAATCCTTGCAGTGCTGAAAAAAAATTTGGAGATTTTTTTTGCCTCTATTACAAATTTTCTCTTATTCTATCAATGCTTAATCTAAACATTCAAAATTTGTTTTCCTTCTTTTCCGAATCTACAATGACACAATTTTGGTGAACCCTTACTATCTTTTTTAGTATTCTAACCATTGACCCGGAAGATTTTGTCTTCACAAACACTAGTAATATTTACAATACTTATTGAGCATCTTCAATACATAAACTTTATTGAGTATATAACGCTGCGAGATTATGTCAAATTATCTTTTTTATAAAAAAGTATTCCCAAAAGAAAAAATCCGTCCCACTATAAGTGTCCACAATGGTATCTTTGCTTGTCCCATATTAAGTGTCCAGTGAATATTTTCAACCAATGAGAAGAGACTTTAGTGGGTAATAGTGATGTTTGATTGGTGGAGAGTGTAGTTGGCCCCACTTTCCTAAAACTTTGTGCAAATGGAAAGTGGACACTTATAGTGGGACGGAGGGATAAAAAAGTATTTCCAAAAGAAAAAAACAATCCCATAACCCTTTTTAGATCCTTAAACTAATTATTTAATCATTGTATAATACCAACAAATTTAACTTTTTAAAGGTGGTTAGTTTGAACTCTATATCATCACAATAGAAGTTACAGTGGACCAATTGAAACAGTCACCGAGCTGACCCATACCGCGTTTGTTAAATAGTTGGGATCTAAATCATCACCTGAAGCTAAGATTCAAGTTTCAACAGTGAAAGATCGTTCTGGGTACTATAAATTCAAAATTTTTAGTGAAATAATTTTGACTTTAGGAAAATAAAGATTTTGGACCTGGTCGCGTTTGTAACAGCGCCACTAAATGTCGCTGCGCTTCTTTAACTGGAAGCCACCAAATCACCTTCTTGAGATCTCCGAAAGGGTTTATGGTTTCTGTATTCATGGAATCTGCTAAATGTGTTGTAATTTTGAAGTTCTGATACAAAGCTATCCCATACTAGGCTCGTAACGATGTTCATAAGTCCAAGTGTATAACTCACTCAAAAAGTTAGCTTGTAAGAGGAGGGGACACCTAGATTTTATAAACCATCAACCAATCTCATACTTAGCTGATGTGGGATCATAACAATACCCCACCCTTTGAAGAACCGACGTCCTCGTTGGTCACAGTTGGCACCTCTCTTTGGGTCCAAGCCACCACTCCATAGGCCACCACTCCGAGCTCGCTGGTCACGACTATGTTGGTAACGGTTGGCTCCCTTCTGATACGAACCGGATCGTTCAGGTCCAAGCCACCACTCCACAGGCCACCACTCTGAGTGTTGGGACCTCGAAAGGTAGGGCTATCTCTGATAACGGTTGGCTCCCTTCTGATACGAACCGGATCGATAAAGAGATAGAAAGATGAAAACAAGATAAATAGTTTATATTAATGGGATAAACCGACCCCCCAATGGTTTATAACCAAATCAATAATTCATATCATTCAACATAATAAGAATTACAATCCTAATGCCATATTTATAATAGAGGATATCCTAGAGTTACCCTAATACCCTAACTTTCTCACCAAGAAATACAATAAAAGGAAACTAACTTAATTAATAATAAAGAAATACTAATTAATAATAAGGGGTCGTATCAATACTCCCGCCCCCAAAAACACCTTGTCCTCAAGGTGTTGCTTCAAAACGTCACATTGAGTAGTTCCGGGATCCCATGTTCTTCTTTGAGCAGGAACCGGTTCTTGTTTCAACTGAACATTAGTCCAAAGATGTCCAAGAGAGATATCACATCCCAACTTCAATGTTATAATCTGCCATATGAGCATCTTATGATGTTCTGCTCGATTATTCTTTCCAGCAGAACTTTGTTCAACAGGTGCAATAGAGAACTCGTTCTTGTTAATCTTCACATCTGATTCGCGCACCATAAGGGGCTCATCCAAGTCATCGATTAACTCCTGCATAAATCTTTATTCGCTGCCAAAATTGGCACCGTAAAATCGACTTTCTCCATGGCTGACTTGACCATAAGCTTCTCCAAATTACCACCATCTTCACTACCTTTTTCGGGTGTCAATGATTTGGTTGAATCGTCAACAAACTGAAATTTTGCCATGTTGTTATTTTGGTTACTGTAATTCCCTAATCTCACATTCATTAATTCCCGTCTCTCAGCAAATTTTTCTTTGATCTCCCATATATCCATCTCCATACTTTGATGCACAATTTCCATCCTTAGTTCAGATCTCACTGTCTCCTTATGGACCTTTTTGTAAACCTGCATACTTTCTCGATGCTCTTCCATTATAGCCCGCCATATGTGTGCCATTGATACACGAGATCAAAAGAAGATATAACTTTATTTTATGAACAATAACTATTGTTTGATGAGCAGTGTTTTCTGGTGGTGAATAGTGATTCAGATGAACGGTAATTTCTGGATGTGAATAGTGTTATGATGAACAGTAAACTATTGATACGAACCGGATCGATGAAGAGAAGAACAATAAAGATAGAATAATCGACGTTCGAGAGGTCGAATAAGCTCTCCCAATTGACAAGAAATCAATAATCCATAATACTTAGTATAAAGGTATTACAACCCTAATTATTTATATATAATAATCATATTCTTGTAGAACAAGTCGGATCATAATCTTTATCTAAATAAAACATATATACTAAATAAATAAAACTATTTAATACTTATTTAATAATCATTCCATAATTAATAAATCCAGGGATCGTATCATTACTCCGCCCTGCAAAAAACACCTTGTCCTCATGGTGTTGCTCCAAAATCTTGCGTCACGTGATTCCAGGATCCCATGTTTTGACTTGTAGTTCTCCCTCTTGTGGATCATAATCAAACATCAGAAAGTGAGGGAATGGCTGTTCATAATTTGCTAAATCTACTGTCACAATTCAGCCCACCATCTATAGCTTCAATTTGCCCAATCTCAATGACAACATAAGTCTTTGCTTTTGTCCACACGAAAGGGCCTTTTCTTTTCTTTTTATTTTTATTGATAGCACAATGTTTGAGACCCAAACGAGACCCCTTACTCTTATTCAAGGCACAACCAAACCCCTCTTTAAACCCTTTTTACAAAGCTTTGACCAACTGCCATGTTTTTGTTTAGATATTGTTGGACATATAGGCTTTTGATCATGTAATGCTATTGTAAGATCTTTACCGACTCCTCCTTTTACTGTATTTTTTTGTTTCGATCATCTGTCTCAGTTGCTGTGCTTGATTCATCATCATAAGGTGGCAACAGACAACCAAAATCATCATAACATGGAGAATATTCAATCTGTTTTTCAGGTAACTTGGTTGTTACTGGTTGAGGCACTTTAACAGGAGATATGGGATTCCTAATGAAAGACTGAGGGGCTGTTTGATAAAACAAAATGAATTAGCGCTGAATGATTTTAAACTCTGAACAATACAAAGGCTCTGTATGACCTTGGTTCTGAATGAAAATGAGATGTTTGATATGTGTTATGAATTCTGATCTGAACGGCACAAAATTACAAATTTGACCTTATCACGTTGTGTTGGGAATTAAACTTCCTTTGAAATAAAACAATTATAATATGAACAGATACATAATTTATAAACATAAAATTATAAATAATTAATTTTCACATTTAAGCTTTTTATATAATTTAAGTTCTTGTTTCTCGTTTCACTTTTTGTAACAACATTTAACACATATGATGATGCATAACAAAACATCCATCGTGTTAAAAAAATGAAAAGAAACTTATGTTTGAACAAAAATAATTAATACCCATTTCAATAAAATAATTAAATTACCACCTTATACCATTTGTCATTTTAATTTAAAAAAAAAAATAGTCAATTGATGTTGACAGTCATGGAATATTAAATCCAAAAGACCTGACACCCCTATTTTATTTTTAAATATGTGAATAATGAAATTTAAGTGTTTGAGTGTGACTTTGGAGGAAAAAAAGAGAGGCTATATGAGTAGTGTGTCAGGTGCTGAATGGTTTAGGGGCCCCTCTCTAGCAAAATCGTACAGAAGGGAATAGAATGACTCAGATGCTTTAAAACTTTTATCAAACAAGCAAGCCTTATAAGTGTTGAGCTCTGAATTGGTCCATTAAGAAGTAAACAAATAGGCCCTGAATTTGATTCTTAAGTTCTTCAATCTTTTGATTCAGTTCTGCACGCCTCTGATCCGCTTCCACTCCGTAAGCTTTAATACCCATTTGTTCTCGTCTTTGCGCAAGTACTTGTTTCATGTCATATATATCCATCTCAAGACTTTGCTGAACAATCCCATCCTTACTTCAGATCTCACCGTCTCCTTATGGACCTTTTTGTAAATCTGCATACTTGCTCGATGCTCTTCCATTATAGCATTCCTTATGTGCGCCATTGATTCAAGAAATCGGGATACAATAGAACAAAATACTGAATGAAAAGTGTCTCTTTTTTTTCTTTTTTTTATTATTATTTTTTTAAGTTTCTGGATGAACAGTGCCACAAATGAACAGTGGCTTCTGAACAGTTTTTTTTTTTTCTTTTTCTTTTAACCCTAGAATCGAACGGCTCTGATACCAATTGATACGAACCTATCCCATACTAGGCTCGTAACGATGTTCATAAGTCCAAGTGTAGAACTCACTCAAAAAGTTAGCTTGTAAGAGGAGGGGACACCTAAACTTTATAAACCATCAACCAATCACATACTTGGCCGATGTGGGATCATAACAAGTTCCTATTATTTAGGATAGATCATTTTTTGACTACATGGTTGACAAGGGCTAGACTTAAAAAACTTTGGTTAGTTCATAGAATAAAAACCAGTAGGAAATAGTAGGTTATTTCGGTGTTAAGAGTTGGTTATTGTACAAATTCAAACAAACATAATATCATCCCAAGTTTGATGACCAATTTGGTCATGACCGTGGGACACGGAGATAAGTACTATTGCTATTATATGACGTGGCCTGTTACACTATTATGAAAGACTTGATGTACATTTGATACACATAATAATAATGCTAATCACAGCTTTATGTAGAAGTCCAATTAGGGTGTTATCCCTAAATGAAGAGTGCCACATCAAAAATGAATTTTTAGTCCCACACTTATATTCAGATACATATACTGCAAGAAAAATCAAAAATTAGTATACTGAGTTTGCTACCCCGTATGCTTAATTAATTGTCACAAAATGGGTAGTGCATGGAATTTAGGACTTATACTTTTGGTTTATATGCAGAAGTCTATTCACTTGACCCATGTTTGTAGTTTTTGATTGCTGCTTGTTGACTGAAGTACTAAAAGAAGTTAAGTACCTTAGAGAAGGTGACAGACTGACTCAAATTTCCAAGGCATTGTCTGAGTATGATATGACAGTCATGGAGTATCCTCAAAAATATGAAGGGTGCCCAATGTTACCAGTGGAAATGATCCATCACTTTTTAAGATCTCGTGAAAGTTGGTTGTGATTAGCTGGTCAACAAAACGTGCTTTTAATGCACTGTGAAAGGGGAGGGAGGCCTGTTCTTCCGTTTATGCTTGCCGCTCTTCTTTTGTTTAGAAAATAATATAACAGTGAATATAAAACTCTTGAAATGGTGTATAAGCAAGCTCGTATAGAGCTTCTTCATCTTTTTACACTTTAAAAACCACAACTGTTAGTGAAAAATATGTGAAGGGTATGGAATTGGGCTAAGGTTGCGTGTTGGGCTACTTAAGTGGGCCGTAGATGGGTTAAGCTTGCACAATTCCAAGTGATAGAATGATTCCCTACACAAATGAAAGTAAACCGTTAGCCTTACCGTGGGGACGGACCCCACGATTAAGCTCCGGCATGAGAGTAAGTAATCATGCTCGTCAGAGAATGTTTGTAGTATGTGTTTATGTGTGAGAAATTCATACCCCGTAAAGTGTGTGAGAGCCCCCCTTTTATAGGTGAGTTCAATACTAGGGTTTCCTAGTATTTCGCTTTTTGTGGTTAGTGGCCAAGTGGGACCCTTGTCGGGTAGATCATCTTCCACGATCCATGGTTGATCCATTGTGGGACTACGGAAGTGCCCTTAGGATGATCTGCGTGCGTCTCTGTATGTCCGAGTCGTAACTCATTTATTAATGGGCTTAGCGGCCTGGTATGTTTGTTCGTTGGGCCGGGGCCTGAATGTGTATAATACGGTCCAGGCCTAGTAGGCCTGCTATCCATATTATACGTCATCAAGTCCCCCCCAGTCTAGTGCGTTCATTGCGTGCTTCCTTGTTAGTAGCGTGCGGTGAATGTTACTAGACTAAGGTTCTGTAATTGTTCCACCCCTTCCGCAGTTCGCTACTTATCCGCGCCGTTTTGTTATATTTGTTAGCTAAATCATTGATACGTGGGTGCTTCTCGACCTTCCATCTTCTGAGGTATGGGGACGTGGGTGCCTCTTGGCCTTTCATCTTCTGGTTGATTTGACTATGTGGACCATTTGTCTTACTGTCATCCTTATCTTTTACTTTCAATCTGAACCGTTAACTCAAACGTCGCCTGGCACGTGTCATCATCTGGTATTAACCTAGAATAAAATATACTGTGGGTATAAATACCCGTTTTGGTTTTACTATTCTTCTTCTTCTTTTCCACCGTTTTTCACCATCGCCATTATTACAACTTCTTCGAGTTTTTAACTGACCTTCTTGTGTCGCACTTCCAATAAATTTTTGGGTTCTTCAGGTTAGGTTTCGACCCTTTTTTTTATGCTATTGCTACTATTATGGAAATTAAATCCAAACTTACTCAGGGTACGCTTAACGATTTTTGCGGTAAATTCCATATTCCCAAAGAGGTGCACCCAGAATTACCTAGCCCAAACCAAACCATTCACGAGTACCCTGTGGGGAAGATAGGCATTTATACCCGATTTTTTGATTACGCTAACTTCCGATTGCCTTTGTACAAGTTTTTCGTTGATATTCTTAGATACTACCGCATCAACATATCCCAACTTTATGTTATAGGGGCGGCGAAAGTTTCTCATTTTGAGATTTTGTGTCATGTTCGTAATATCGTACCGACGGTTGGTCTGTTCCGGTGCTTTTACATAAAGTCTAAGAACAAGGGGTGGCTGTCTTTTAGCAAGCGTCTGGACAGTACCGATGTATGTTACAAAAAAGTTCTAGATTACGTCAAGAATTGGAATGACCACTTTTTTTAGGTTGATGTCTTTGCATGCCCTGATATTTTTCCGTGGCATACCACAAAGGGTGTTTTTAAAGATCCTTTCCCTAAACCTGGTGTTTATAATCAGCAAGATTATGATATCCTTGTTGCCCATCCCGCTTTGTTCCGAAAGTTTTCGGAGCCCTTCCTCTGTTGGGTTGGGATAAGTCGTTATTATACTTTGAATGAGGAGACTTATCCCTCATTTCTGGACAACAACGGAGTGGGTGGGTACTTTTTGTTATTTATTCATCATCATCATTTTTTTAAAGCAGTTGCCCTGTTTTGTTTTGCAGAGATGGATTTGTCCGCCTTCATCCATGTTGCGGATCCTACTAAAGTGAAGGTTGCTGAAAGGGAGCGTGTAGAAGGAGAACCAAAACTGCTTGCTTCTACGATAGGGAGAAAGGTTCCTCTTCTTCCTGTTGCACCTGCCCGTCCAGAAGGTGAGCTGGAGGCTAGTATTGAGAGAGATTTTGGCATTGAAGGCAGTGGTGCAGATCAGAATGATACTGCTACTGGTGGTGGTGCAGGACCGAGTGGTTCCGCTGCTGGTGATGAAGGTAACTTGGATATTCAGCCAGTTCCTGAGATTGTTGTCACGGCAGCTAAGAGGGTTGTTGCCCCTAAACCTAGACAGAGGTGGAGGGAAGGGGATGGTGCTGACGCACCGAACCATCCTCCAAAAAGGCTAAGGGATGATTATGGAGATTCTAGAATATCTGCCATTGGTGGCAAGTCTAGGACTGCTATTGAAAGTTTGCTGGCTGGGAGCGTTTTGGAGTGCGAGGCTAGGGTTAAAGCTTTACCTACCATGCCTTTTATTACCTCGTCCGTTTCTATCACACAGGAACATGAAATAGACGCTCAGTCTGATTCTTCTGCTGGGCCTCAATTCCATTCTATTGATTCTCCCGAAAGGTTTTTCATTTCCTTCGACTCTTCACATTATTATAGCACTAACGGATATGAATTTGATTCTTTTACCAGGACTCTTGTTTCGGTGATGACAGTTGCCACCACTGCCCCTACCTCTACTACTTCTGCCTCAGCTTCGAAGAAAAAAGAGAAAGAGAAAATTACTGAGCCCTCTCCATTCCTTGCTGCTTCTCCATCTACTAGTGGTACCGAGCTTAATGCTGGTGGTTTTTTGGATCTTTCTGGAGGTGAGTTTTCAACTGGGGGTATTTGTGCTGCCGTTGATGTGGATTCCAGTTTTCTCGAGAAGACATAAGTCCCCAAGTGGAACGTGACTTACGGTTATGATCTTGATGATCCTCGAGAGTGTCGTGAGATGATCGATCAGTTTGCTCCTTCTAAGCATTTTTTTACAGTGCGTGGTATGGATTATGACCAACTTTTTACTGAATTTAATGTCAGAGCAGCCCGCCAGACAATTTTAGGCGTCGAGGTGAGGATGCGAGCTAAGTACAATGTCATGGAGGGAAGGAAGTTATCTGCTCGGTTGAAAGAGAAGGATACGGAAATTTCCAGTTTAAAGGCTAAACTGGCGTTGGCGGAGGCTGAGGCTGCGGAGGCGCTTCGTCTTCGTAGCCGAGTTTCCCCTCTGGAATCTTCTGAGAATGCCCGTGCTGCCGAAGTGAGCTTTTTGAAGGAGCAGAATCTTGTTCTTAGGAGAGACCTGAATGCTGTGGTTAGTACCACCAAGTATCAGAATGATGCTCTTTCGGGGCAGGTGAATATCTTTTAAGTTTGGACACTTTGCACATCCTTTCTTCCCCCCATTTTTAAACTAATCTGCTATATGTCTTTCTTTGTTGTAGGTACACACATTGGAGGTTACACTGGGGAGTTTGAAAGACCAGTTTGAGAAGATTCAGGATGCTCAGATGAATGACATTGTTGGCAAAGTGGCCAAATTAGAGGTTGATCTTACGGAAATGGCTTTACATTTAGAAGAGGCCTTTTATCCGCTCCTTCTTACGGCTGTAGTTGGTCGACGGTGGTTATTGACATATGGCATGAAACTTATTATCATCAAGTTTTTGAACTCGCCTGACTATCTTGGCGCTTTAGGAGCGGCCATCAGCTGGGCTACCGAAAAAGGAATGCAAGACGGGCTTGCTGCTGATATTGTCCATGGTAAGGAAGGTAGGAGTCTTTTGGATGTAGCTGCCTATAATCCTAGTGCGGAAGCGGATTATGATTCTACCTTGTAAAGATTCCGTGACCTGGAGTAGAATACGTGACACTTCCCTCTGCTGGCCGTCCTAGCGGATCACAAAGATGCCAGTATTGGAGATATCATGGATCTACTCCATCTTGAAGGTCCGCTTGCAGATTTCCTGGCATGGCTGACCTTCAACCTGTCATAGAACAGCTTGTTGTTCCGATCCACAAAGCTGTGGATAATGTAGTTGTTGGGGAGTCTTCCCTATGTTCGTCCCTAGATATTGCTCATCAGCGTGTTGAGAAGATTAGGGAAAACATTACTGCCCATCAGTCGGCTCTTGCTGATGTCTTTACTCCTCTAGTTGATCCTTTATCTGCAAAGGCTTTGACAGGTACGACTGCTATTCCGGATGGTGAACCTTCTACCGCCGCGAAAACTACAGCCTTATCAAAAACCTTTGCTCCTGCTGCATCTGTTGGTGTTATCTCAACATATGACTATGAGATAATGGACACCGTAGTTCAGGGTAATGATGCGATACTGCTTCTTTCTTCCCTTTGGCTGAATTTGACAAAGAAGGAATTCCGACCACTCCAGAACACAATCCCACGAGTTAGGTTTTAGCTGTTTTATGCCACGACCATGTGTGGTCTTTTTGTGGCGACAGTTTAATGCTTGTATGTTACAAACTTATTTCTGGTGTCGCGGTTGTATGTAGCCTTGATGCGTCTTATTAGACATTTGTTCAATGCTATAATGTTTGTTTTTTCTATTGTCTTAATATCGTACGGATACGTTTATTTTAATATTCTTGCTTGAATATTTGTGGGTTATTCTCACAGTACTGGGTTTGCAATACCTCTTATGTACTTTTAATGAATTTTCTTTGTTATTCATTTTCTTTTTGTTATGCGGAATAACGTTCTTGGGTCATGCCCTAATGCGTGCGCGTCTTATTCACATATATAAATGACTTTGCAAAGTAAATATTAGAAACTTGTTAGGGTAAACTGGTGAAGGTAGCTAATCTTCACTTTTTTTCATTAAAATTCTTAAATTTAAACAGTACAATAAATAAGATAATTTGAAATGCCTATACCCATTGCGGATACCGCATGGGTAAGTGGCTTACATTTTATGAATATAACACTTCTTGAGGTTACAAACATTCCATGTTCGCGGAAGCTGATTTCCTTCTCTGTCTTTAAGCTTGTATGTGCCCTTTCCTAGTGCTTCCGTGATCTCATACGGTCCTTCCCACTTGGGACCCAGTTTTCCTCCTTCTTCAGCATGGCTTGCGTCGTTGTTGCGGTACACAAACATTCCAGTTTCCTCCAACCAATTTTTACTTCTTTCTTCCAGTCGGGCTTTGATCCCTTCCCCTAGGCTTCGGTTTGCTCTTTCTACTAGACCATTAGCTTGTGGATGTTTGACGGAGGCAAAGCGTTGCTTGATACATAGCTTTTCACACCAGTCTTTGAATGGGTTGTCTCGGAATTGCTTTCCATTGTCAGATATGATTTCTCCTGGGAGTCCAAACCTGCATACTATGTTATCCCATACGAATTTTTTGATCTGGTTGCCTGTGATGGTCGCAACCGGCTTTGCTTCTATCCATTTGGTAAAGTAATCAATGGCTACTATTAGGAACTTGACTTTACCTGGTCCTTCCGGGAAAGGCCCGGCTATGTCAATGCCCCACTTGTAGAATGGCCATGGGGAAGTAATTGGAGTTAATTTCTCTTGTGGGTTCCTTGGGATAGGTTTGTGCACTTGAAAATCTTGGCATACCATTACCAGTTTTCGTGCATCTTTGTGCATGGTGGGCCAGTAGTATCCTGTGCGCAAGGCTCTGGCTATGACAAATCTTGTGCCCACATGCATGCTACAGGATCCCTCGTGGATTTCCCGTAGCACGTAGTTTCCTTGGAGTGATCCAACACACCGCAACCATGGTCCAAGGAAGGATTTTTTGTAAAGAATTCCGTTAATGACGGCGAACCGTTGTGACTTTCGTTTGACCGCCCTTGTTTTCTTTGGTTTCGCAGGCAGTGTTTCTTTTGTTAGTTACTCATAGATCGGGGTCATCCAAGTATCATCTTCTTCTTCCACTACCGCAAACTAGGGGTGACAATTTTCGACACGACCCGAAACCCGACCTGAGACCGACACGAAAATTAGTAGGTTAGGGTTGAGACTAAATAGGTTTTAGGTCGTTTTTGGGTCGACCTGATTGACCCGTTTATTAAACGGGTCAGGTTCGGGTTGAGGATAATTTAAACGGGTCGACCCGATAACCCGTTTAACTTTTTTAAAATATTAAAAAGTAAATACACATGTCATAATATCTAGTTCAAAATTGACGTATAGTTAAAAAAAAACTAAAAAGGAGTTTCATGGAAAGTTGAAATATGTACTTTGAAAAATGAAAAAACAATTCTTGATAACTGAAAAGACAATTCATCATTGCTATTGATATTATCACAATATCCTCACGTCGGTATTTATCTACTTGCTTCTAACTTTTAACTTATAATACTAATATAATAAGTAATACCTTCTCTATCTTTTCCACTCAATTCACGGATCACCATAATCGTCTTCAAATTCCAAATAGCTACTTCACCAGTTTAGTTATGGCTATTGCTTCATCTATACATATTTTTATATGTTATCTATTGTTATCTATTTTGTTACGCCACATATGGGAATATAAGTTACATCAAAACATTAAATTATCGATCTTTAACCATCTATTGATATCTATTTTGAACTTTTGATATCCTGCACTTTTGCATATACATTTAAAAAGGTTGACCTGGTTAACCCGTTTGACCTGATTAACCCGTTAACTTGTTTGACCCGTTTAATTAAATGGGTTATATGGGTCAGTTCAGGTTAAAAGTCATCAGGTTAGGTTAAGGTTGAGATTAGTGACCTGTTTATATAAACAGGTTGGGTTTGGGTTGAAGGTTTCTGACCCGCGAACCCGCTAACCCGAACCCGACCCGAATTGCCACCCCTACCGCCAATATTGGTATTCCTTCTATTGATTTTTTCTTCAATTCTTCCACCAGCACTTGCTTACTTAGGTGCGCAAAGGTAGTGGATGCCATTTTGCTCAGGGCGTCAGCTTTTTTATTTTCACTTCGGGGAATTTGTTTGATTGAAAACATTCTAAAGCCGCTCATGAGTGTTCGTACCTTTTCTAAGTATTGAATCATACCTATCTCCTTTGCTATGTATGATCCATTGACTTGATTGGCCACAAGCCGTGAATTCACATTAGCCTGTAGGTTCTCGACACCCATTTGTTCTGCTATTCTTAGTCCTGCTATTAAAGCTTCGTATTCTGCTTCGTTGTTGGTTGTTTCAAAACTAAACCTTAAGGCGTAAGTGAAATCCATCCCTTCCGGATTGGTGAGTATCAACCCGGCTCCGGAACCGTCTATTCAAGATGATCCGTCCGTGAACAAGGTCCATGGTTCTGGGAGTTTTTCTTCTTCTTTCATTGTCTTGTATGTAGATTCGTCCTCCGGACGCTCCACTATGAAGCCTGCCAAGATCTGTCCTTTAACTGACACCCTTGGTCTATACTGTATATCATATTCTCCCAGCTCTATGCTCCATTTTTGTAATCTTCCTGCTACTTCAGGTTTTGACAATATCTGCTTATTCGGTTGGTCAGTGATTACCATTATAGTATGTGCTTGGAAATTTCTCTTTAAACACTTGCTAGCGTGCACCAGAGCCAACACTAGTTTTTCCATAGGAGTGTAGTTAATCTCCGGGCCTCTCAAGGCATGGCTTACAAAGTAGATTGGTATTTGCTTAGCTTCCCTTTCTGTTATTAGCACTGCACTCACCGCTTCTCTTGCTACAGCAAGGTAGACAATGAGTTCTTCTCTTTCCATTGGTGCTGTTAACGCTGGGAGATCTGCTATTAGCTTCTTTATTTGCTTAAACGCCTCCTCCGCTTCCGCGGTCCACTGAAAATCGCTTTTTTTTGTACATTTTTAAGTGTTTTGAAGAAGAGTATGATTTTTCTACTGACTTGGCAAGGAACCTGTTCAAGCTTGCTAGTTTGCCATATAGCTTTTGCACATCTTTTAGACATTTTGGGGATAGAAGGTTTAGAACTGCTCCTGCTTTATCTAGACAAGCTTTTATGCCTTTAGTGTTTACAGTGTACCCCAAGAATGTTCCCTCCTTCATACCGAAAGTGCATTTTTTAGGATTTAACTTCATGTTTATCTTCCTCAAGGTTCTAAACGTCTTCTCTACATCTCTCATTACCTCATCTTCTGTATGACTTTTTATTACCATATCGTCTACATACACCTCTAGATTTCTGCCAATTTGCTTATGGAAAGCCTTGTCTACCAGTCGCTGGTATGTGGCTCCTGTATTTTTGAGTCCGAACGACATTTTTGAGTAGCAGAATATCCCCTGGTTTGTGATGAATGATGTATTTTTTTCAATCATCTTTTGCCAATTGTATATAATGATAGCCTTTGTATGCATCCATAAAGCATTTAAAGGGGTATCCGCTTAGGGATTCCACCTTCCAGTCTATTTCTGGGAGCGGATAGCAGTCTTGTGGACATGCCTTGTTTAGATCCTTGAAGTCTAAGCACAATCTCCAGCTGTTGTCATGCTTTTTTTACCATTACTGGGTTGGCTAACCAACTGTGGTAGTGTACCTCCTCCATAATACCGGCTTCAACAAGTTTCTCGACTTCTTCTTGTATTGCCTTGCTTCTTTCTGGTGCCTGGCCTCGTTTCTTCTATCTAATGGGGTTGCACCCTTCACGGACATTTAGGTGATGTTCCGCTATATGCCGTGGAACACCTAGCATGTCCGCTGGGCACTAGGAAAACACGTCCAGGTTGTTCCTAAGCAAGTCACACAATTTCTTTCGGCCTTCCTCCGTTAATTTCGATCCTATAGCCACCGTTTTTTTTCGGATGTTCCGGGTTAATTGCAACTTTGATTCGTTCCTCCACTGGCTAGTTGACGACGGGAGGTTGCCCTTCTGCCCCAGAGACCATTGTTCATTCAAGCGGGATAATCCTGCTGCTATGAAGTGTGAGTATTCCTCCTTCTACTGGGAATTTTAGCATACCATGAGCTGTCGATGGGACCGCTTATATTTTTCGAACTCCCGGTCGTCCTATGAAACCGTTGTAAGGTGATTGTGACCTTACGACCACAAAATTCATCCATGCGGAAGTTGAGTGTTCACGATCTCCTATTTTTACCAGCAGTGTTATCTGTCCCATTTGCCATATGACCTCACCACTAAATCCGATAAGAGAAGCCGTGGCCGGAACCATTTGGTTTCTTATCTCTGGCCGAAGCCGCTTAAAACAGTGTTCGTACAATATTTCAGAAGCTGATCCTCCATCCGCATACATGTGATGTATGCAGTGGCCCCCAACTTCTGCCTCAATAATCATTGGGCATTCAGTTCCTTCACTGTTTCCTAAAGGTGGGAATGAGATCTCAGGGTCGGAAGAGAAACTTTGTGTGATCTTTTGTCTGGCTACTTTTTGCCAAGTTCGTACCATTAAAATTGCTGGCGCCTTATCCTTTCCGGATGTTTCCCCTTTTTTGGCTGTCTTTGCTTGGTCTTTCCCATTATTTTGCTTTAGCTCCTTGATTACGTGCGACAGTTTTCCATTCTTGAGCAGTTCCTCTATCTGCCTTTTTAAGTGCATGCATTCGTCCGTGTTGTGCCCCACTTCGCCATGGAATTCACAAAATTTATTGTTATTCCTTTTTTCAACCGGAGTTGTCATTGGAGGTGGGGGTTTGAACTTCGCCTTTTCCAGAGCTAAAATTTCCTTTGGGGATTTAGAGAGGAGAGTGAATCTATCTTGCTTTCTTTCCATTCTTTACTGGCTCTTAAATCCCCCTTTCCGAAAATTTTGCTTTTGACCTCCCTCTTGTTGCTTCCATGGCGGAAGTGATTTCTTCCTTTCCTGATTTCCGGCCGCTACTTCTCCCCTAAGGAAGGACGTAGTTACCCTCATCATTTCATCAATAGACCTCGGGATGTTGTCATGCAGACGCTTAATCAACTCTGGGTTGGTTATTCCGTGCATGAATCCTGATATTTTTAATACCTCCGGTGCCCATTTCACATCCCTACTCTCTCTTTTGAATCTCTGCACGAAATCTTCCGTAGACTCTCCTTCCCTTTGTTTAATATGATGAAGTTCCACGGGATCCTTAATGCATTTCTTCTGCTGAAGGAAGTTTGCCAGGAATGCTTCTTTCAGCTCATCATAGCTGTCTACGGACTCTGGGGGAAGATCGTCGAACCAAACCCTAGCGGATCCAGTTAACGTGGAATTAAACATGTGGCACCAAACTGGCATGGCCCAGCGCTCTACTTTGGCTGCTGATTGAAATATCTTAAGATGATCTTCCGTGTCTTCGCTTCCGTCATACATCTTGACCTGAGTTGGCAAGCGAGTTCTTTTTGGCATTTCAAAGTAGCGGATGCGAGGAATAAACGGGTCAGTTTCCTTACATACCCGTGGCTGCGCTAGGTCATTGTCTTCAATGCTCGATCTTTTCCTTTTCGACCTTGACCTCTTACGTCTGCTGCCTCGGTCTTCCCTTTCGGACAGGTCATCCCTGTAACACCCCCAAAATGGTCGCAGCGGAAGATTGTGTCACTGGGGTGCTACTTCATAATACAAAGTACAAGTTATAGAAAATGACCTCTAAATGAGACGTTTTGAAAAGTTACCATTTGATAAATGAAATCAGAGTTAGAAACACGAGGTACCGAAGTACAAGATTACATAAACATTTTTCAATGTACTATCGAATGGTAAATACAAATGTATTAATGTCTTCAAAACATGCTGAGCGACTCTATGCTCCGTGCAACAGCTATCACCTTACAGACCTGAGATAAACATGCTAAAAAGTGTCAACACAATGGTTGGTGAGTTCATAGAGTTTGTTTAACATGTAAAGCCTTTAAAAAATGTTCCCACAGCAAAGGCATTGTAAATCCATTCAGTTCCAAGTTCCGTCCATACAAAACTTGCAACCTATGTGTTTACAACCCACTGCTAAAATATAGTACATATTATAGTCAAGCATACATACAATCATAATAATTCACATCATTGCACTTAGTGTTGCTCCGTCGATAAGGGAGACTTGGGGTTACTCAGATAAACGTGTACACAAAGCAAAGGTGATGTCAATCCATCCAGTTGCAAGTCTCGCCCATACAAGACTTGTAACTGCGAGGATGTACGATACACTATTGAGGATGTTAGTCCTTTCTTGTACGAGTGTATATGATACTTTGAATTAATATGATTAAGTATGCGGAATCTACTTAACCACACTTAGAATGTTATTTGTTATTGGAAATGGAACAGTGGTGGTTGTTGAATTTGATAATGAACAATGAATGTTAACACCAAACGATGCAATATTATTGAGAATAATACGAGTGATCTTCACTATCACTAGGGTTACAAACCTTGAATCTCTATTACAAAGAAAACTATTTTCTGTTATGAACAACACAATGTAATGTTTTCTTAGTATTCAACTAGTTACAAATTCAGCACTTAGACACTCTATTTTCAACACTTGTAACTAATATAAGATCTTTCCTTTTATACAACAAGGAGATCTTTACAATAAATGATAAGTCTTGTCGAACTACTTGCTTGCTTGAGTGTGTCAGTCCCTAAGATACAACTTGTATCTGTGTACACAACTTGTTGACTGAACATCTATCAAAGATATTATCTACCGTATATCTTTGACTTTTATACACAAAATATCTTTGTATACTTATCCATCCAGCAGTAGAATACGCGACACTTATCTCTTCAACAGCAGAATCTGATGCACTAGCAGTAGTATCCTTGCGGCAGCAGAATCTCTAACACTAGCAGTAGAATGACACTTAGTATATTTCTTTGAGCAGAACTGACCTTGTGAACGTTTAATTCCCGATACTAATCTTCAGAACATTTAATTCCCAACAATCCTCCCCTAAACATGTGATTTCCCTAAATCAACATGTTTCTTCTGAATTAAATTCTGATTGTGAGGATCTTTCAAACACTAAATAGTCAGATTCTTGATCTGAGCTTTCCTTTGTACTGTAAGACTAACTATCTTTCTGTCTAACTCATCTGCTATCTTCTTTGAATCTCTTTCAGTAATAACATCATCTTTCTTTGTCTTGAACACAATCAATACCTTGAATAAAAGATGGTGCAATTTCCTTGGATGGAGGAATTATAAGAGGCAATGATGCTGTGTATCTTGGATGCTTGTTCCAAGAAGTCAAATCTTCTTCCAGCATGCCTTTGCAAGTGATGAACAAACGTAGTGAACTGAAATTGAAACTGAAAGAACCTAGATAGAACTTTCTCCATTTGAATGTGTTAGTGCAAATATTACGATATTTAAACTAAACGGTTTCTTCGGTTTTAATAATGACAAACATGTAACTTGTAATACATAACGTAAAATGTGCAAGTTAGTTGTAAACACAAATCATCAATGCATACTTACATCAACACCTCCCGACGTCTCAAGTATGCTTCAACGAAGTCGTAGATTTCCATCCCGACATAAATCACTCAAGGTATGGACAAACAAATCTACTACTTGACAAATGATCAAATGATTATATTTTTCTAAACTTCACATTTTTAATGTGACAAAACATTTTTTCAAAAATATTTTTTACAAATTATTTTTGAATTAAAAAGAAATGTTTTATTTTGAAAAATAAGTTTAAAAATCCCAACAGCTATTTCCCCCCCCCCCCCCCCAAATCAGCTCCAACCTTCCCCAAATAAGTTTTCACCAGAAAAGACAAAATTTGGAGCTTCCTAGTCTAGGACGGCTCCACGGTTCCACTAAATTTAGTGGAGCCGTGGCATGTTTAGTGGAGCCGTCCGTACAAAATTTTCTGTAACGTTCAGATTTTTCTTGCCTATAAATAGTGGACCATTTCACACTTTCAACTTGATTTTTCCAGTCCTTTTTCTCTGGTCTAATCCCTCCTCACTTAGATGACTTTCTTTGATCATTTGGAGAGTCTTAGTTTATTTAAGAGTGATCCAATCATCCACTCAAATGATCATCTTCATTCCTCTTGATTAGCTAGAGAAGAACACAAAGTATCCAATTAGATACAAAGTATTGTCATCCCTCTTGATTAGCAAGAGAAGAACACAAAGTATCCAAGTAGATACAAAGTGTTATCATTCCTTTTCATGTGCAAGAGAAGAACTCAAGGTATCCAAGAAGATACAAGAGTTGGAGTTGTTAGGTCTTGTAACATTTGTTACACTCTTGATTGTATCATAGCATACATCAAGATTATTTTTCTTTTGTAAGAGAGTGAGTCAAGATCATTGTGATCTTAAGAGATAGTGAAGATCTCTTGAAGCCATTGGGCTTGTGTGATTGATCATGTGGATCAAGGGTAGATCGTGGTAGATTGGTGCTAGCTAAGATTAACACTCAACATCTAGCTTAGTGTCGGAAATAGGATAAGCGACGTGTAAGGTGTAGATCGGGTAGATCGTGGTAGATTGGTGCTAGCTAAGATTAGCACTCGACATCTAGCTTAGTGTCGGAAATAGGATAAGCGACGTGTAAGGTGTAGATCGGGTAGATCGTGGTAGATTGGTGCTAGCTAAGATTAGCACTCGACATCTAGCTTAGTGTCGGAAAACAAGTTAAGCGACGTGTACGGTTTTCTCCGCCTGAAGGGAGTTTGTTGATTAGTGAAGTAACTCTCGAGTTGGGTACTCGGGGAGTGGAGTAGGGCGAAGAGGAGCTTCGTGACCGAACCACTATAAATCACCGTGTCCGGTTTGCGCCTTCTTACTTATCTCTTTACTTTCATTTCATTCTTTATCGCTTTATATTTGCATTGCATTTTTGCTTGTGTGGCTAGTTGCTTATGTTATGTTGATTATCTATGTGTCGTGGTTTGATTGTGCATATGTTGTAGTTTACAATATTCATCTCTTGATGCTATATGATAATAGTTGACACTTCTCATATCACATCACACTTGATCGGGAGTTTGATACAAAAGTTTTAAGTTTTAAATGGAAACGTATTCACCCCCCTCTACGGTTTCCACAATTGGTATCAGAGCCAGGTCGCTCAAATTTTTAAAACAAATGGTTTTCAAAATTGAGTACGATCCATGTATCAAATTATCTATGAAGGTGATAAAATATGAAAAGTATTTACTTGTTTAATACTTACAAGTTTTGTTGTTAAGTATACTTTGTCATACTAGCTTGAAGGTTTTCTTAAACCACTAAAAGAATAGTGTTTTTAAGTGTCCGGTCATGTTTTCAGAACGAGTCATTAAGTCATGCCGTTCTGAATCAGAAAACAGACCACGGTACCACTAAATATTGTACGGTACCGTTATATTTAACGGTACCGTGGGTCATTTAACGGTGCCGTACATCTGTTTGTCTGTTTTTCATTATTGGTTCATTTTCAAAAATCCATATAAAATCAACCATAAGTCTGTACGAGTCGTGTCGCCCATCATTTTAAACGATGTTGAGTCTACTTTCATTTGAGAAATATTTTTATGAATTAGTTCTAAATGAAAGCATGTTAAAGTCCTTGATTTTCAACTGAAGGTCTTCTGGACATACAGTTTGCGTAAATTTTTAGTCAAACTGAAAAAAAAGGGCGATTCAATTTTTAAACCTTGACGTGTTTTCAAAGTGACTTAGCAAAAATCTTTGTAATGGGGAGGAAATCAATTCGTTTTCAAATAAAATCAAGCTTAGTATACATTGTTATACCTAATACACAAAATGACGATAAGTATTTTTGTGTGTTAAGCTAAATTGCTATTTGTTTATTATAGCTTTCCGGTTTATGCATTTATAAGACTCATGCTAATTTACTAGCACTATATTAAATAATTAGTTTGCATTGCATATAGGCATAGACCATTTTTCTTGCATTTGTTGCAAGTTTTTTAAAATGGTTTAGTACCTTCTTAGGAATAGAAACTAAGTTGGTAGATCATGTGTGTCGAAAGATATTGTCTTACATAATTATTTTTCCAAAGGTTTAAGTGTAAAAAATATATCACCCCAAAATACTTAACACTTTCATAAAATCCGTAACATGATCTTTAAATCATTACATCATTTTGTCTTGTTTGACCATGGGTTGTCTAAACAAGATAAAAGGTCATTTTAATACATTAGTATTTAAGTAAAAGAAAATGTATTAAACTTGCATTGATTTAACACACATACAAAATGTTTTAAACATTTAGTATTTTACGTATGTGGTATAAAAAAAGGTTAAGATAATTATTTTTATACTAATGAGGTGTCGAAAAACTAAGAATATTATACTTAATAATATAAATAGTTTTTCTCAAATAAAAATAAATGACAATATCAAAGTAGTAACTTAATATGTCATTAACCTCACACATACAACTAGTGTAAGAATAAATGAAACACACTCCTTAATTTTTTTTTTTTTTTTTTTTTTTTTTTTTTTTTTTTTTTTTTTTTTTTAAGGAGTGATTGTGAGGGTCAAGAATGATTTCGAGTACATATCAATTCATTATTCAAATTATGATTGATATTATTATCGAATCTAATTGAAAAGTTTTCGAGTGTGGACATGAAATTGGAGTCATTATTTGTCTAGCTTCAAGATAACATCAAAATATGATGAATTATATTATCTTGAATCTACATACTCAATTACACTCGATTGTTATGAAAATAATGACGCCCACTCAAGACGAATATAATATGCATCGGATCATAACTTACACTTGTTTTGAAGATGCCATATTAAGTCTTCTTGTCCAATGGTTGTGTTCCAAACTTTAAACTAACATGTTTAAAATATGCATAAATTACACAACTAAGTAGGATTGACAACTTGGATGTTTCATCCGAAATATACAAGTAATTTACATTGCAATGCAATAAGTAAATGTGTCATTTCCAAAAAACCAAACACGAGCAAACAAACAACATATGTAAACTTTGCTCATGAACGACTCAACACTCAAAGTCACATGTCTAGTAAAAGTGTCACACATAATATGTTATTAACTATTATGTAAGTCATCAATCTTTGAGAATATCACATGTATTTCTCTTATCAAAAGATTGACAAAAGATAACTTATATCTTATGCATCTTATTTTCTTTGTAACATGAATGGTTATGCTACAAGAGAATACATTGCATCCTGTTAACAAATATAGGACATTAGAGTTGAATAATAACCTAATAAGACATGTGTCATTGCATAAACAAGTAAAATTGGCCATACACTAAAATACTTGTTTCACAAAGCATTCGTAAGAGTGATAAGTTTCCTCTTAGAAAAGCATATTTGTTGAAATATACAACATGTCTCATTTTTGATATAATGCTCACAAGATCTATTGAGGTATGTAACCTTCACTAGATTCTTTCTCAAGATATGCAAATGAGCATTCTTGAAACACACACGATGTAGTAGATTCTACATTGTATCACATTAGAGTGTCTCTTGGTTCTAGGAAACCAAATCATGTTAAAATAACATGTAACAACTCAACAAACAAAAATGTTGTCCAAGAGATCATAAAATACACCATCTCCATCAAACAACCTTTAAATCTCAAGCACGAAATTAAAACATTTCACTTGCCTTTGTTAGGAGTTGTGTAAGACATGTCATTTTCTTAACCAACTTTCAAAGTATGGTTAATTGAGTCATATTAGGCCATGTATAAGCAAAACAAGATAACATCATCTTTGCTATACTTCGATAGGCAAATATAGGAATTTGAATTCTTCTAACATCAGAATGACTACTGGAGAACCTATCGCACTAGAAATTCAATTTGACCTAACGGTTGGATTGCTTCCAGGAGAGAAGTTGGGTTCGTGTATAACCCGTAAAAATGGTTGTGTTTAGCCTTAATTGAGCACCACTAGTGATAGTCTCATACTCATTCTCTAACTTGAAAAATTTTCATTCCTACATTTGACTAGAGATAGTTTACATCGGTGAACTTTATCTCCTATTAGGATGTCATCTTAAACAAGTAGTAATTAGGATCTGCCTTAGCAAACCTAGAGTGCTTGCATCCCACATACGTGTTTCAAAATGATAACATGTTCTCATAAGACATGATTAAATGTCTTCATGATCTTAAATGCTAAATGATTATCATGTTTTGCATGATGGTTGCATTTATTCCTTATGTGCATTTTACATGATTTGCTTGTAAAGTTTGCACCCACACTATGCTCTTTTGACACATTAGGAATTAGGTATGCCCATCACTATGAACCCTTAGAAGTTATAGAGTCATACACTAGTGTCAAAACCTATAAGTTAGAGTAGTCGCGAAGTTGTCCTAATTCCCCAGTCATCACTTCGTCATCTTCCAAGTAATACACCCGTTTGTCATGGGAAGGTTAGATACAAACCTAGTAGAACTCGGAGTAGGATTGACAACTTAAATATTTCATCCGAAATATTCAAGTAAGTTTAACTTGTGATCGCAATTGTTAAATGTCATATCCGAAACATCATACTCAAGCCTTTTAACAACGTATGTTAAAACGCTCATCCCAAAGCTAAAAGCTAACATCAACCCTCGGGTGACAAAGGACTCACGAGTTTCTATATAAGTGATTAGTAGTTCCTTTCATCCTCGTGTGAATATACACGTCTTAAGATCCCAAACCCTGCTGCGAACCAGCACCATAGGCCTAGCTTTACATCTTTCAAAACCCCGCGAAACACTCACGTGCGAAGCACATCGAAATCCGTAAATCAACCAAACCTCTCAACCGAGAATCCCTTAACCATCTCCGTCTAGGTCTAGGAATGATGGAACATTTTTCATAAATCTTATGACTATTTAAATATTTCACTGGAAATATTAAAGTCATCCCTTGTACCCCTCTTATGACTACTTGAATATTTCACTGGAAATATTGTAGTCATCTCGTGCGTCTCGTCTCATGACTCTTTGAATATTTCACTGGAAATATTGAGATCATCTCTTCTATTTCGTGTCATGACTTTTAGATATTTCACTGGAAATATCAAGTCATTTTTCACATCGCTCTAATGACTACCTATGTATTTCCTCGGAAATATAAAAGTCATCTCTTCTCGTCCAGTACCGTTCAAAGAATTTATTAGGTATAAATTCTCTCCTCATGTCGAAAAATCTCCTTAAATCAGCGAGATTTATTCGTAAAATCCTTTTAAACTCCAATGACAACTTAAATATTTCATCCGAAATATTTAAAGTTTATTTAATTTGCGAAATGCAATTAAATGTCATTTCTCGTTCTCGACAAACGTTCATCGAATCCCGTTGGATTCATTCATAAAAGAATTTATTCGGTATAAATTCTTTTAATCTAAGGTCCAGAAAAATCACAACATATGTGAAATTTCTTTGTCAGAAATCTAATTCTGGGTCAAAACTGACCTCAGCAGGTCACGGTACCCTTAAATAGGGGACGGTACCGCTAAATTTAACGGTACCGTCGGACCGTTGTCTGCTGAGACAGTTTATTCTCACTGTTTCAAAAACACTATCGAAACCCACTCGATGTAGTCTTGAACCAGAACCGTATCCAATCAGAACAGATTGTATCTATCTTCTGATTCATAAGCCTTCTTCCCTTTCACTACCAATGCTTTCGCATCCCACTCATCTTCCACACACTTCAAACGAAGAACCGCTAGGATACGTTGAGATAACCCTTCTTCATCAACATAGATAACCCCACTAGAACCTTATCACTAACATCACAACCTTGAAGATTTTATCTTCTTAACCCTTAGGATATCTCCACGTGATCACATGCCTCATCATAATATTCTATGAATATTCACAATGATTGAGAAGAGCTACGTGACTTCAAAGGTGAAGTTTATCGTATGCTATCCACCACTTGTCATGACGTTACTAAGCTCATCGCTTCCGTCAACGTTTGTTTTCCTCTTTATCTTTTGCATCTTGTCCGGATGGTCATAGATTAAGGGGGAGCGAAAACACACTCATATAGCCTTTCACCAAACACTCTCAAGAACACATTAATGTGGTTCTTATTCCCTAGGAAACTTCCCTTTAGCTGCCCAGAACTAGGCTGCACAGGAAAATTCGTGACTTCCAGGTCACGGTACCGTTAAATAGGCCACGGTACCGTTAAATTTAATGGTACCGTGTGGTATTTAGTGGTACCGTGCCTATGTTTGACGAATTTTTACTGTTCCCTCCTGATCCCTGCATCCCTAACCTCAAACCTGCAAAATTTTGCAAACTCACACACACCCTAAGATTTCCTCACTACACCATAGGACACCATCACCAACTTTAGTTTGAATCCCACAACCCTTGCCTATATAAGGCCTCACTACTGCAAGCTTATCTTGCATCTCATCTTCAAACCTCACATTAACATCTTTCATCATCACACTCAAACCTTTTAGCTACACTTCACTCTTGACAGTGATAGTTAGTCTAAGTACCTTCAACCCATAGATCATCACACTCAAACCTTATAACCTTCAACTCATTACACTCAAACCTTATAGCTACTCCTCACTTTGGATAAGTGACAGTTAGCTCAACAACCTTCAATCCTCACAAACACACGAAACCCTTCATGCACCAAATTATCTCTAACACACAACTAGGATCATCTAACCTAGAAACCTAGAACTTCATTACCTTAACCCCGTTAGAGATATCCACCAACAATCCTGTTAGGATCACATGCACATTTTCTTTTTCCCTTTTGAAATATATCATGCATCTCATTGTCAGTGCAAAAGATATATTAACCTAAAGCATCCTTTCCCACCTTTCCTCAAAGGGCAAAACCAACATCTCCAACCCCATCATCATCATCCACTTTTAGGATTCCTACACCCTTACCTTCACCAATTCCACCACAACCTTTAGCTATCACACTAACTCTATCACCATCAAACCTCTCTGGACTTGGCACCAACACATCATCCTTATCACCATCACCATCACCACAACCTTTAGCTCTCACACTAACCTTGTCACCTACATCACCTTTTGAACTTGGCACTAACACATCATCCTTATCACTATCACCATCATCACAACCACTAATGGGTCATCCCATTATTTATCCCCTACAACCACATAACCCAAGTTTTCCTTGTTGTCACCACAACCAACACTCTCCCACCTTATGGAATCATTTAGGTATAACCTCTATCGAGTCTACTTTATGGCACGACTTGTCATAATAGTAATCATTTAGAGTATGTCTTATCAACAAACTATCCTTAACATCAATCATCTTAGGTAGATGATTATGTTGTTCAAAAGGTTTGTTAGAACTTTCCTCCCAATGACAACTTGGAATAAGTAATTTAGTGCGTTAGTCAATGAACGAATCTCGTTCTTGATTAGTGTGATTGAGTGAACAATTACACCTTAGGTTTTCGGTCGGGTTGTGACACTTACGTGTTAACATAGTTTAACCCATGCATGTCTTGCTATGTGTATTCTATCCCTATAATGTTGCTCCTATACTGTTATATATTATGCTGCACGAAGCTAACCCTTGATGTAGGAAAAGCCTTTGTAAGAATTTGATCCATGGATCCGCTAGATACTAAGGTAAATAAACAAGGGGATTAAGTCACCATAGGGGAGCATTGAGCTAGGGGGAGCTCGGGAGTATTTGAATACATAGCATGCAGTCATCTTCACAAGTGTTGATAGAAGGCTTCACTAGGATGATGCAAGCTCGCCTTTCGGGGGAGAAAGGATAGTAGTGCAATAAGGGGGAGTAGGGAGTAAATTCAAGGGAGCGCTCAAGGAAACTACCTTTTTGATTTGACAAAAGGGGGAGAAGGGGAGTGTAAACAGGTAACTTTTACATTTTACTATGTCTTACGGTTTACATATTTGTCATCATCAAAAAGGGGGAGATTGTTAGTGCAAATATTACGATATTTAAACTAAACGGTTTCTTCGGTTTTAATAATGACAAACATGTAACTTGTAATACATAACGTAAAATGTGCAAGTTACTTGTAAACACAAATCATCAATGCATACTTACATCAAAACCTCCCGACGTCTCAAGTATGCTTCAACGAAGTCGTAGATTTCCATCCCGACATAAATCACTAAAGGTATGGACAAACAAATCTACTACTTGACAAATGATCAAAGGATTATATTTTTCTAAACTTCACATTTTTAATGTGACAAAACATTTTTTCAAAAATATATTTTACAAATTATTTTTGAATTAAAAAGAAATGTTTTATTTTGAAAAATAAGTTTAAAAATCCCAACAGCTATTTTCCCCCCCAAAATCAGCTCCAACCTTCCCCAAATAAGTTTTCACCAGAAAAGACAAAATTTGGAGCGTCCTAGTCTAGGACGGCTCCACGGTTCCACTAAATTTAGTGGAGCCGTAGCATGTTTAGTGGAGCCATCCGTACAAAATTGTCTGTAACGTTCAGATTTTTCTTGCCTATAAATAGTGGACCATTTCACACTTCCAACTTGATTTTTCCAGTCCTTTTTCTCTGGTCTAATCCCTCCTCACTTAGATGACTTTCTTTGATCATTTGGAGAGTCTTAGTTTGTTTAAGAGTGATCCAATCATCCACTCAAGTGATCCTCTTCATTCCTCTTGATTAGCAAGAGAAGAACACAAAGTATCCAAGTAGATATGTAGGATCGAGTACTTCGAGCTTGATTGAGCTTGGTATAAACAAGAACCTCTGCAATACAAGTGTTTATGCGGAAACTAAACAGCAAGTATTATAAAGAAGAAAACTCTAAAAGAACAATGATCCTCTATGGATCAAACTATTGAACTAAGAATCGTTTATTGAATGTTAAAAGATGTTCAAGGCGTACATAAACTCATAGACGGGTTTATCTTTTATACTAACAAGATCACCTAACCCTAACCCGTTCTACAAGAAAACGTGTAAAGAGATTAACAACAATCTCTTCTAAAAATAAATCATAACAAACATTCTAAATATACGGATAACAAATAATACTATCCGCAGCAACAATACTATCGGTAGAAACAAGATAACACTGTCGGCAGCAATGAGCTTTCAGCAGGAACCAAGCTATCGGCAGGAACCAACTTTATACTATCGGCAGCAACAATGAACTCTTATTTCCCAGAGATCCTAACAATCCTCCCCTAATCTTGAGGTTGACTAGGTTAACCTGCAAGATTCCCTTGTGATAAAGCTTTCATAAACTCAGGCTTGAGGACTGCGACTTAGCAGCAACAATAAGAAGTAACCAGCAACAACTTCAATAACTTCAAGATTCCAACTTCTATAGCATCCAGCAGCAACTTCAATAGAGCAGCAGGAACATGAAATCTTCTTCAAAATAGATTTACTGGTCACCATAACATTACTTGAACTTGGCTGCTACTAATGACAAAATGTACATCAAATCTCTTTAAGTTTCATACTATTCTCATCACATCCAGGTGTGTTAACTCCTGTGAGAGGTGAATCATTGAAAATTAATGGATTTGATGTCTCTTTACCAATAGCCATCACTACTGGAGTAGCCAATGTTTAGGTGTGTTAGACCATGGTACATTGATAACCATCTGATTTATTAGCAAATCAGCAACTATAAACGGATTTGACTTGTCTTTACCTGTAGCCGTTTGCTCAGGACTAGCCAATTCTTTGGTTTTAACTGAACCTTGGTGAATTGAACACCAAATATGGATACCAATTATCTTTACCACAAACCATACTTTTGTGGACTAGCCAATCATTTGGATCCCATAAGGGTTACATCCATGGTGAATTGAGAACCATTTTCAACTCTCAGACCTGAATCATGGGTGAGTTGAAGTACCCTATAGCTTTGAGCAAGCTATTATAGCTGTCAACGGATTTGATTATCACACCAGAGCCGTACCCTCATGGTGAATCAACTCTTTCTTGTCTGCTAGACATGGTGAGTTGAGCACCATTTATTGTGCAGGTGTAAACACCAACACTGTACCTGCAAGGTGTTGCTCAAAATCAACTTATTAGCACACAAAGTATACAAATTTTTTTTTTTTTTTTTTTTTTTTTTTTTTTTTTTTTTTTTTTGAACTAAGAATCACACCAAAATAAAAAG
This sequence comes from Artemisia tridentata subsp. tridentata, assembly GCA_021014915.2. Lineage (NCBI taxonomy): Eukaryota > Viridiplantae > Streptophyta > Magnoliopsida > Asterales > Asteraceae > Artemisia > Artemisia tridentata. The sequence goes on from CP139504.1 coordinate 94,443,944, forward strand.
AAAATAAGAAAAGAAAATAGAAAGAAAGAAATGAAAACTATACAACAACAACAAGAATAATCCTCCCCTTAAACTTCAATCCTCCCCTTAAGCCCTGTAGCTAGGGATTGACCATCCCAATATGAACCACCAAATGCTTAAACCTTGGTCCATCAAAAGCCTTAGTAAGCAAATCAGCCACATTATCATCTGTGTGAATCTTTTCCACCTGAATAAGATGCTTCTCATAAGCATCTCTTATGAAATGGTGTCGAATTTCAATATGCTTTGTCCTTTGATGATAAACAGGATTCTTAACAATACACATAGTACTTTGATTATCAATAAAGATCTTAGTGTTCATGAAGTTGAATCCATAATCCAACAGCTGATTTTGCATCCAAAGAACCTGTCCACAGCAACTAGCAGCAGCAACATATTCTGCCTCAGTAGAAGATGTAGCCACTATAGTCTGCTTCTTGCACTGCCAAGAAACTAACCTTCTACCCAGAAACTGACAACCTCCAGTTGTAGACTTCCTATCAAAGTTAGCCCCAGCATAATCACTGTCACTATAGGCTTCTAACACAAAAGGAGAGTCTTTGGGATACCAAAGTCCCAATTTTGGCTGTCCTTTCAAATACTTAAAGATTCTCTTGACTGCATTAAGGTTAGAAGTCAATGGTGTAACCTGATGTCTAGTACATGCACCAACAGCAAACATGATATCAGGTCGTGAAGCTGTTAAATACATGAGGGAGCCAATCATGGATCGATATAAATGAACATTAACAGCAGCATCAGGTTCATTATTGGACTTAGGTTTTGGAGGTTCAAATGGAGTTACAGCAATCTTCCCATTCTCCATATCAAACTTTTTAAGCATGTCATAAACATACTTCTCCTGAGAAATAAAGATCCCATCTGATGACTGCTTAACCTGAAGACCCAAGAAGAAAGTCATTTCACCCATAGCACTCATTTCAAATTCACTCTTCATCAATTCTTCAAACTCCCTGCACCAAGCTTCATTAGTGGAGCCAAAGATGATATCATCTACATATACTTGTACCAGAATGATATCTTTGAAGTCCTTTCTGATAAAAAGAGTTTTATCAATAGCCCCTCTTCTGTACCCATGTTTTAGCAAGAAAGCTGATAACCGTGCATACCAAGCCCTTGGTGCTTGATGAAGACCATAAAGTGCTTTAACCACTTTGTAAACCAAATTAGGATTCTGAGGATCTACAAATCCCTGTGGTTGAGTAACATAAACCTCTTCCTCAATCCTTCCATACAAAAATGCACTCTTCACATCCATCTGATAAACTACAAATCCCATAAATGAAGCAAAAGCCAAAAACAACCGAATGGCTTCAACTCTTGCCACAGGTGCAAACACCTCATCATAATCAATCCCCTCCTCTTGTCTATGACCTTGAGCAACCAGTCTAGCTTTATTTCGAACCACAATTCCCCTAGCATCTCTTTTATTCTTTAGAATCCATTTAGTTCCAATAGCATGTTTGCCAGCAGGCAAAGGTACCAACATCCATACTTTCTGATTCTGGAACTGCTGCATCTCTTCTTGCATAGCCTCAACCCAATCATCATTAGCAAGTGCCTGAGCTATGCTAGTTGGTTCAACTTGAGATAAGAAACAAGCATACAGACAATGTAAGTAATCAGTATGATTGCTCCTCAATTGATCCTCTTGGTAGCAATGGGATTAACATCAATGGAGGATGCCTGATTAGTAATTGAAGGGTTGAAGTCATCATCATATGAGGAAGAAGTGAAAATGCCAGATCTGGACTGATGATGAGGATCATTAAGCTTATCTCTTGAAGAGACCGAATTTCCAAGATCAGAAGGGATTGGAAATCTTTCAGGGGAGTTATCAATTCCCAACTTGTCAACAGATGGAGAAGACACAGGAACATCAGCAGAAACATTAGAAGGATCGGCAGGAACCGATCCACTATCAGCAGGAACAGCATCAGCAGGAACAGGAATACTACTAGTTGTATTGAGTTCCCTTCGAACTTCAGCTTCAGCCTTTCTCAGGATCTCCTCTGTCTCTTTAGAAAATCCAGAACCAAACATCTCAGCAGCTCTTTTGGCATTAAACTCTTGTCTTTGAAGCCTAGCAAGATCTTCTGCAAAACTAGAATCACTTCCAGCCATATCAGAAGAATCTTTGACCTTTGAACCTGAAATGTTGTTAGAGGGAAAAGAAGGAACAACTATAGGTCGTTCATCACTCTCTGCATCAGAATCATCATCTGAGGTACCTACATTGTTAGTTTGAGAAACATTTGTACTACCAGACAGATTTGATTTGAATCTAGTATACCCTAAGGTGTCAGATAGATAATCCAGATCAAAGTACCACTCTGGACCAGCACCCTGCAAATTAGGTTTATCTTCAAGATATCTTAAGTTGAGAGTCTCTTCTATTCTCTTAGAGGACAGATTATAAACCCTATAGGCTTTACCATGAGCAGAATATCCAACAATAAACCCTTCATCAGCCTTTCCATCAAACTTGCCTAGATAATCACTAGTGTTTAAAATAGTGACCTGACATCCAAAAGGCTTAAGATAACTAATGTTTGGAACCTTCCCAGACAAAAGTTCATAAGGTGTTTTATTATGAGGACTAGTAATAGATACCCTATTCAACACATAACAAGCAGTGCAAACTGCTTCAGTCCAAAACATAGTGGGCATCTTAGATTCAGCTAACATAGTCCTAGCTGCTTCTATCAAGGTCCTATTTTTCCTTTCTGCAACCCCATTTTGTTGTGGAGTTCTAGCATTACTATAGTCCCTTTTTATACCCTTAGACCTACAGATTTCAATAAGATTAAAATTCTTAAACTCTGTGCCATTATCACACCTTATAGACTTAACCTTTTTATTTAGCTGATTTTCTATTAAAGCAATAAAATCCCTAAGTACTGGATAAGTTTCATCTTTAGTACTCAAAAAGAAAGTCCAAGAAAACCTGCTAAAATCATCTGTAATCACCAGGCAATAATTCTTATGGTCAATACTTCTGATAGAAGTAGGACCAAAAAGATCCATATGAAGAAGCTGCAAAGGCTCAGAGATGGTGCTCACAGCAGTTATGGCCTTGTATGAAGCTTTGTGCTGCTTTCCTTTGTTGCAGGCAACACAATTGTGCTCATTAGAGAAGATCTTCAAAGGAAGCCCTTTTACCAGACCATTCTTAGCCAGCTTGTTAATGGTCTTGAAATTTACATGTGCCATTCTTCTGTGCCATTTATTAGATTCATCCACAGAAGCTTTTGCAACCAGACAAGCAAGTGACCCCTCAGGCTGAACATCACTAAGATTGAAGCTATAAAGATTGTAAGTCCTAGGAACTTTAAGTTCAACCTGACTTTCATCAGGCAACTTGAAGTCTTTGGACAACACAAAGCACTCATTCTCAGTGAATAGAACACTGTTCTTCTTGTCACAGATTTGAGAGACAGAGAACAAATTGAAGTCTTGGAGTTCCTTCACATACAGCACATCTTCAAAGTCAAGCTTGGCAGTCTTGATAGTTCCTTTCCCTGAGATCATTCCATCTCCTCCTCCAAATGTCACAGTACCTCCATTCAAAGGAATAAAATCATGTAACCTTTCCAAATTCCCTGTCATACTCCTGGAACATCCACTGTCAACAATTCCAACATCTTTGCTTCTAAAAGGAAAATCCTGAGATAAAGAATACATATACAACATTAGATACAAGAGAGACTCAAGTCATTGCTGACTTGAGCCTGCCTAGTGGATCAATAAGAATTAAACCCTGGAGATTGATAAGATCCACCATTGATCTTGGATCCCATTTTCATATGTTGGTTATTGATTTTCCAAGACCAACCTGCTGAGGACTTAACAGCAGTGTTCCATCTTGCCCCTCCCTTGTGCATTGTGTCAAAACAAACAGGTCTCACAGCATTTTGAAAGTAAATACTAGTAGGTCTGAAAGTTCTAATATTATTGTTTTTCCAACCAGCAGAATTGCTCCTGTCGGCAGGAACAGGATAAGCAGCAGGAATAGGCTTATCGGCAGGAATGAACTTTTCAGCAGCAACAGGCTTACCAGCAGAAACTGATTTGCCATAAGCAACTGAAGTTCTCCTAGCTGCTTGAGGAATATAAGGGGGAATATCATTTACATTTTTCCATACAGACCTATTTTTACAAGCATGTAATCCCATCTGTTTTTCATAGTAGTCACAGTCTTTAATAAGATGATCATAACTACGACACACAAAGCAAGATTTCTTTCTAGGGGACTTTTTCTTAACAATAACATTCTCATTGCAAACAAAATTATTCAAACCAACACATGAAACAGAATTATCCTTAACAGAAACAAAACCACAACCAAAATTGTTTGAAACAAAACCACAACTAGAAACATTATTGTTCTTAAAATTATCAAAAGAAACATCTTCAAATGCAGCTTTCTTTGATTGTGATTCATCAGTAGCTTCTTCTGAGGAGAGGTCTTCTGACTTTATTGATGCTGACTTGTCACTTGATCCACATGTGGCATAGTCATCAGTCTTGATTTCTGAAGATTTGTCACTGTAAGAACAAGAGACAAATTCATTAGAGTCACAATCAAGATTAGGCAATTCATTTGCCCTTTTTCCATAGCACATTTGTGAATCATCAAAGTCAACAAAAGGATCAGCAGGTTTAAATGTTCCAGTTATGGGTGGAGGAACATCATTCATTCCTCCCTCCTTTACATACTTAACAGGTTTTCTATAATCTACAGGTTCTGGATTAAAAACACTATACTCATTAGGGTCATAATACTGATTTGTCCCTATTAGGTTACTGAATCCTAAACCCTTTTTAGTTTTAGTAGACATAGAACTATCAATAAGCATGTTAAGATTTTTGGATGAGTCTTTCCACTTATCAAATCTAGCCAATGAGTTATCTAGCTTAGACTGAAGATCCTGATTTTCCAATTCTACCTTAGCTTTTTCTCTTTCAGAATGTTTAAACTCATTAGTAGCATTTTTTAAATCTCTTTCCAAAACCTTTACTTTTACTTCATATGCAGACAGTTGTTGTTGATACCAGACCTTTTGTTGTTCTAATGTCTTAACAGCCTTTTTATGAGCCTTAAGTTGAATAAGGTTATCCTTATTTTCACTTTCAATATCATCAAATTCCTGTTTTAATTTAGCATATATAGATTTACAACCAAATGGACAGTTTTGTACCTGTGATGGATGACCCATCATTCCAAACTGACCAGCCACTTGTTTCTTTTCACCATATCCAGCTACCATCCCAAAGACTTTATCTGATCCACTCCCAGCAGCCTTCTCATGATGCTCCCAGTCCACCAGCGAATCCACAGATACCAAAGCCTTGGGGTCGTCTGACTCCAACTCTTGAATTCTGAAAGCAGAATACCGTGCTTTATCATCCACCTTCTTGTCTGGGCATTCCCTGGCAAAATGTCCTGTTTGAGAACATTTATAGCACCTCACCTTCCTTCTGTCAAACCTAGCAGGCTCTTGTCCATCAAAATTGACCCTTCTTCCTGCCTTCTTTTCAAACCTATCCAACTTCAACGATATCATAGCCACCTGCCATCTTAAGTCCATCTCTTCTAGATCCAATTCATCAACCTGCTTAAAATCATCATACACAATCTTCTGCTGTGGTGTACTTTCAGCAACAAACGAGTGAAGCACATCCACTACAAGATTATCAGATCTGGACTGAGTTTTTGGTGTAGGAGATGAGTAGGAGATTGAGGATGTTGATGGTGTTGGACTGTTTCCATATAATGCTTTGTTAGGACTAGAGTTACTAACAAAAGCAGTATGGGTAGAAGTATAAGGTGAATAGGTGGAATACCCTTTGATATCAAGTTCAAGGGTTTTCAGTTTGTTGTACAGATCATCAAAGCTCATGAAATCCAGTCCTCCTTTGGCCTTGAGGGTTATGGAAACCTGTGACCAGGATGGTGGCAAGGCCCTCAGAAACTTGGTATTACAATCTTCATCGTCCGACCTAGCTTTCAACTGGTTAAGTTGGCTCAAAATCTTGTGGAATCTGTCATAGCCTTTGTGAATTCCCTCAGCCTCAGAAATCTTGAATTCTTGAAACTCTTGCTTGAGCATAGACTTTCGCATCTTCCTGGATTCATCATTCCCTCCAAATCTGGTCTTTACAGCATGCCAGATCTTTCTAGCATCATCCAAGTGATGAAAATCACTCATATGATCTTCTGGAATAGCTTGAAGTAGAAGAGTTCTTGCCTTTGTTTCCCTTTGAACAACAAGGTGTTCCTCTGCTGTAACAGGTGGCTCTATATAAATATTGCCATCATCATCCCTTCCAATATTCTTCTTGCTATTTCCCTTAAGAATCACATTCCACAGATTGTAATCAGTGTTTGTGATCCAATACTCCATTCTCATAGCCCAGACTTCATACTCATCTTTCTTCAGATATGGGAATTTAGCATTGTTGGTGGACATGGTGGTGAGGACTTGTGTTTGAACTTGAGTGGTTTCTGGTTTGGGTTGTTGGTCTTCCGGGTTAATGACATTGGTTTCAGGGTTATCGTCTGCCATTGAGAGAGGGTTTAGAGATATGAGATCGACCTTTTTCTTCTTTATCAGAGATCCTTACCAGGCTCTGATACCACTTGTAGGATCGAGTACTTCGAGCTTGATTGAGCTTGGTATAAACAAGAACCTCTGCAATACAAGTGTTTATGCGGAAACTAAACAGCAAGTATTATAAAGAAGAAAACTCTAAAAGAACAATGATCCTCTATGGATCAAACTATTGAACTAAGAATCGTTTATTGAATGTTAAAAGATGTTCAAGGCGTACATAAACTCATAGACGGGTTTATCTTTTATACTAACAAGATCACCTAACCCTAACCCGTTCTACAAGAAAACGTGTAAAGAGATTAACAACAATCTCTTCTAAAAATAAATCATAACAAACATTCTAAATATACGGATAACAAATAATACTATCCGCAGCAACAATACTATCGGTAGAAACAAGATAACACTGTCGGCAGCAATGAGCTTTCAGCAGGAACCAAGCTATCGGCAGGAACCAACTTTATACTATCGGCAGCAACAATGAACTCTTATTTCCCAGAGATCCTAACATCATCCCTCTTGATTAGCAAGAGAAGAACACAAAGTATCCAAGTAGATAAAAAGTGTTATCATTTCTCTTCATGTGCAAGAGAAGAATTCAAGGTATCCAAGAAGATACAAGAGTTGGAGTTGTTAGGTCTTGTAACATTTGTTACACTCTTGATTGTATCATAGCATACATCAAGATTATTTTTCTTTTGTGAGAGAGTGAGTCAAGATCATTGTGATCTTAAGAGATAGTGAAGATCTCTTGAAGCCATTGGGCTTGTGTGATTGATCATGTGGATCAAGGGTAGATCGTGGTAGATTGGTGCTAGCTAAGATTAGCACTCGACATCTAGATTAGTGTTGGAAATAGGATAAGCGACGTGTAAGGTGTAGATCGGGTAGATCGTGGTAGATTGGTGCTAGCTAAGATTAGCACTCGACATCTAGCTTAGTGTCGGAAATAGGATAAGTGACGTGTAAGGTGTAGATCGGGTAGATCGTGGTAGATTGGTGCTAGCTAAGATTAGCACTCGACATCTAGCTTAGTATCGGAAAACAAGTTAAGCGACGTGTACGGTTTTCTCCGCCTGAAGGGAGTTTGTTGATTAGTGAAGTAACTCTCGAGTTGGGTATTCGGGGAGTGGAGTAGGGCGAAGAGGAGCTTCGTGACCGAACCACTATAAATCACCGTGTCCGGTTTACGCCTTCTTACTTATCTCTTTACTTTTATTTCATTCTTTATCGCTTTATATTTGCATTGCATTTTTGCTTGTGTGGCTAGTTGCTTATGTTATGTTGATTATCTATGTGTCGTGGTTTGATTGTGCATATGTTGTAGTTTACAATATTCATCTCTTGATGCTATATGATAATAGTTGACACTTCTCATATCACATCACACTTGATCGGAAGTTTGAGACAAAAGTTTTAAGTTTTAAATGGAAACGTATTCATCCCCCCTCTACGGTTTCCACATTTGAATGCTTCATCCCTTCTGAATATATATAATACTCCAGAATCTTCATTTGAACTTTCTTCATTTGAAGAGCTTATTCCCAGTATCCATCAACTGAAAAAGGTTATTCCCAGCATCCATCAACTGAATGCTTGTTCTTATTATTGGCTGAATAATAAGACATGTTAGCTTCTCAAAAAGCTAACATCATCATCTTGTATGCTCTTGTCTTTTCCATTGTAGGAGAAGATACAACAAATGCTGTTGAGCCAGGAGGTTTTCGAAGGGGTGTATATATTATATTGAGATGCTAAAAAGTGGAGTCATGAAACTACCTCCCCTGATTCTGAGCATACACAACAACAACTTTTCTTCCCTTATTGGTTAATCTTCCTCCCCTGGGCTTTATTTCCTCCCCTGTTTAGAAGATCTCTCACCATCATGTGATCTACCAATTAGAATATGATTTTCAGATAATGGTGTACATGTTGGCCATCAATTCCTTAAGAGTTTAATTAGCTGCCCTCATCACTTCCAGGTGTGTTAACTCCTGTGAGAGGTGAATCATGGGGCATTGACTCATTATCCATCATTTGATGGTTTTCTGAGCCACTTTGAAAATCCTTTTTAAAGAAATTTTGACTTAGCAGTATGAACTTGATTTTATGATTGAAAAATCATACTGCTTACAACCATTTTGAAGGGATTAAGTGTGTAACAGACACTTAATCTAGAATTCGGTTTAAATTAACCTCTGGTTGTGTGAGAACCAATATTTTCAGTTATAAATAACTGCCTGTGTAAAGATAAACCCATTCAAAGGGCTTTCTTGACAGGGTTTCCAGCTCATAGCAATTGTTACCTCTAACACAAGTGTTAGATTCACTTTTGCTAGCTGTTCTTTCTATCAGATGTCCTTAGACTAGCTCATTATACGAATTAAAGTATAAAATGATAGAAAGTGAGTTGAGTCAGCTACTATCTGACCAACTGAGCCATCAAGTCAATGTGAAACATCATAATTAGGTTTCAAGAAAGAAGTTTTAAAGAATCAATTAACTTAGGTGTAAACCTTTGTTAATGAATCCCCAAACTCAGTCCATCATGAACCTATTATGTCAACAACTAGTATAATCATTCTGCTGCTCATACATTTCACTTGAAACTTCCTTTGTGCTCAAATGTTCATACCTGAAAATGTTAGTCCAAAACCAAGAAACAAGATGCAAAAACATTTGTCTTATAGCAGTATCATTATATGACTAACAGTATGAACTTATCAAACAAAATTTGTACTAGCAGTACAAACTTTTCAATAACAGTAGCAATTTATAAAGCTAGCAGTACAAACAAAAAGTTATATACAAAAACACAGAGTTTAAAATCATTGAGGATTAAGCATTCCAATACTTGCTACCAAGTACTGAAACCTTCCAACATCAAAAGCTTTAGTGAGAAGATCTGAAAAGTTGTGATCAGAATCAATTTTAAGAACTTGAATCAACTTTTTCTCATTGCAGTCTCTAATAAAATGATGTCTAATTTCAATGTGTTTTGTTTTAGAGTGTTGCACTGGGTTTTTAATTATGCAAATTGTACTTGTTAGAAATATAAATATTCATATGAAGACTCGGTCACCCCGAGTATCTATTTAGCATTTATATAGCTCGTAGGCTTATTAATAGTAGTTTAGTTTTAGTAATATTAGTTTAGCTATATTAAGTATTTGTGGAGTTGGGTCGGGTCTTTACCCACTGTCAGTTCACTCCACAGCCCACTAGGGGCACCTTATGTTAGTAACTATAAATACCCCTTCCCATGTGTGGGAAGGGTTGGAACTTCTTCACTTTCAAGCTAATACATTTCTAGTTTCTCTCACTAAGTTCCCTACTCTCTTTACTCTCTCTCTCTAACTCAAACATGGATTTGTTCTTCCATAATCCAAGACCTCCTGAATCCACATAATCAATACATGTATCGATCCTACAATTGGTACCAGAGCCAAGGTTGGTAGTTGTGTTGATTTTTGTGGTTTGACTCACGGTTTTAAGCTGCTTTTTGAAGCTGTTTTCATGTTGTTATATTAGTTTGATTTTATGGTTCGTGTGTTTAAATCTGTCATCTTTAACAGTCAAAAAGTCCAAATCGTCATGTTTCTGGTCCGGATCTATTCTTTTTTGGTTATCTAAATGTGTGGTTGTGTCCAAGATTTATATTGTGACAAAATCTGTGGTTGTGTCCAAGAGCTATATATTGTGACTTTCTGTTCCTGAAAATCATTGTCTCTAACTGGAAAAAAAAATGAACGGAAAAAGTGGTAAGAAAGTACGAAAACCAAGATCCGGTTGTACATATTTTCTTAGTTGCGATTTGATGAAAGAGAAAACTCAGATCCGATTTTTCCGGAAAAGTGAGTTTTGACTGGTCAAATGCGATTTGACTATGGTTGCGATTTGATCTTGCGATTTGACTATTGAAAACCAATTATCAAGATAATCTAAACTAAATGCTGTCAAATTTTCTTCAAAAGTTGTGATTTGTCCATAAAAGAATTAAGATGAAGAATAGAAGACTTTGACCAAACCAAAATACCAAACTCCTTGTGACCTCAAGCATTAAACATCATCAGTCAATTACTAACAGATAAACAGAATTGAAGATGAAGCACTTCAGCGCAACCACATGACCATCGACTTCTTCATCAATCTAATCCTACATCCCATCTCCTCTACTCACAGTCAAACAAATATCAACGTCAACCCTCTCGACTTCTAAATACCACAAGACTCGAAACTTTAAAAAATTCTCAAACGATCTCAGCTTTGTTCTTCCTTTTCGTGGGGTACAACCAAACGCCCAAAGACCCTTAAGATCATAACACGAAAGAAGTTAACTCATCATTGATCGAATTTTTTGAAGCCTAGCTTCATTCAATTAATATCCGAAACAAAAGAAATAGAAAAATAACAATCATGTTACTTTCTTTTTTCTTGGTTCGATTGAAAGACAAACATAAAACAAGACTCACAACACAACCACTAAAACAAAAATGAAACCTACCCGAGACCTCAAGTAGAGATCTTGAAGCCAAACTGGGTGATACATGTGTAACTTTATCTTCTCTCGTGGGTTTTTTCCTTTTGTGCTAGTGGGCTATTTGTCTCAATCTGAATGAAACAATTGAAGATTTGTGGGTGTCTTTAGAATAGATATTAGAGTGTTAACTGAGTTTGTGTTCATCGTAGAGAGATAAGGAGGAGATGATGTGTGAAGTCTCTTGATCCTCTTTGATGATCGGATATTAAAGGTTGATATGTAGATGAGATGATGGGGGAGCAGGTATAGATCTGGGAGAATGTGAAGAAGAGGGGGCGGAGGAAATGACTTAATGAGATTAGGGTTAGGATATTAGGATAATGTGTGTTTAGGGTTAAGACAACTTATATCTGATATAAAGTATTCACTGGATAGGTTCTATTTCTTTTGGAATGGACTTCTAAATCGGGTTGATGATATTGCATTGGACTGGGCTTCTTTCAATTTGATTGGGGTATTAATGCATCCGATTATAAGTATTGGTTTTGGGCTGAAAATAGTATATCACAAAGATTTTGGTTGCTAAGTAACCATTGGGTCGAATGCTTGAAAAGTGTGATTGATCGAAAGATTATATCACAAAGATTTTGGCTTGCAAAGTGTGATTGATCCGAAATGTTATATCAAACAAGCTGATAAATGGACTTACGTTTGATAATCATTTTGTGAAAAGTGTGGTATTTTGGATTATAAATTTTCACGAAGATACACACGTCACGGCTAGTATTTGGGTATATGAATGTCAACGTGATTACAGAGTTGTGGATTTGACAGCGTTGTCCTATTGGTGCCTGCGATTTGAGTGAGCCTGCGATTTGATGTTTGCGATTTGAGTTACAGTTGACTAATTGCGATTTGGTTAATTGCGAATTGACAAGTTGCTATTTGACTTGTTGCGACTTGACTGATTGCGATGGTACCAGTTGCGATTTGACGTTGCGAGTTGACACTTGTGATTTGACTTATTGCGATTTGGTTGACCGCGATTTGACTTGCTGCAAGTTGACGAACTGTGACTTGACTTGTTGCGATTTGATCAAGTTGAGATTTGACTTCTTTGACTTGAATTTTGAAGATTAGTATTGCACTTCACTCTTGGTTATTCTTGTTGATTTCACGGTTTCTCTTGTTGATTTTAGAAAATCCCGCGAAAGATTCGATTTCTCGGTTTAAATCTCAAGAGTTGTAAAATCCCGTCAAATTAATTTTGGACAAGTAGGTTGGACTTGGATTTAGACATAATAAAACTTACGGGGTTTGACTATTTTTTTGGGATAAGTTTGTGCTACGAGATCGGTAGGAATTAGGAAATTATGGTAGCTTGGTTGGTTTGTTAATTCACGGGTTCGTGTACTTAGTATCTCAAATATCTCGGGGTTGGTTGGATGCACTATGTTTGATGATCCTTGTTCGAGCGTATTACTAGTGATTAGACTTGGATAGTTCAAGAGGCGGATATATACAATAAAGGATGGAAGGTTGGGTATATACCACTACCTATATTTAAAGGAGTTACGTTGTTGTGCTCAATATAGGTTCTAAATCACAAATTTAGTGCAAGTATAAGTCGCGGATTTGTCTTTTATCAAGCTTCATCAAGAGATCGTTGTTTCTCAAGCTTCTAATGGGATTGTAGTACAAGATCTTCTCAAGAGGTGGTCAGACTTAAAGACACGAGGTGGATTGTTTAGAGACATGTTTTAACCTTTTACTCCCTCTAAAGTTAAACACATTTCATCAAGCGGTTTTGGCATATTACGAGCTTCATTGAATTCTTAATCTGCTAAACCATTGATGAGGAGACAAAAGAGGGGTTACTACAAGAGAGTCTTAATCACCATCTTCTTTGCAGTAGTTTTTTTTTGGGTCTTTCCATGTATCTATGCTGTGCCTGACAAAATCACAACCATCACGGACTCTCAGCTATGGCAAAAATGTCATTGCATGCCATTTTTGAGGGGGAGAATAGGCGCATGTTTCTTCTCCTTTTGGTTATTTAACCACACAAGATGATCACGAAGTTCATTTAGTATTCCTTATTTGAGATTGAAGTGGGTTTCTCGAAGGCTCGTACTTATTGTATCTTGAAGTCGGGGTTGGTTGGATGCATGACTTTCAATGATAACTTGCTCGTGCTTAAGATTTAAGTTGAAGACTTGGGTTATCTAGTTTCCAGAAGTCGGGGTGGATGGTTGAAGACCTGGTTAACTATCACTTAAAGGAGCTACATTATAGTACTCAGTGTCACACGCAGAAGACGTTGTGGATAATCGCAAGAGGTGATGAAAGTCTCATACCCTGTCGGGATGGTATTGAGTACTTAGAGATTTGCATGGTGCACAAATTCTCTACACCGTTCTTCCAACAACAGTGCAAGCTTAAGTAACAAATTTGAGGAATTCTACTTCATTTTCAAGTTGGGTATATCGGGTTTCCTTCACCTATTGGTCATAGCAAAAGCCGACAGAATACGAGGTTGGTTAGTTGGCCAAAGTATTTAAAGGTTGAGATGTGATCAGCAATTCTCATGTGATATTGGACGCTATAGCCCGTCAAAGATGCCTCACAGTCTAAGCAAAATCTTTCAAGATCCTTCAATGTTCTTCATGACTTTTCAAGACGTTCGCTTAAAGACAAGAACTTCTCGAGTTTTATGGTCGTACACGTCAATGATGCTTCCGAATGTTCGAAACCATCATGGGGGAGAAACGTGTACTTTGATGATCTCTTGCATGTTACCCCAAACAGATGTTACCCCAAACCGATATTCACCAAAAACCAAACTTTTCATAACACATTCAATTGGTTATTGTCTCACGGTTTCTTCTGGGTTTTGTAAAATCCTGCGAAAGAATATATTTCTCGGTTTAAATCATAGATTTATAAAATCCCGTGATGATGGAACTATCCTGGAGAAAGAAAAAGTGCATTTCCGGATCTTAATTGATTATTGTAATACGGTTTCAACTTCGAAGAAGGGATAAAGTGTGTACTTCATGTATTGGATGATTTTTGAGAGACTTCATGGCAGTGTGGTTATAACAAAGTTTTACGGGGTTATGCGCTTTTTGACAATGATCGGGATAAAACCATTATCAAAGTTCACTTTAAATATCATAAAGGGCTAGATCTGGGCATTTAAACCACAAGATGTGACTACGGCGTTAATTCACTATTATTTATTTGAGGTTGAAGTGAAATTTCACGGGTGCGTGTACTTAGTATCTGAAGATATCGGGGTTGGTTGGATGAAGATTCTTCGAGATCCTTGTTCGAGCTTTTAACCTTTACAATGACGAGGACTTGGATATCTAGTTATTTTTGTGAATCTTCCTCTCTATTACCACAAAATAACTATCACTTTAAGGAGTTACGTTGTAGTGCTCAGTGTCACACGAAGTTGTGGATATTCAAGAGGTGATGTACGTCTTATACTTGATGGTTGGTTGGTTGAAGAGTATAGAGTACTTAGGGATTCAAAGTTGCACGAAGTCTCTACACCGCTCTTAGTCACACATTAGTGCAAGTTTAAGTCACAAGTTCGGGTTATGTTACTTCAGTCTCAAGTTCATCATATTGGGTTTTTCTCCATCAGTAGTCACGACATCAAGCTGACAAAATGATAATGGGGTTGGTAACGAGTTAGCTGAGAGAAGTAGAAAAGAGAGAGACGACGTCTGTTCACATCAATTCAGGCCTCGTTCTTCATCGACAATGGCGTCTGCAGATAACACTTCAGGCCCCGTTCCTCAAAGAAAAGAAAGGTGTACGCTTAAGTGCGCTTTATCTTTGGAAGAAGAGAAATCTTCTTTTTTATGGCCATTCTCATCAACAAGTTTCATGCTCTTCCCGTGCTCATTCAGTCTTCAAGTGGATCGACGTACATTGGAGTATACTCTTATTCACTCATTCAACCAAAAATTGCAGTTGGCAGGCATATGCAATTTTTGAGGGGGGGGGGGGAAGGGTGAATAAACAAAATGTCAGTCATCAAGAACCATCAAGTGGATCTACTTACCGTTGATGGTATTCTTATTCACTCGTTCAATCAAAAATTGCATTTGGCAGTCATATGCAATTTTTGAGGGGGGGAAAGGGTGAATAAACTACATGTTGATTGATGTTTGAGAAATGGTCATACGACTCCTGAATACATCAGTTCAGGAGTCGTGCAAACCAAGGTTCTTCAACACTATATGTTTCACCGTCCATGAAGAAAGAAGATATGCTGGTTCAACCATTGGTTTGAAGAATGCTTTCAGCTCCATCAAGTGTTGTATCTCCTAGGTTTCCAGCTGATGCACAGATATCTGCTGATACAACCGGTACTCCTTCTTGAACCAATATGGTTCAAGAAGTACCATCTGATAGTACTTCTCCAACAACTCATGAAAGCATATCTCTAGTCATTCATCAAGGTGTTGAAGAACAAGGTCATGGAATGCTAATCGACATCTTCTCACGGGCTGATATAATCAGTGATAAAGGGCTTCTAGTCAATTCTTCATGTACACGTCATTATGCTTCATGTACACATCAGTATGATGATTCCGATTAATCGTAACCATCAGGGGAGAGAAATGTGTACACCAAGGACGCACAACAAGTTCACATGATTGGGCTTAATATCTCACGATACAAATTATAGATGATCAGTGTTTCAACTTGTTACCTTGGTATTATCATTTCATGTGTACGTCACGGGCTAATTAATCGTAACCATCAGGGGAGAGAAATGTGTACATCAAGGACGCACAACAGGTTCACGTGATCGGGCTTAATATCTCATGATACAAATTATAGATGATCAGTGTTTCAACTTGTTACTTTGGTGTTATCATCTCATGTGTACGTTACGGGCTGATGGGTTATATGTAAGATTACTGGAATGCATTTGGTGAGATGAAGATGATTGGTATTCTGTTCCCCTAAATGGACAATCTTGAAGAAGGTCGAGTCTACAGTCTATTCTACATTCTCCGCTGTGTGTTAGAAGACTAAAGACGGCATGCATTTGGTTATCAAAAGACTTCTTCATATTATGGGCATTCATCAGAAAGGTGGTCAGTTTGGGGGAAGAGCACTAATTAAATGTGCTCATATTGCTCCTCAGCAAGCAAAATGACAGCAGCCGAGAAGATTCAGGAAGCTGAGGAGTAATGGATTTGCCTCGTATACTTGTATATATTTGATTCATATATCCTTGCATATACTTGTATATATCTTAAAACAAAAAGAAAATAGAAAAATATAAAAACTATAAAAACCCTAAAAATCAGAAAAACAGAAAATACCAAAAATAGTCCTTCTAGGCATGTCTTCTGTTTATCGATAACATTTACGGACCTAGAAATGTCATTCAATAATGACACGGGTCTTTAAATGAAGCTCGAGCAGAAGTTATACTTACCGGTTAAAACATGTCTAATCGGCTTGCAGTTACTTTAGACTGCAACCCATGCATTACTATGGGGAAAGCATGTCGCCAAAAGGCAGCTGTTCCTCCAACTGGGTGATGTTCACCTGGGCATGGATTACTTTATATCCATGTTTCTTCGATCTGATGTACGTTTCAGTGCATCATTTCTTGTATAAGAAGAGAAGTCTTCTTTACACCAAAATCTTTCCCATCTATGATTCGTCAGGAGAGTTTTGGTGTTTCACAAGGTGGTAACTGGACTTAAATTTTCACAAATACTTGACGCTCAATTGAATGACTACAACTCTTTAAATATAAAACGGGTCATTAATTGAGGGGGAGAGTATTTGTTCAAATTTCTGACACCTTTTTAAGCATTGTGCAACATCAGCAGTGACACTCTCTCATGGTTTAAGGGGGAGCATAGTATGCTCCATAATCAGAATACATTAAAACCTGACCACATTTTCTCCCATAATTTCTAACTTATTTAAATCAATTGGGATCACAAATCTCAAATGGTTTGAAATTTTTGATCGGGGGAGAGAATGTGATTTAAATATGAAATTCTGATAAAAATGTGATCTTTTGGAACTCAAGTGTAGGCTCTCCCATATGTGCCAAACCTTTTCGTATATCGATGCACATATTGAGGGGGAGCGAATGATTTATGATGGCAATTGTGGAAGAATACCAAAGACCGACCAATCTTATTTTAATGCAATGGAGTTATAAGGATAGTGAGGTTAGGTATTAGTTCCCATGATCTAGCCAGAACAGGAGGGATCTTCCCAGGGACAATTTTCTAGTTAGAATAGAAGTCCTTAGGAATGATTAAAAAGGAGAAAAGTGAATAAGGGAAGAGTGCCGACTGAGATGGAGCTAGTACTGGAACAAACCCAACAAGGTGCTAGTGATGAAGTCTTGGTAAGCGCTGAAGGGGATGAAGAATGAAAAATAAATGTAAAGATAAAGGGTGAAAAGAAAGAAGCCCTCCTTACACTTTAGGCAGAAACCGGGTCAATACATATGCTGTCAGAATCACTTAGTTGATCGCTGACATTGAATACAAAGTATCATGGACCCAGTGATACGCTGCACAACCCTCCCTAGCTACTCAAGGTCCCTCAAAGGATTCTTGTTTCACTTGTCACGGAGATCAATACATTGCTATCGTCTCTCTCACTCCGAGTTAGACGATATTGAAAAGGTGGCAGTCCTCTCCAGCCTCCGATCACTAAATCAAAACGCACAATTGAGTCTAGAGCCAAGAGATCATCAATAAATCTCATTAGGACACACTTCCAATATACTTACTGTTTCACACACTGTGGAAAGTAAGAAAATATATATTAAGAGTCCTACGCATTATCCGTGTGGTATTGCCAGAACATCCGAGTGATATGTAAAATATTCACAATGAAGATGGAAATCCTTCTAGAGCCAACATCAGACAAGCTCTTGGTGGGTAACTTGTGAGATCCGTAAAGGATCAAACTTGTGACAACTGGAAAGAAACAACGGAGCGAATCTTCTATGAATCAATCTTGTTCCAGGAAATGAATTTGTTAGTGCAAGCAGTCTCGTTTGTTTTGATTGATGACAAACATGTAACTTGGTACATAACGTAAAATGTACGAGTTACTTGTAATCATATCTTGTCTCAACATACATTCAACACCTCTCGAGTCCTCGTATGATACAACACAGGTTCGTACATGTTTGTTATGTGGCATTATGATAAAACCCTTAACAAACCATTTAGAATGTTTAAAATACGGCTAGGTCATTAAGTATTTTAAAAAGGCTAACCATTCTATTTAGAACCTCATTTGTCATGTTTCCTAAGATAAATAGGATAAGTACACTTTAGGTGTCAAACTAACATGATACATATTGGTAAACATATATTAGTTAAGCTAGTAGATACATGCTACATGATCACTAGGATACATGTTACATACATATATACATTTAGATTATTTACATTTTAAATCTTAAAATGGAAATATACACATGACATCATGGCATACCTCATTAGAAAATCTTAGGAAGATTTGAAATATATTTTGGAAAGATTCTTAAGTAACAAAGTTGACTTTGGTAGATATGGAAAGATTTAGGTAATATCTTGTATAGATCTTCAAGCTACTAAGTTGACTTTGAAAGATCTTGATGTGACTTGACAAAGATATGGAAAGATTGTGCAAGATTTGGAAATCTATTAGCTGGCCTGCACCGACGGATCCAAAGCCATACACTGGCGGATCCAATTTATGGGATCCGCCGGATCCATCACTTGTTCATTCAGTTTGCCTATAAATAGAAGCTCATTGTTTGCCCATAGTTTAAAAGCCATTAGAACACACCTTTCCTTTACTTTTTTCACACACTTAGATCAGTAGAAAACCATGTAGATCCATACATTAATCACCCTTAACATAATGATCATAATGTTACTAACTTTCATTATGTTGTAAGCATACAGTGTTAGTGATCCTGTGAAGCAAGCTCAAGATCATGAGACATCATCCATAGCGTACTTCCTGATCCACCAAGAAGATTTCTCATTTGAGAAGCTCATGTAGATCTCACTTGCATACATGAAGATCCATCACAACAAGTTTAGGGAGCTTGTGATCTTCATACATTGAAGGCTTCCTATCAATGGAAGTTCATTTAGATTAGCCATTCATATCCATGACCCATTTATGTCATGGATCATTATTGTAATCCATTCATATTAGATTAGGTGGTTTATGTGTTTGTGCCATAAAACACAAGGTTTCTATGTTGGGCCATAAAACATAGCGGGAGTGGTTGTACCCGTGTAAAGAACTCGGTATCTAGCTTAGTACCGGAAAAAGTTTAAGCGACGTAGGGAGTGGTTGTACCCTTGGTAAAGAACTCGACATCTAGCTTAGTGTCGGTAATTGTATAGGCGACGTTAGGTTGGTTCTACCTCAAACTAGAACCCGGTATTTAGCTTTGTACCGGAAAAAGTGTAAGCGACGTGTGTAAGGTTTTCTCCGCCGAGAAGGGAGCTTGTTGATCTAGTGAAGTAACTCTCGAGTTGGGTACTCGGGGAGTGGAGTAGGGCGGAGAGGAGCTCCGTGACCGAACCACTATAAATCATCGTGTTCGGTTTGCGCTTTCTTTTACTTATCGCTTTACTTTATGTTTGCATTATATATGTTTGCTTGTGTTGTGATTTGTTGATCATACATATGTGACAACTTGGTTAAGTGTATACTGATCATAAACTACACTTAACATCTTTCATATTAGAACAAGCTTAGACGGAAATTTGATACAACAAGTTTTAAGATTTTAAAACGGTAAACATATTCACCCCCCCCCCCTCTACGTTTCCACAATTGGTATCAGAGCTACGTGGCTCTCATTTTCAAAACAAATGATTTTTAAAATGAAGTACGATCCATGTATCAAATTACCATTGAAGCAGAATGTAGTATGAAAAATGTTTCGCAAAATATATACTTAGAAATTTTGTTGTTAAATATTACTTTGTATACAAGCTTGAAGATGTCTTTGAAAAATTAAGAGAAAAGATTTCTTAAAAAGATTAAGTGTCAAATTGTGTGCGTAAAGCAAATTTACGAAAAACACAGGTTTTAAAGGAGCGTTTGGAATAGCTATTAATGTAGTTGAAATATCTCTTCGTAAATGTTTAGATAAGTCACATAATTAGAAATGTTTTTAAATATGTGTAATATATGTTTAATATTAAGTCTAGCAAGTCCTACACGTTTTTCTTAGGTCAAAATACGAGTTTAGGTGAATCTGGTACAGGTCCCGACGGATCCAAATCACACAAAGGGCGGATCCCTCAAAAAGGATCCGCCAGATCCGTCTGTTCAGTGTACAGTTTTTGTCAAACTTCAAAAAATCATAACTAATTAACCGTAAGTCCGTAGAAGTCGTGCCACCTATCATTTTGAAGGGAATTAAGTCTACTTTCATTTAAAAATAATCTCATATCCTAAATCTAAATTGAAGTAGGTAAAACAAATCAAACACTATAACCTGTTCAAAATATTAAGTTTCATTTTGACACAGTAACTTAAACTTTTACGTCGGGCAATGTAAGTTGGTATTCTTTGAACATTGATATGATTTCTTTTGAAACTAAAGAATTTAGTAATATAAAGGAAAAAATCAAGCTTGGCATACATTGTCATATTTAAACGCAAAGTGACGAAAAGTATCTGTTCATTTATGCGATGCTATGTGACTATCTGTTCTAAGTTATTTGCATACATGTGATTTGCCTGTTGGTAATTGTGATTGAATTTGTTGATAGGAAATACATAAGTGTTTTTCCATGACAATTATTTGCTTGTTTATCAATTGCCTGTTTGATGCACAATAGGACTTTTGCTAGATCTTGTGCACTAAGTTGATAAACTGTGTTTGTTTCACTTATAGACTTAGATACTTTTGTTTGCATATGTTATGTGAAAACCTTGCATAACTTACTTAGGAATGAGAACTAAGTAAAACTAGTTTAGTGTCTTGAAAAGTATTGTCTTGCACAAACTTTAGCTCAAATATTAAAATGTGTAAACATGTAGTATCTGTGAAAATGGTGATTGGTATATTTGCTTCTAATCATGATGTTTAATGATTTTGTCTTGTCATAGGATAGAATCTTACCTTTGAATGTTCATGTATACTAACCGTGTCATGCAGGATGATAACATTTTGATGTTATCAAGTTTCCGTGTTTAAGCCACCGTTTGGCTTAACATCCATTTATGGTAAGTTATTATCATCAGATTGATCTTTGTAGAAACATGTGTTAGAACCTGCATTTTTAGTTTTATTCTATCACATATTAGTTGTTACATATGTTTTAGAAGAATTTTCGGGATTTGAACGAGTAACTAAAAATATGACATATCCTCTGTTAGAATTAGCACTTCTGATCGGCGGATATGGCGGATCCTAAATTTTGGATCCGCCTGTTGAGCACTTTGGTTCCGCCATTCCTCACCTTGCGGATTCTGCGGAACCCAAATATGGGATCCGCATTTGTTGTCAATTGGATCCGCCAAGATAACAGATAGTTTTTCAAACTTTCATTTAAATTCCTCACTCAAGATCACTCACATTCTTCACTAGGATTCTTTTCACTGATGATTTACTCATATTAGGATTAGAACATTTCACTTGCACCTATAGGAAAATCATCTCTAACCATAACTTCAAACTTCATAAAAAGGGATCCAAGATACCTTTCTCCATAAAGGAAGGAATCCGGAAATTTGTTCCTTGCAGTTCATGGGCCACTGATCATTTGTGATCATTACACACATTCACTGCATCCACTTGTCCTTTACTTATCCATTAGCTTGATTTGTAAAAAGACAACCTCCTAACAAGTCCGAACTCACTGTTGGCAAAAATATCATAGATCACAAGTCCAACTGATAACTATTGATATTTTCCAGTATTTACATATGTTGCCTTACTTGGTTAAAATGTCATCTTTCAAGACAATTAAGAGTTACATCAAGTCATAACTCTCACTTAGGTTATAGATGTAATTATCAAGTATTGTCTCCAAGTAGGATTGACAACTTAAGTATTTCGTCCGAAATATTCAAGTAAAACTGACAAACAATTGTAGTAATTAAAAGTCACATCCGAAAGAATCAACACCCAAGTAATTTTAACAACATATGTTAAAACACTTATCCTATCACCAAAGTACACTTGTACTTTCACCATCATCCCATCACATTCACCTCTGTGATATGTATCAGGCCAAAGCTTCTAATCATTCACTAGTTGTACCACTCAATAGATCACAAGAATTAGTACTTCCATAGTACAAAAAGCCCTTCAACATCCATGAAACCTAAAGTACTTCCATAGTACAAGAAACCATTTCAACACCACAATTGTTATCATCATTTGAATCCATTGAGTGCATTGCTCAAAAAGCCCTTTGTTCAAACACTTTGGCTTCATTTAGGAAAACATGATGTTTGGGAAAGCATCATGCCTTAGAAATCATGCGTTTAGGATAATGTATATCCTATGCATCATTCTCTCCTTGCAACATGAATGGTTATGTTACAAGAGATTTCATTACACCCACAAGTTCTATGAACTATTCCCCTCATCTTGTCATACTTATTCTCTTAAGCATGATAACCTTACTTGTTGAAAGATACTTTGTGTATCTATCTTCTTTCAAGCGTACATCATAACCAAACCTTGCTCATAATCTAGTTCAAACCTTGTGTGTATCCTACACATCTCTAGAGCATACACAAGATCTATTAAAGTTGGTAACTTTACTCAGATTCTTGTTCCAAAGAGCTTTCTTGAGAACGTTCTCAACATATTCCATTATCATACACAAACATATCTCTTGGTCTTAGATGATCAAATCACTTGCATAACACATACTTAAACTCAACATAAAAGATGTCACCCTTTAGATCATTCAACCTTAGATTCCAAACACAAAGATTAAAATCTGTTGACACATATTTGTCAAATTTCCGTGTATATCATGACATCTTCATCACCTTTGTTTTAATAGAAATAGTTGAGTTTCATTAAGTCATGTATTGGTGAATTATCTTGTCTTAGGAATAATAATCAATCAAGAAGTAGATGTGATTTTTCTTAGTAAAATCACTTGCATTACATATATATATGTGTTGATTACATGTTATGTGTTTGATATGTTTAAATGTCTTGACATAATCATGATAATTTTTTTAATGATAAACCTTGGAAAGGAATTGTCTGCATGCTTATATGCTTCATGTTAACAAGATTTGAATAATATGTTCATTCTTTCGTTATATGCTATTTCGCAAGATTAACGTATTTACTTGTTAACTCATGATATGTCATTTTTATATGATGTTTCTATATTTGAAAACTCGTGTCTTTTGTTGACATTCTTTGAGTCTTTTTCGTAGGATAGTCTAAATGATGTATGCTTCTAAAATGTTAGAATTATTTGTATGAACCTGTCGTTTCATTACTTTCGTGGTCATGTCACACTACTTGATTGCCATGTGTGCACTTATATGTCTAAGTGCTTTTTGGTATGATGAACATTTAGAAGTCATTTTATTTTACACATAGATCATTGTGTTAATTAATAAGTAAGTATGCTTAAGTGACCAAGCCTAACTTCAAAACAATTTCACAATGTATTATCTAAAACAATGTCATGCTATCTTGCAATATGATTATTTGTCTTTATGCTATGTGGTAGATTTTTGTCTAGTAGATGAATATTTTTCTTTTTGTTTATATAAGATGTTATGATTTCTATGATATTCACATCTTTTGTCATTAAGACTTTTGTCTTGTAGATTGACAACAAATTGTTTGTTATTTCTCTTTGTTATGCTTATTTTGCATAATTGATGTCCCATTATTGCTACTTAGACTAATAATATGTTTATGGGATCTACTTTCTTGCATATAGCTTTAAAAGCTAATAGGATTAAATTTTAGAGGTTTGAAATTTGTGTTCGGGTATCTTTCAACATACCTATCTCCAAATCGTATTGTTGCTTCCGCTTTCCTAACAACATCTCCATCATCCTTTAGTTATAACAATACACCTTCCATGAGAAAACCACATGCCTCTTCATGCGATCATCTTGCATTGATAGAGAAGAGCTACATAACTTCTAGGATGAAGTACTTTGTATGCTAACCAACATCCGCAAAAACATTACTAAGCTCAGCTCATTGCTTTCATCAACTTGCTTCATCATTCTTAACATCACACATTATGATATATGTCCACCGATTAAGGGGGAGAGAAATTCATTCACATAACTGTCTCTTCACATTAAACAACATGTACTCATGTTTCTTACATCCCCAAGTACCAACACTTAGGTTCACACCATTTAGTTAAAATCAGCTCACAAAATCACAAAGTGATTCAAACCTTATTAACCCAATATCACAGTTTTATACCAATACCTCGTCAAGAGAAAACACATTATGTGTTTAACAAATCTCTTAAATGTGAACCATCAAGTCTCATTAGACTTTAGTGAAACCAAATCCATAGTTATAAGTGAATAGACCTTAGTTTGAACCCTCGTTTGATCAAAAATGACAAAACATGACCAAATCAATGTTTGGTCACACGGTACCCTTCGATAAGAAGGACGGAACCAAAAATTTGGTTCTGCCAAATCCGCGGGTACCAGGTTCTGCTTTTAAACATTCATAACAGACAACCTTCTCACAACCAACGATTCTAGGATTTAGTTTCACATCATCATTCTCTAGAACAACTTCATTGTCTAGAACATCTTCTAGAACACCATCATATGATCTCATCCCTTTCATTCTTGATTCGTATCAAGCACGTCATCGTCAGTGCAAACAGAACCATCATTCTCAACACATTAGTCCAACCAACACTCTCATTATATGATGACATTTTCATCATCATATAGGTATCAAGTATTCATTGTAGTTGCATATGGAATCTTTATTCCAAAGTGATCATTGTCTTCACTTCCTCTTAAATCCATTCGAGCACTTATTATGGCACGATTCATCATATCATAACCTTAATCATCTTCAATACCTTTATAGCATTTGCTATACATTAGAATTTTTGTATTCATTGCATTCATTAAAACCACCACCTTTCATCATCTTTTTCACTAATCATCAACCCCATGGATTAGCGAAAGACCTACTTGCATCAACCCTTAGTTATCAATTAAGTCATTACTAGTAAACTAACACCACCACTAGGATCACTCATATCCTCATCATAGGCACTACTTCGTAGGATTTTATCATATTATATTCTTGTAAATGTAATTCTTATTAGAAGATTACACTCTTTGTAACATGGTTTACTAGATAATCACGATTGATATCACAATTGGTAAGCTGCATCATATTTTTTCTTTGATTAGACAATCACAATTGGTAAGTTATTTGTGATTAGATTATTGATATGTTGCATAATATTTTTCCTTGAGATAAAATATATTGCACTAACCATTTCATTGTAGGTTCATCATCACATACGTTCGATCGTATATAGCATACTCATCATAGGATGAAGTTTGCATCGATTATCTTTCTTTTTTCATAGGTGCTGCTTTACGCTCTCAAACCAGGAGGATTATCAGTCTAGCACTCATATTGCATCGTCTATACACATTGGTCGTATATGTCTTAAGACATAGCTTCTAGTATACTAATTTTTGTTTTGTAGGTTTATCTTGACGCCCTAGTGCAAGGGGGAGTTTACGTCAAATGCATCATATGCACGCATTGGTGTATATCACATACTTGTCAAAGGACAAATATTGCTTTATACTAACCTTTGTTTTTGAAGCTCTCATGCATCATACACTTGGCACTCCAATTAGGGGGATTATTGTCCAAGGGGGAGCATATCATGCACTAATCTTTGTTTTGTAGCATTCTTAATCCTTACATCATATACGTTGGTACCCTAGCAACGGGGAATATTGATCAAGGGGGAGCTACAGTCAAGGGGGAGCATGCACACATTCATCATGATTCTCATTCTTCGACACACCTTCGTGTTTTGACAAATAGGAGAAGATAGTCCAACATAGCTTATCCATGTGTATCGTTGGCTATATGCATTTCATTCATCATGCATTTTTCATATATATTCTTTTTATGTTGCATACCACTAACCTTGATGTAGGTTAAGAGTCTTAATTTGATCCATGGATCCGCTAACAACCTAGGGGATGCAACAAACCATAGGAGATTGGAGTAGTCTATTTAACTTCACTAGGGATGATGCAAGCTCGCCATTTTGGGGAGAAATGAAGTTAACTCCAAGGACACACCCTTTTTGCTTCGACAAAAGGGGGAGAAAGGTGTAAACGGAGAAAGTAATAGGCTAGAAGAGTTGAGAAAGGTGTAAACGGATAAGGTAATGTTAAAGGTAGTACGGACACAAGTAACTTTTTACATTTTACTTTCTATCACGTTTACATATTTTGTCATCATCAAAAAGGGGGAGATTGTTAGTGCAAGCAGTCTCGTTTGTTTTGATTGATGACAAACATGTAACTTGGTACATAACGTAAAATGTACGAGTTACTTGTAATCATATCTTGTCTCAACATACATTCAACACCTCTCGAGTCCTCATATGATACAACACAGGTTCGTACATGTTTGTTATGTGGCATTATGATCAAACCCTTAACAAACCATTTAGAATGTTTAAAATACGGCTAGGTCATTAAGTATTTTAAAAAGGCTAACCATTCTACTTAGAACCTCATTTGTCATGTTTCCTAAGATAAATAGGATAAGTACACTTTAGGTGTCAAACTAACATGATACATATTGGTAAACATATATTAGTTAAGCTAGTAGATACATGCTACATGATCACTAGGATACATGTTACATACATATATACATTTAGATTATTTACATTTTAAATCTTAAAATGGAAATATACACATGACATCATGGCATACCTCATTAGAAAATCTTAGGAAGATTTGAAATATATTTTGGAAAGATTCTTAAGTAACAAAGTTGACTTTGGTAGATATGGAAAGATTTAGGTAATATCTTGTATAGATCTTCAAGCTACTAAGTTGACTTTGAAAGATCTTTATGTGACTTGACAAAGATATGGAAAGATTGTGCAAGATTTGGAAAGATTTGGAAATCTATTAGCTGGCCTGCACCGACGGATCCAAAGCCATACACTGGCGGATCCAATTTATGGGATCCGCCGGATCCGTCACTTGTTCATTCAGTTTGCCTATAAATAGAAGCTCATTGTTTGCCCATAGTTTAAAAGCCATTAGAACACACATTCCCTTTACTCTTTTCACACACTTAGATCAGTAGAAAACCATGTAGATCCATACATTAATCACCCTTAACATAATGATCATAATGTTACTAACTTTCATTATGTTGTAAGCATATATTGTTAGTGATCCTGTGAAGCAAGCTCAAGATCATGAGACATCATCCATAGCATACTTCCTGATCCACCAAGAAGATTTCTCATTTGAGAAGCTCATGTAGATCTCACTTGCATACATGAAGATCCATCACAACAAGTTTAGGGAGCTTGTGATCTTCATACATTGAAGGCTTCCTATCAATGGAAGTTCATTTAGATTAGCCATTCATATCCATGACCCATTTATGTCATGGATCATCATTGTAATCTATTCATACTAGATTAGGTGGTTTATGTGTTTGTGCCCTAAAACACAAGGTTTCTATGTTGGGCCATAAAACATAGTGGGAGTGGTTGTACCTTTGTAAAGAACTCGGTATCTAGCTTTGTACCGGAAAAAGGTTAAGCGACGTAGGGAGTGGTTGTACCCTTGGTAAAGAACTCGACATCTAGCTTAGTTTCGGTAATTGTATAGGCGACGTTAGGTTGGTTCTACCTCAAACTAGAACCCAGTATTTAGCTTTGTACCGGAAAAAGTGTAAGCGACGTGTGTAAGGTTTTCTCCGCCGAGAAGGGAGCTTGTTGATTTAGTGAAGTAACTCTCGAGTTGGGTACTCGGGGAGTGGAGTAGGGCGGAGAGGAGCTCCGTGACCAAACCACTATAAATCATCGTGTTCGGTTTGCGCTTTCTTTTACTTATCGCTTTACTTTATGTTTGCATTATATATGTTTGCTTGTGTTGTGATTTGTTGATCATACATATGTGACAACTTGGTTAAGTGTATACTGATCATAAACTACACTTAACATCTTTCATATTAGAACATGCTTAGACGTAAATTTGATACAACAAGTTTTAAGATTTTAAAATGGTAAACGTATTCACCCCCCCCCCTCTACGTTTCCACAGAATTGACGGTCTCATTAATTAGTGAACTTTAGTTCACTAATTCACTCTACCGTTTTGTCTGCTTTGAGACGTTCCGGTAAGAGAACATGCTTGTATGACGATTCCAATGTGAATTCATTGGATGAGTCTTTACAACAAGCTGGAATTTCCTGTCAAGGAGAATTCTCTTTAAAGGGAATTCTACCTAATCACAGGTCGGTCCTCACGGAACCGAAGGTTAATCCAACCACACCGAACGAATGACAAAGCCATATTTGCTCTCCAACTTTATTGCTAACTGTTTTATTTCAGATATATATGAAGATGGTGATGGTGGTTCCTGATTCTAGCAGAGACGTGTCAATTCACACTCCATGCTCACACTTCCAACTCATTATCAAAGACATCATGATAGTTGAAAGACCTACAACATAGCTTCTACAACTCTGATGAAATCTATCATGATCCAAAAATGTGTGAGCATGCGAGTCCAATGGTCACAACAAATCACATGAAGGCAATATCACAGCAGTGGATAAGCTCAGAGATTTACGATGACTGATGATCTCAAAGAAAGCTCAAAGATCACAACTTTACATGAAGTCGACACTGCAAGATGACTTGAAGACATATGTTGGATGATAACCTCAAAGAATACTCAAAGATCATCCAAGTCAAAAGATCAGTCATCAAAAGTTCACTGTTGAAGGCACAAAGATCAATGATGTTGAAGAATCAAAGACTACGAGCTATGAAGTCAAGTTCAGAAGATAGAATGCTAGAATTTAAAATATTATTTCCGGGGTGACCTCCCTTAGGGGGAGATTGTTAGGAATATAAATATTCATATGAAGACTCGGTCACCCCGAGTATCTATTTAGCATTTATATAGCTCGTAGGCTTATTAATAGTAGTTTAGTTTTAGTAATATTAGTTTAGCTATATTAAGTATTTGTGGAGTTGGGTCGGGTCTTTACCCACTGTCAGCTCACTCCACAGCCCACTAGGGGCACCTTATGTTAGTAACTATAAATACCCCTTCCCATGTGTGGGAAGGGTTGGAACTTCTTCACTTTCAAGCTAATACATTTCCAGTTTCTCTCACTAAGTTCCCTACTCTCTCTACTCTCTCTCTCTAACTCAAACATGGATTTGTTCTTCCATAATCCAAGACCTCCTGAATACACATAATCAATACATGTATCGATCCTACAGTACTACTATTATCAATATGTATGACAGTGTTTAAGAAATTGTACCCATAGTCAAGAAGTTGGTTTTGAAGCCATAGGACTTGACCACAACAACTTGCAGCAGCTACATATTCAGCTTCAGTTGTTGAAGTAGCCACAATTGTTTACTTCTTACACTGCCATGAGATAAGTCTACACCCAAGGAATTGACATCCTCCAGTTGTTGACTTTCTGTCCAAGCTTGCACCTGCATAATCACTATCTGAAAATGCTTCCAAGTCAAAAGGTGACTCCCTAGAATACCATAGACCCAACCTAGGTTGACCCTTGAGATATCTAAAAATCCTCTTGACAGCTGTTAAGTGAGAAACCTTTGGAGTTACTTGAAATCTCGCACAAGCACAAACAGAGAACATGATATCAGGTCTTGATGATGTGAGATACATCAAAGAACCTATCATAGATCTGTATGTGTGTACATCCACATTGTCTCCATCTATATCTTTAAGAAGTGGCTTATCAGAGTCCATTGGTGTGCTTGCTACCTTTGAATCAGCAAATTTAAATTTCCTTAGAATCTATGCAACATATTTATCTTGGCTGATAAATATGCCTTCACTAGATTGCTTAACTTGCAGACCCAAAAAGAATGTAAGTTCCCCCATGGAACTCATCTGAAACTTATCATGCATAAGTTTCTCAAACTCTAAACACATCTCCTTCCTTGTAGATCCAAAGATGATATCATCCACATACACCTGAACAAGCAAAAGATCCTTCTTGTGCTTTTTGATGAATAATGTCTGATCTATCTTGCCTCTTTGAAATCCATTTTCAATTAATTAGGAAGCCAGTGTTTCATACCATGCCCTTGGAGCCTGATGAAGGCCATAAAGAGCCTTAACTACCTTGTACACTTTGTCTGGATGGTCTGGGTCAGTAAACCCTGGAGGTTATGAGACATATACCTCCTCTTCAATAGTACCATATAAAAAAGCACTCTTGACATCCATTTGATAAACTGTGAAGCCCATAAATGAAGCATAAGCCAAAAATAACCTAATGGCTTCAATTCTTGCTACTAGAGCAAACAGCTCTTTATAGTCTATCCCTTTTTCTTGTGTGTACCCTTGGGCTACTAATCTAGCCTTATTCCTAATCACTATGCCCCTTTCATCCCTTTTATTTTTGAAAACCCATCTAGTGCCAATTACCCTTGCACCCTTGGGTAAATCAACTAGCACCCATACCTTCTGAATCTTAAACTGAAGAAGCTCCTCTTGCATAGCTTCTACCCAGCTTGAATCATCTAGGGCTTTAAGAACATTCTTTGGTTCTGCTTGTGATAGAAAACATACAAATAAGCAAGAGTTGGAATACTCATGCTGCTTTGATGCATAAAGAGCATCAAGAAGCCCTTGTTGGTCTGAAGACATCAGTTGTTGCCTTGTCTTCACCCCTGATTATACATCTCCAATCACATTGTCCAGGGAGTGGACTTTGTGAATCCTTGTGTGTGGTGTAGTAGGAACTTGATAATGAGTGGGAGATTATTGAAATCCACCTCATCTTCTGAGAAATCTGCTTCATTTGAGTCTGATGGGCCAGCAGTAGAAACATTTGGCCTAGCAGTAGCTTGCTCTGTCTCAGCAGTAGAAACATCATTTGTACTGCTACCTTGATTTTCTTGTTCCTCAGTCTCATCTTCCTTGTTTTCAGCTTCAATCCCTTCTTTAGGTTCATCAGAAGAAGGTTCATCATAAGAAGTTGAATCCACACTGGTCCATATTGGCATCATCACATAATCTTGATCTGTCTCCTTGTCTAACTTTGCCTCATCTGTTGCATCATGTGTTTCTGAACCTGAAAATTCATTAGTTTTTGCAACAACAGGCACATAATTCATTGATTTGGTTAGAGACTCAAGATCAAATAGCCATTTTGGACCTTCACCTGCTACATTGGATTTATTCTCTAAAAATTCCACATGCAGGTTTTCCTCTACTCTTCTAGTTCTTGAGTTGTATACTCTAAAAGCTTTGCTATTAAGAGAATGTCCAACAAAGAATCCTTCATCTGCTTTACCATTAAACTTTCCAAGATGGTCTAAGGTATTCAGAATTGTCACATGACATCCAAAAGGTCTAAGAAATCCTATTGCTGGAGTTCTACCTCTAAAAAGCTCATATGATGTCTTATTGTGAGACTTGACAACCAAAACCCTGTTCTGGACATAGCAAGCAGTATTAACTGCTTCAGCCCAAAAAGTGATAGGCAACTTAGAGTCGGCTAACATGGTTCTAGCAGCTTCTATGAGAGTTCTATTTCTCCTCTTAGCAACTCCATTCTGCTGAAGAGTTCTTGCAACACTAAATTCTCTCCTAATACCTTTTTCCTTGCAAAAGTCATCCATAGCTCTATTCTTAAACTCTGTCCCATTATCACATCTAATGACTTTTACTTTCTTGTCTACTAGGTTTTCTATCTCTGTAATGAATGTCTTAAGAATGCTAGAAGTCTCATCCTTAGAACTTAAAAAGAAAACCCATGTAAATTTGCTATAGTCATCAGTAACAACTAGACAAAATCTTTTATGCTTTATACTACTCACATTTTTAGGTCCAAATAAGTCCATATAAAGCATAAACAATGATTGATCAATAAAGTTAAAAATCTTGGGCTTACAAGTGGCTTTGTGTTGTTTGCCTTTAAGACAAGCAATGCATGTTTGGTCATTTTCAAATCGTTTTTGAGGTAAACCTCTTACCAAACCATCCTTAACAATCTTATTTATGGTTTTTAAATTTATGTGACCAAGCCTCCTATGCCATTTCATAGATTCATCCAATGTGGCCTTTGCAACAAGACAAGTTAGTGCCTCTTTAGGAACAATCTTCTTCATATCAACACTGTACATGTTGCCCTTTCTTGGAATTTTAAGAAGTACTTGACTCTCATCAGGCATCTTAAAATCAGAAGAAAGTACAAGACATTCAGTGTCAGTAAAAAGAACTTTGTTCTTTTTGTCACACATTTGTGAGACACTAAAAAGATTATACTTAAGCTCTTGCACATAGTACACATCTTCAAAATCTAATTTACCGGTTTGAATAGTACCTTTACCGGTAATTCTTCCTCCAAAGGTAACATAGCCTCCATCTAATGATTGAAAGTCTGAAAGATAAGACTTGTTGCCTGTCATATGCCTTGAACACCCACTATCTGAATAGCCTTGATCTTCATGATCTGTTGGTGAATGTTCCTGCACACAAATAAAGGAATTAGTTTTCTTGGGGAATCCAAGCCATTACTGACTTGGATTTGCACGTGCATCAATGTAATTAAATCTCTTGAGAACAGTTGATGCACCATTGGATTTAAGAGGTCTCCAAATCCAACATGCTGAGGCCTTAACAGCATTTGCCCTCATTTTCCTAGCAGCAGCATGAACTGCTTGCCTAGCAGTAGAAACTGCTGGCTTTGCAGTTGTACCCTTCATTTTCCAAATTTATTTTTGGACCACTGCTTTTGTTAGAAAAGGCCTTTAAGCAGTTTTAGATGCACATTTAAAAGTTATTTTTGCATTTTGAACTGCTGGTTTTGGGTAAACAGAGTAAAAAGGTCTGACAGTAGAAACTGCTTGGTGAGCAGTAGAACTTTTGGTCTAGCAGTAGAAACTGCTTTTGGTCCAGACTTTAATGAAACTGCTCTGGGTGTTGTTCTAGTATAATTAGAGTGACTTCTAGAAGTATGCCTTTTTAAATTCACCCTATTGTGTGTATACCCAGATACCCTTTGGTTGCAGAAAGCTGCAAGATGGTCAAATTCTCCACATATGAAACAAGCTTTGTTATAGAAGTCAAAGTCATCACCTAGTTGGTGAGACTTATAGGCCATTCCAATTCCTTTGGTTGCCTTTAGGCTTGTTTGTGGTTCTGTATTGCTCACAATATCTAACTGGTTGCCTAACATGTTTAACATTGATTTTAGGCCTATCAGTATCATGTTTATCTATCTTAGGAACACTTGTTCCTGCTTTCTTAACCACATCAGGTTTAGACATAACCTGTTCATCTTCATCATCATCAGATATCCAGTCCTCTATGATTGGACCATCTGATTTCCTATCAGAGGACACCTTGTCCTCATGAAGTGAAGTTTTACTTAAACTCTCACTTACTTTCTTAGGTTCATCAAAAACTACATTTGCTTTTGGCTGAACACCATATTGTAACTTTGGAAGTTGAAATTCAGCTAAGCCTGTGTGCTCTAGGTCTATCCCTGGGGGTGCAGGAATTCCTCTATAAGGAGGTGGGACATTCTTGTATCCCAACCCAGATTTTGCCTTGTTGATTACTTGACATTCAATCATGTTGGTTACACCTTTAGAGGCATATTCTAATGTATCTACACTTAATTGAATGTTTTCTTTGGCTTTCTTAATCCTATCTAGCTCAGCCTTCAAATTACTAATGTCAACATTTTGAATTAAAATTTCCCTGTTAAGAAGAATTTTGGCATCAGTAAAAGTAGCTTCATTGGCCTTATAGTGTAAGATTTGTTCTTCTAGGACAGCTAAACCTCTCTTATGGTTTGTTAAGTTATGAATATTTTTGGTTAGTTCTGTCCTTTGATCTTCATAACGTTTTCTTAAAGTTTCTAAATCTTTAAGAGCAGTACAATTATTTGAACAAACTTTATCAGATTGTACCTCAGTAGAGAAAGCCATGAGTGCCATCTGAGAAGAAGCTTCTTCTTCATCAGCCATGAAACTCCAATCAAAACCTAAGCCATCAATAGCTACCATAGCTTTTGAGTTTGGCTCAGAAACCTCCCCTGTTTTGGATTTGCTTCCAAAACCTCTGTTCTTGCTATCTCTTGCGCGTAGGTCTTCTACATTCTCTTGAGAAGTGCCCCATCATGTGGCAGTTGTAGCATTCTATCTTTGACTTGTCAAAACCAGCAGTATCATTGTTGCTGATTGTGAGCTTCTTCCCTGTCCTTTGATAGAACTTCTTAGCCCTCATGCTAAGAAGAGAATTTTGCCATTTCAGATCCATTTCCTCCAAATCATCATCATTGATTTCTTGGAGGTCTTCATAAGTGAGCATGGACCCATTATTCTGACTTGTTAAAAAGGCACAACAAGTCTTCTCATCCATTATACCAATAGTACTACTTGATGAACTAGCAGTACTAACATCACCATCAACCCTCACATCTTCAACTGGATTTGAGGTACTAGGAGATGACATAAATGCCATATTCCCAGTACTTGAACTAGTACCTCCAGTTTTCTTCAAATCTTGTTCCACAATCTTAAAGTTGCTGTACAAGTCCATAAGATCCATGGTGTCAATGTCTGGTTTGTTTTTCCAGACAACAACATGCACAGCCCACTCTTCAGGTAAGCTTCTCAGAAATTTTGAGTTTAAATTCTTGAGGTTTTCAACCCAAGAATAGCAAGTTGGCTCACAATTTTCTGTAGCCTGTTAAACATGTGGTCAAGTGATTCATGGTTGGTTGAAGAGAAGTTTTCAAAACTCTGCTTGAGAAGAGTCTTGTGGGTCTTCTTGGTGGCTTCATTCCCACCATACCTTGCAACAATGGCCTGGAAAAAGAATTTGCATCTTTGAACTTGCTGAAGTTTAAAAGTTGATCATTTTGAATGGTCATCATCAGCATACTTCTGGCCTTAAGGTCATTCTTATTCTTTATCCTCTCTTCTCCAGTCATTGGGTTGATCAGCACAGTTACTTCATCTTTACCCTCAACTTGTGATGTAGTAGTTTGTAGGCGTGTAAGAGTTTCCATCTTCAATAATTTCCCAAAGTGTATAATCTTGCACTTGGAAATATTGCTCTATCCTCAGCCTCCACATCTTAAATTCATTCTATTTGAGCATTGGTAACTTTGCAGCAACATTCGTCTGAATAGACTCCATGTCATTTATTGTAAAGATCTTTCCTTTTATACGACAAGGAGATCTTTACAATAAATGATAAGTCTTGTCGAACTACTTGCTTGCTTGAGTGTGTCAGTCCCTAAGATACAACTTGTATCTGTGTACATAACTTGTTGACTGAACATCTATCAAAGATATTATCTACCGTATATCTTTGACTTTTATACACAAAATATCTTTGTATACTTATCCATCCAGCAGTAGAATACGCGACACTTATCTCTTCAACAGCAGAATCTGATGCACTAGCAGTAGTATCCTTGCGGCAGCAGAATCTCTAACACTAGCAGTAGAATGAAATACACTAGCAGTAGAACGACACTTAGTATATTTCTTTGAGCAGAACTGACCTTGTGAACGTTTAATTCCCGATACTAATCTTCAGAACATTTAATTTCCAACAGTAACCTATGTGTTCACATCCCATTGCATATAATATAGTTCATAATAGAAGCACCACGTATATAATAATGTATGACAGGCAAAGCCTCTAGAATAAATAATATGCGTCCCTTAACATAGTGAACGAGAGGTTGGCCGACCTCTAATAGCGCTATCCATACTACCTACTAATAGGAGACTAACAATGCGAATGTACGAACAGTACATCATACAACTATTATACACAATTAAGAACGCTCCGAACATGGGAGACTTTGCACGCTCCACCAATAAGGCGAGACTTTAGGTCAAGAACGCTCCATCGACATGGCGAGACTTTGTACGCTCCACCCATAAGGCGAGACTTTAGGTCATAGCACGCTCCACCAACATGGCGAGACTTTAGGTCATAGTACGTACGGTACATTAAGTTCATAACAAGTCATAAGTTCGTAATTAAATTCAAGAATTTAATTCAAGTTCAAAAGTTCAAGTCAAAAGAGTTCATAAAATAGTAATCAATTTAGTTCAAATATGGTTCATGCATTCCAATAAAGCGAGTAAAGTGTTTTGATAACCAAGTAAATATGTAAGTAAAACGAGCATGCATCTCCCCCAAAGAGTAAAGTAATTTAAACGAGAAAAAGTGGGGCTATTACTCACCGTGAACTAATGATATCAAAACGTATAACGGAATCGATGGATAAGCCGTTAAGTCTCTACGTACAACCTAGAAATATGATATCGTGTCTTAGGTTTTGAAATAACGATGTGAAAGTATAAACAAGCCTATACACATCCTTATATTGATCATGATGTTGTACTTGGTAGTTTTGTTTATGTTTGTTTATGAAACGGTTTTAGTTTGTATATCTCGTACTACTGTTCGGGCCATCATAATCCAGAGGTCATGTAGTAAACGTTCGAGGAGCTAGGACACTTTAAATCGTAAATCCAGCAACTCGTCGATCTGTTTACCCAAATGAAACCCTCACATAAAGCTCTCTAGTTTTGTAGTGCTCAATATGGAAAAACATTCGTTTTGCTTGTGATATATAGATTAAGTGGTTACATGGTTCCTAATTACTTGTATTGTGAAAACCAAATTTTGACGTCGAAACATTTGAGGCAGAAAACTGCCCTTGTTTGGTGTTTTCAGGCCGAGTTCTCTTCTAATAAAGGTAAAACATCATTCAGGACAACTTTCGTGTTTTAACTTTTTGATGAATCGGACCAGAAGTGGCTCGAAAAATTCCCAGATTCGTGCAGTAAGCTTATGGCAGTTTTTAGCTTCTAGGTTTCTTTAACTTCTTTTTATCACAACTTTTGACTCGTGTGTCCGTTTCGGGTGATTCAAATTGCTGCGTTTTTCTTGTAAAATCCTCTTTAACAGCAATTAATTGCCCAAGGTCAAGGGTAATTAGTTTGGTCTTTTTTCATAACATAAAATCACGAATTTCACTTGTTTACTTTCATAAGACAACATATAAGTTCAAACTTGATTTTTAAGGATTTGTACATCATATGATCAATATAACTAGACATATATAGCATATATAGATTAAACATGTAAATGATATTGATCATGAGAGTGAGCTAGATTTTCTTACAACTTTTGGCCTTAATGAAAAGGGATACATGAACTAGGACAAGAACTAAATCCTTCAATCGAAAACCCTAGCTTCCAATCCTTTCACAACTCTTGCAAACCTTTGCTAGCCTTGATATAACCCTTGTAATATCCTTGTAATCTCAGCTTTTATCACCTTGTATAGCTCTTAATCCAACCATGGAATCATCAAAGTAACACTAGATTTATGTAGAGAATAACTAGGCCTTCATCTTTTATGTATAACTTGGAACTTGGAAATCAAAGTATCATGTGTTTAGGGATAAATGTTGGGGAGTTTAAATAGAGATGAAAAGAATGAAGAGATGAGTTTCCTTTTATAGTGTAAGTGATGAGGTTAGCTAGTTCTTACTTGTGGTTGAAATTGGAACACATGAATGCATACTTGGTTGTTCTTAGGCCATATACTTTCTAAGGCTCATCACCAAGCCACCAAGGCCTTGGTGATTCACTTAACACGTTAATGGAAAAGGGGGAGGGACTAGGTGGATGAATCTTGGCCTTATATAAGTTACGGAGTGAGTTTTGGTCCCGTTAATCGCTAACTGTAAGTCGTAAAGTCACGAAACTTAAAACCGGGTACCCTAAAAATATAAAACTTATAAATTTGTTAAAACTTATCAATATACTATATATTAGCATATTAAATAAGTGATAAGTTTTATCGGGGTGCTTAATCGTCGTAAAAACCTAAAACCGTAGGCTTAAAACGCGGAAAACGAAAAACCGAAAAATGTAAAAATTCAAAACTTGTGGAAATGTCATATGATGTGAAAAACACTTATTTCTATTGTTTAGGATGTTGTAAGAACATATCGGGATGCCTAAATGGCGTTTAAACCTAAACGTAAATCTCAGACACGGTTTTGTGAAACTTGCAAAAATTACCCGACGAGTATCAAACTCTCGGGTTATCATGAAAATAGGTTAACTTACAAGAATGTGAAATAAAATTTTCGGAAGTGAATAGTAAAAATTACAAGAATGAATAGTAACTCAAAAATGCGAATTGTTACAGTACCTACCCCTTAAAGGAACTTCGTCCCGAAGTTCTGTTGATGTCTACTTCCGGTGTGTCTAAGAAAATACGTAGTTTCAGGATTTCTGAATCAGTGGGGTTTGCTCTGATTCATCGAAAATTGTGGTTAAGGAGTCGTATTGGATACAAATAAGCACAGTCATTTATAATTCATTGCTTACATAAAGAAGCGTCCAAATTTATGTAAGTAATGAGTTATAAACTTATGGTTCGGTGGTTTATAATTTCTTTATTTGAATAAAGAGGCATCCCAATCCATTCAAATAAGGAGATTATAAATAATCCTACTTAAGATTTCCTGACACAAAACTCGCTTTCTGAGACAGTTAGTAAGATAACCAAGTCATCAAATCCCTAAAGCTAAATAATAATATTATTTAACTCAAATCTCATGTCTCATCAAACAAGAATTGTCATAAGATCAAGTTAAATAATTAGTTATTACTGAGCTCCATATTTTTAATGACTCGACTAAATTCTAGGGATTCTTTATTAATACTAAAGTCATATCATCCAACAGCGTAGATCTAAACAAACAACTAACAAAAAGCATACGCGCATGAAGTATGTGTGTAAGGCAAATAAAGATGAGAGTCTTAACGTATAAAGCGGTCATAGTCTAGGTAACTTACGAGTATCAAACTCTCGGGTTATCATGACAATAGGTTAACTTACGAGAATGTGAAATAAAATTTTTGGGAGTGAATAGTAAAAATTACGAGAGTGAATAGTAAAAATTACGAGAATGAATAGTAACAAAAAAATGCGAATTGTTACAATCCCTCCGTCGAGAGGATGCCCCGTGGCAATAATGCCTTCCGGAGTCACGAGAAAAGAAACTCTGATAGCACCCTCTTCTCGGTGTGGAGCGATATACGAGAAATAGATGCTCAGCCTGAAATTTCCGATAACGACGCTGAAGTAGTGAATCTATCGGCACCATAGCTGTGGCATACAACTTTGGACCTAACGGCCAGCCCAGTAACCTTTCGGAATGGAGGATAGCAGCTTTCTTCCCTTCTTCCGCCGCTATGGTAGGACTGTTGCCGGGAATCTCGTGAGTACGCGGATGCACTCCTTTCTTTATCTCCCAGCCTATTGAACACGCCTTTTTCCAATCTTTTGAACACCGTTTTCCTTTCCGGACCTCTCCCCCTTGGTGACCTCGACTGGCCGCTCCTTGGGTCAGGACTTCCGGACATGCTTCGGGGTCGCTTAGCTTCGATTTTCTTTCTGAGATCCTTTCTTCTGTCAGGTGTTCCGGATTCAGATTGTTGCGACGTTTCTTCAAAGGTAAGACGAGCTTTTATTCCTTTAAGCTTCTCCTGCTGTATCTTCTCTTGATGAACTTTCTCAGCTATGATTGGCAATATCTGGTAGTAGTGCTTGTTACAGTACTCTTCGATAGCTGTGTCAGGCGCAGGCCTACCTTAATCTTCCAATGTTGTTTCCTTTTCCTTCCTTACCGTATTCCGCACGGCGGACATAGGTACGGAAAGGGCAGGGCCTGAATGAGTGCTCTTGGTGAGTATTTTCAAGAACGCAGTTGTGTACTGATCCCACGGATGGCGCCAACTTGTTAGTGCAAAATGTGTGAAGGGTATGGAATTGGGCTAAGGTTGCGTGTTGGGCTACTTGAGTGGGCCGTAGATGGGTTAAGCTTGCACTAACCCAAGTGATAGAATGATTCCCTGCACAAATGAAAGTAAACCGTTAGCTTTACCGTGGGGACGAACCCCATGATTAAGCTCCGGCGTGAGAGTAAGTAATCATGTTCATCAGAGAATCTTTGTAGTATGTGTTTATGTGTGAGAAAGTCATACCCCGTAAACTGTGTGAGAGCCCCCTTTTATAGGTGAGTTCAATACTAGGGTTTCCTA
The DNA here is from genome assembly GCA_021014915.2 of Artemisia tridentata subsp. tridentata. Lineage (NCBI taxonomy): Eukaryota > Viridiplantae > Streptophyta > Magnoliopsida > Asterales > Asteraceae > Artemisia > Artemisia tridentata. The sequence goes on from CP139504.1 coordinate 94,484,496, forward strand.
GTATTTTGCTTTTTGTGGTTAGTGGCCAGAGTGGGACCCTTGTCGGGTAAGGGTCCACTATAATCGTGATTGCGGAACAGATCATCTTCCGCGGTCCATGGTTGATCCGCTGTGGGACTGCGGAAGTGCCCTTTGGATGATCTGCGTGCGTCTCTGTATGTCCGAGTCGGAACTCATTTATTATTGGGCTTGGCGGCCTGGTATGTTTGTTCGTTGGGCCGGGGCCCGAATGTGTATAATACGGTCCAGGCCCAGTAAGCCTGCTATCTGTATTATACGTCATCAACAACCTTCACAATTAAGGTATCTTAAGTATGTTTCTAGAAGAAATTTGGGTTCTGGTTGCCCACCTTCAGACACACCTTTAGATTTGGATTGTATCATACTTCAGTTCCTTCCTTCTTGGTGATAAGGGTTGTCGATCTGTAATAGGATCTACGGTCAAGATTCGTTTATAACAGCACCCAATAGGAACTCTAAGCTTTTATTTTCAACGTCACAGTCCAACCATGCTCGTTACTATCAACCGGTATGCATTCCTATCTCATACTTAAAGATATACTTTCACTATACATTTTATTTTTCAAAATTAATAGAATATATACCTTCTAATGAGCTTTTATGATGTTAAGTTTTTATGCAGATAAAAAAAATCCAATAATTTTTCCTCTTGTTAATAACGAGCAGGGAAATATAGTAGAGATAACATATTGCATTTATGATATAGGAATAATGTGAAGTTTTGAAAATAGATATACATCACCATGTTCAAGGGGATGTGGTGCTGGAATGCATACACTTGGATCACGTCAGGGAGAAAATGATAGAGTAATGTTCTGCACGACATTTGTGGGAAGCGGCATACTGATGTTGAGCCGTGACGAAGTTGATGGAATGTGGGATGCAAAGGACCAGATGCCTGAAAACTTTAGGGCAGAGATACTAAACATCTTGTTCACTTTTTTCATATCGAAATTGCCCTGGCCTCCTTATCTAAGATCTAAGACAATTGTCTCGATGTGAAGAAAAGAAACCAACTTGATAAAGTGACTAAAGTCTAAGCAATTGAGGCCAACAAGATACATTTCCCTATCAAAAGATAATCAAAATTATCTTTGAAGAAAACTTTAACCCATTTAACATGCATTTCTTCAAACCTTTGCACTATTGGATGGAATACTCCCGAGCAATCAAACTGAAATTATCTTTAAGAATTCGAATATAACACGCTACAAAAAAACAAGAAACACCAACAAGAAGTGTTAGAAATGCTAATATTCAAACTTATAATTAAAACTTGGTTGCACATTGACTCCACTCACTTGCTAGCAACTTTGCATCAGCCTTGATATACTCATACACAATTTCCTTATGTCGACACATGTGTTCCATTCTCACCATGCAGAGCTCAAAGTTTTTGGTTCTTTTACCCCTGTTCCTCTAACCTCTATTTATTAAACTATTTTGGTTCTACTTTTAACCTATTTGCAAATTGTCTTCCTTTTTTCGCGTTCTTTTTTGCCATCTCTTTTTATTTATTTATAAATTCCAATGATCAAAAGTTTTTGTCTTCAGAAACACTAGCAATATTACTATTGTATTGCTGCCGAAGCATTCTTTTAACAAAATTATCTCATTCGTTGGATCAAATACACTTTCAACCTTGACCATTGTAAATCCATAATTATCTACGTGTAACAAACTTGAGCCAATATCTGTCTTATATAACATGTGCAAATTATAAATGCTAGAAACAAACCATGAGTACATGTGACATAAGATATATATATTATTAGATATATTAGAAACAAAATATGAACCTCAGCTCCTTATTAGGCGCAACTGAAAACTTATCTATATCTTCATTGCTTATCTTTTTGAAATTCAACTTTCTAAGATAAATATTTTGGCGCCTTAAATGGCCTATAAATATGTTAAGAAATGGTATGGCACACAATGAAACAAAGCTCACACACACTGTGATATTATACGAATGAAAAGAATTAGAGAACAAAACAAAGACTCAAAGTTTTCTTTTTATATTAAACTTGAAAATGACAAGTGCTTAAATAGGAAAAGTACCAACAGAAAAACAGACATGGTCATCACCCACTTACACAAAATAAGGAACTAACCTATAGACTAGGTAAACCACTACTAACTTGACTTATTCTTTCAACATTAAAGTAACGGAAACATAAAGGCTTATTCTTTGCCACATGGACTTGCCACATAATCTACGATATTGACTTTCAACACCCCCTTTCAATATCATAGTCCATCATTCCCATGCTTGCAGTATGTTGTCTGAGTTTAGCACCATTCACACTCTTGGTTAATGCATCAGCTACTTGATCCTCAGACGCAATGGCTTTTAAATCAATTTCACCCTTAAGTACATTTTCTCTAATAAAATGATAATGGACTTCAATGTGTTTTGTCCTAGCGTGAAATACTGGATTTTGAGCCAACTTGATTGCTGAAATATTGTCACACCACAACTGCACTGGATACTCCACTTTTTGATTTAGATTTCTTAACAGCTCGACTAGCCATACACACTCTTGAGCTGCCATAGCTGCAGCCCGATACTCGGCCTCTGTCGAGGATAAAGAGACGGTCGGTTGGCGCTTGCTGCACCAGGAGACAGGACTTGAACCAAACAAGAAAACATATCCAGTTGTTGACCTTCGTTCATTCACATCACCGGCATAATCAGTGTCACAATAACCAAACAACTTAGACTCAGTTTCCCTTTTTAAACTGTATACCTTTTCCTGCAGTAGCTTTAACATACTTCAAAACTTCTTTCATGGCTACCATGTGTGGCTTCCTTGGATCTTGCATAAACCGGCTAAGGAGTCCAATTTACAAACGCAATATCCGGCCGAGTCAACGTGAGATAAATCAAACTGCCAACCATTTTTCTATATCTGTTGGATCATCCAACTGTTTACCCTCTTTAGCATACAATTTAACGTTCTGGTGCATGGGTACCACTGTTGGCTTGCATGAAGCCATTTGAAACTTGTGCAGCAAATCAGTTGTATACTTCTTCTGATGTAGCACCATTCCATCTTTATTGTAGTCCAACTCTAAGCCCAGAAAGTGTTTAAGCCTACCAAGATCTTTCATCTTGAACCGTATGGACAAGTTGGCCTTTAACAACTCAACTTCTTCTTCAACATCTCCTGAAATAATCAGATCATCTACATATACGAGTATAAACACAACTTTCTCACCCAGTTTCTTGACAAATAGACTAGCATTGGCTGAGGTAAGTTGGTACCCATTTTGTTCTAGAAATTCTGTGATTTTACCGAACCACGCCCGTGGTGATTGCTTCAAACCGTAGATGGCTTTCTTCAGCTTACATACGTATTCCGGATGATCCTGATCTTCAAAACCCATAGGTTGCATCATATAGTTAACAAGATCGAGTTCTCCATATAAGAATGCGTTATGGACGTCCATTTGCCACAATTTCCAACCTTTGCTGGCTGCCAAGGCTAAGAGAACCCAAACAGTTGTAATTTTTGCAACTGGACTAAATGTATCTTCATAGTCTAACCCAGGTTGTTGAGAGAACCCCCGAGCTACCAAACGAGCCTTGAATCTGTCAACTATTCCATCTGCTTTTTGCTTCACTTTGTAAACCCACTTGCAGGAGATGGGCTTCACATCACACGGTTTTAGGACAAGTTCCCAAGTTTGATTTTGGACTAGTGCATCCATTTCTACCTTCATTGCATCCACCCATTCTTCTTTTGCACTAGCCTGCTGGTATGATTCTGGTTCACTCAACGTATCTTCAACAATTGCAGCTCGAGCATACATCATTACATACCTCGGATTAGGTCTCTTTTCCCTTTGTGACCTTGTTAGAACATTTTCAGTTGGCTGAATTTCAGATTGAGGAGACTCAACTTGCTGTTCTTCTTCAACTTGTGTTGGTTCATCAGTTTTTGGCTCCCCAAACTTTAACTTGACTAAATGTGATTCCACTTTTTCCACCAGTTCTTTTGAATCTTCAATCAGTTGCTTTTCAGGCCCCCACCATGATGTCATTTCATCAAATACAACGTTGCGTGAAATATAAACTCTGCCTGAGTTCGGCTTACCCCTTTCGTTCTGGATCATAACCTGCAAATATGCAACGGACTGCCTTTTTCTCCAACTTGTCACGTAAGTGATTAGGCACAAACACATAACATACACACCTAAAAACTCGAAAGTAATGAACATTGGGTTTAATGTGAAACAACCTTTCAAATGGTGATGCATACTCTAGGTTTTGAGACAGAGTTCGATTGATTACATAGCACGTTGTTCGCATCGCTTCTCCCCAAAAACGTGCTAGAAGATTCTTATCATGCAGCAAACTTCTCATCACTTCAGCCAAGTGTCTATTTTTGCGCTCGGACACACCATTTTGTTGGGGTGTGTTCGAGCACGTAAGTTGGCGTCTAATTCTTTGCTGCTTCAAGTACTGGCCAGAAGCGTTGGACATGTACTCCCCTCCATTGTCTGACCTCAAACATTTTACTTTGAAACCAGTTTCTCTTTCTGCATCAGCTTGGAACTCCTTGAACTTTTCAGGTACCTCAGATTTCTCTTTCATGAAATAAATCCAAGTGTAGCGCGAAAAATCATCAATGAATGTTACTACATACAACATCCCTTTCATAGACGCGTGTTTAGCAGGTCCCCAAACATCTGAATGTACTAGAACCAAAGGTGCCTCTGCTCGATAATTTGAATGATGAAAAGGTTCTTGATGTGCCTTGCCATATTGGCAACCTGCACAAATTATATCCTTTTTAACTTCAAGCTTCAGTAACCTGGTGACTAACTCCTTTTTCATCATCAAATCCAACTTATCGTATCCAACGTGCCCTAAATGATGGTGCCATAAATCAGCATTCTGAGTGTCTTTCGTCTTCTCAACATAAGCATGCTCAGCAGACAACACATAAATTGTCTCATTCTTGTGACCTTTTATAATAGGAATTGAAGGGGTTTCAAATTCCTTGAACACTTGCACATCTTTAGGACCAAATAACACATGCTTGCCTTCAGAGGTTAACTAAGGAACCGACTGGAGATTCTTATTCACTCCAGGAACATGATAGACATCTAATAACTTCAATTCACCCTTCCTATCTTCAGATGGAAAAACGACATTGCCAGTGTGGGCAATTGTATGTCGTAAATTATCAGCTATGACTACAACCCTGCTGCCACTGTACTTGACTGGATTGCTGAGTTTTTCCTTAACTCCAGTGAGATGATTGGAACACCCCGAGTCGACTATCCACTCATCAATTCGATTTGGGCGCTGATCTACAGTTGTTACTGTAAGAGCCTTGACATCATCTTCAACATTTGCAGCTAGGGCTTGAATGTCCCATCCTTCCTCGTCTTTGACTTCTGCTGAATTCCCTTGGTCCGATTGTTTCGATCTGCAATCCTTGGCCATATGGCCTCTGCGGCCACACGAATTGCATCTTTATGGAAAACGTTTTCCATAGTATTTTGACTTTTGTTCGCTGTTTCTAGTATCCCCTTTTTCCCTTTCCGGTTCGAACTTCTTCTTGGATTGGGCTTCGTTTCTGTTGGGCCTATATGACTTGTTGGACGGGCCCTTGTACCTTTCTTTTCCTTTAGGCCTGTTATTGGCATATAATGCTTCTGCATCCGTACTCGACTTCAAACTAACCGACAATTCCCCCAGTTGCTTACCGAGGGCTTCCTGAGATGTTAGCAAATTTTCGAATTCAGCAAGGGTTGGCTGCGTAGGCCACCCTTGGACAACCGCTACAAAACTTCGGTACTCCTGTTTTAGCCCGTATATAATAATGCGTTTCATTCGTGCCTCACCAATCTTGGACTGCGGATCGAGCTCTCCAATTTCTCTGCACAGCGTCTTAATCTTGTGGAAGTATTGAGGGATAGTTAAATCCCTTTGAGACACCGATAGCAATTCATTTTCTAAGAGTTGAAGCTTCGAATCGTTTTTCTTAGAAAATAATGTTACCAGGGTATCCCATGCCTCCTTCGGTGTAGCGGCATCTTGAATATGTTCCAAGACTTCGTCTTCCACTGTGGTCTTCAATATAAAAAGAGCTTTACCGGCTTTAATCTTCCATTTCTTCAATACTCCATTTTGATCTTCACGCACCAGTGATATAGTTTTCGAACCGTTCACGACCTCCCACAAATCTTGGCCTTGAAGATATGACATCAAACACGTAGACCAAGTGTTGTAGTTCGTGTTGTTCAACTTCTTTACACCACCAACTAGTTGAAGCTCCACCATGAAGAAAATGAAAAACACTAGAACCAAACCTTGCTCTGATACCAATTGTTAAGAAATGGTATAGCACACAATGAAACAAAGCTCACACACACTGTGATATTATACGAATGAAAAGAATTAGAGAACAAAACAAAGACTCAAAGTTTTCTTTTTATATTAAACTTGAAAATGACAAGTGCTTAAATAGGAAAAGTACCAACAGAAAAACAGACGTGGTCATCACCCACTTACACAAAATAAGGAACTAGCCTATAGACTAGGTAAACCACTACTAACTTGACTTATTCTTTCAACATTAAAGTAACGGAAACATAAAGGCTTATTCTCTGCCACCTGGACTTGCCACATAATCTATGATATTGACTTTCAACAAAATAGATAACCCATAATCAGCTTCATTTCACATTAACAATCCCTAGCAAAATAACTTTAACATTTAATTATTTGCATTTATACAGATGACCAAATCAAACAATGTCTCAACTATCGTAGCAACAAATAAGAACAAATTCGGCTATGCGAAAATGTCTATCAACGAAGATACCATGGTAAAGTTATGTTACAACATTTTGACGTAAAACTTTATTTATCAATATGTGACAATTTTCTTCTTTTGTATCAACAGCAAGCCGGGAACGACAATGTCGATCTTCATGTTCATGAGGTAACACTCTTTCCTACACTTTCGTTTTGTTTCATATATATATTTATGGGATAATTACAAAAATAGCCCAAGCAACAAGTGATTTTCCTTATGGGGCTACCCCGAGATCGGAAAATTTTTTTTTTGTCAAGGGCAACCTACACTTTTTTGGGCAACTGAAATCTGGAAATGTATTTTTTGGGCAACTTGTGTATTTTTGGGCAACTTGTGTATTTTTTTGGGCAACAATCGACATTTTTTGGGCAACTGGGGACACGTGTCATCATATGGGGCGAGTTGCCCAGTTGCCCGGGGTACGGGCTAGAAAAAGAAAATCACTTCGATCCATGGTCTATTTTTGTAATTATCCCTATATTTATTCGTATAAAGGCGTAATGTTGTTTTCCGTCTTTAAACAAGAGCATGGCGATAACAAGTGAAGCTTGATACCCAACCGTTGGTTGATGAGCATGGCGATAACAAGTGATTCACGACTCTAAGAAAAGGAAAAGGGAAGCAAACTTGGCGACATGGAAATGGAACGAACGGGTCATATTAGTGCAAACATAATTATATCTAATTCTTTAAAGTTATAATATAGTGTATAGCTGAGTTACATTAACATATACTTATGCAGTTTCTCAACGTATGTATATATCATTAAACCGGTGTACGAATTTGATCGACGGTACACATGGTTGCCATATCAGTATTATACTATCAGTATTATACTATCTGTAATCTATATACATGAATGTATGTTTAATTTATGGGGCAAATATAGACATAGTCCGGTAGCTTAAAGTGTTGGGCTTTTTTGGCCCCAAAAAAGTCGCTTTCCCAAAATGGCCTAAGGAATAGGCTACTTCCAAAAAGTCGCTTAAAGCGACTTTTTTGTCAATTAAGCGACCTACTATTTGTGTCTTTTTGCAGCCAAAAAGTTTGACTTTTTAACTTTTTTAAGCAACTTTTTCTAGATTTTAAGCGACTTTTTAACTTTTTAAGCGACTTTTCGCTAAGGGCCAAAAAGTACACGCCACATGTCACTCCCACATTTAGTCGCTTTTTGCTTGGGCCATTTTGGGAAATCGACTTTTTTGGGGCCAAAAAAGCCCTAACACTTTAAGCAACCCGGCTATTTGTAGAATTGCCCCTTAATTTATAATATCAGTATTATATGTAGAATTGCTATTAGTATATGAGAAGATGGACACTTGGAATACACATTAGTTTATCTAACTGCAATACATTATATATGTAGAATAATTGTATTAGTCATACGAGAAGACAACATACACTTGGAATACACATTAGATTGATACACATTAGTTTAAAATTTTGCAGCCCAATATGTTTAACTCAATACACATTAGATTGATCACATTAGTTTACCCATTTTTCCAAAAGACCCATTGGAATACAAAAAAACTATATCCGTTTGGGATTTTGTACTAAGAATATTCAGTTATAAGGTTTCTGAGCTGTGGACTGAAACTCGTCTTTTTGGTACATGATATTCAATTTGTTTGTTTGGTTCATGGTTTGTTTGGTACATGAGTTGTGGAATGCAATGGGTGTGTTTGGTACATGAGTTGTGGACTGCAATTGGTGTGAGTGTGACTTTTTCTTTTGTTGCTAATGTTTAACTTCTTTTATTCGTTGGTCGAACATTTGGAATTCTTCCATATGCTTCTTTGTCTTCCTGAACTGATGTGTTTGCGAGTATATAGGAGTTTATGTGATGTTTCAGGGTGTTTGGTTATTTTTCTGCATTTTAGAGTGTTTGGTTATTTCTAATATAATACCAGCCTTTGAAAAATTAATGTTTACTTAATGTAGCTAAAATATTTTACTTAATGCAGCAAGATGTCCACACCATTTTGTCATTCACAAACGGTCCTTTATGCTGCATTTTTCCCACCTTTTTTAATCTCTTCATTTGTTCACAACACCTGGTCATTCTCCAAAAAATGTGTTGTAGTTGGCTCAAAGCAAACTATTTTTGTAAACTATTTTTGCTACATAAAGGACCGTTTGTGAATTTAACTGATGACCCATAAATTTATAATCTTTTTTTTCTTCACAATTTGGTTGAAAAATACCAATTTATATCAGTTATCTACCTTAACTTATATACTAATTTTGTTTCGTGTCTATTTGCTACATGAAGAGACACTTAAAGTTTCTATCATCTAAGAACTATCATCACATAACAAATTTATAAAATTGGTTGTATCTCAATGATGAAGAGACACTTAATGTGCAGATATATCAGTTATTGTAGAATGTGTTACAAAAGTTATGTACACACCTTAATTTATAATTAATGCATTGTTTATCTAATAAAGAATGGCTTTTTGTTTTAGGTGGGCTGCAAATGACTACGACAGTTGCAACACATTTTTACTTGAACCTAATCACTCTCCACGTGATTGGTGTCGTTGTTTCAAACTTTTTTTAGTACTTTGTTATGTTTTAGATCTAATACTTATCATGAAATAAGAATGACGTTGCACTTTTAAATGTGTGTGCTTTTAGTTTTATTTTTAATAAAATATATAAAGAACAAGTCTATAATTTTTTTTTTTTAAATTATTGAATCGTTATACCCGGGCAACACACGGGTATTGTATTAGTTTTCATTGCTTGGCAATTCCCATGTTATAATTTTTTATTATCCACTAGGAGTATTTTTTTTTTTAAAACCAACTCTCCCTCCTATATAACAGTCTTTTCAGAAAGAAATAAAAATTACTCAACCTTCTTAAATACATAAGAGGATCTCACATATTAATTTAATCATCATTGTTTTGAATATTATAAGTGGTTGTTAAAAGGTTGACCTTGAAGTTAATGCCATATCAATAATTACATCAACAATTCAAGTCAACCATGACCACGACATGGAAACAATTTATGACTGACTCACATTGCATTTCTTGAAAATTGTGGATCAAAATCATCAGTTGAAGTTTGTATTTAACAGTTTGTTGTGATCAGATTGGTGGGTTGTGTTAAAGATCCATCTCGGTTGACTTTGGATCAGGTCGGGTTTGTAACAGCGCCATTAAATGGCATTGTTCAGACGTTTATTTTACCGGAAGCCACCGGATCGTCTGCTTGAGATCTCTGAAAGGGTTTATGGTAATCTGCTAAATGTTTTGTAACTTTGACTTTTGTTATTTGAATTTTGTTCCTATTATTTAGGATAGCATCATTTGACTAAATTGTTGACAAGGGTTAAACTTAAATCTTGGGAAAATTTGTTCAATAAGATAAATAGGAAGTAATTCATTGAAAAGAAAAACTAAAAGAGAGAATTTTAAAGAGAGATGCATCTATTTTTGCAGAAATGCGTGGTTGTGGTTTTCTCTCACCTTTCTCATTTTAATTTTTCTTCTCATTTGATCCAAACTGTAAAATAAATTACGGGCTGGTAACAACAAAAGAGGATAATAGCATTATCCTAATTTGATGACTAGTTTGTTACTATGGTCATCCTGGAACATAGAGATACATATACTAAGAACATCATGCTAGGTTAGCTTTATGAAGAAGTGTAATTAGGATCGTGCTATCGCTAAATGAAGAGTACCAACAGGTTCCACACTGATTTTGAAGACAATATTGTCATAAATCAAAATTTTAAAACTTTCGTATATGAAGCTTGAGAATATGCTAGATTAAGTTTTATGAAACGGGAATTGCTCAAGTTTCATATTTTATTAAATTAGTTTTATGCTGAAGTTGCTTCTCTTGACCTACGTTTGCAGTTTTTGATTGCTGCCTCTCGTCTGAAGTACTTGAAGAAGATGAGTACAAGAGTTACATGGGTGGCATTGTGGCCGAACTCCAAGACTACTATCCTGATTCTTCTTTTATGGTTTATAACTTTAGAGAAGGTGACAAACAGACTCAAATCTCCTATATATTGTCTCAGTATGATATGACAGTCATGGAGTACCCTCGGCAATATGAAGGGTGCCCGATGTTACCATTGGAAATGATCCATCACTTTTTGCGATCTAGTGAAAGTTGGCTGTCATTAGCTGGACAACAAAACGTGCTTTTAATGCACTGTGAGAGGGGAGGGTGGCCCGTTCTTGCATTTATGCTTGCAGCTCTTCTTTTGTTTAGAAAACAATACACCGGTGAACAAAAGACTCTTGAAATGGTGTATAAGCAAGCTCCTAAAGAGCTTCTTCATCTTTTAACACCTTTAAATCCACAACCTTCACAATTTAGGTATCTACAGTATATATCTAGAAGGAATTTGGGTTCTGATTGGCCACCTTCAGACACGCCTTTAGCCTTGGATTCCATCATACTTCGGTTCCTTCCTTCATTTGATGAAAAGGGTTGTCGACCTGTGATTAGGATCTACGGTCAGGATTTAACTTTAACAGCACCCAATAGGAACTCCAAGCTTTTATTTTCAACGTCACAGTACAACCATGCTCGTTACTATCAACCGGTATGCATTCCTACCTCATATATTTATGAGCCTTAAAGATATACTTTCACTATACATTTTATTTTTCAATATAATTAGAATATATACCTTATAATGAGCTTTTATGATGTTAAGTTTTTATGCAGATAAAAATATCCAATAAATTTTCCTCTAGTTAATAATGGCCAGGGAAATATAGTAGAGATAACATACTCCATTTATGATTGTAGGAAGAATGTGAGATTGTGAAAATAGATATAGATCTTTGTGTTCAAGGGGATGTGGTGCTTGAATGCATACACTTGGATCACGTCAGGGAGAAAATGATGTTTAGAGTAATGTTCCACACGACATTTGTGCGAAGCAGTATACTGATGTTGAGCCGTGACGAAGTTGATGGTATGTGGGATGCAAAGGTCCAGATGGCTGAAAACTTTAGGGCAGAGGTAAGCCTTTTGCTCTTTCCATAGATACCAAAATTGCTCTCATGTTGTAACCAGTAGAAGTTGAATGCATACTTATACATGGATCAGGTACTTTTTTCGGATTGTGAGGCTCTACCATCTAAAATTACCATAGAAGGAGAATCTGAAGACGTGAATGGGGAAGAAAGTTATAAATATGAAGAGTTTTTTGAGGAAGAGGAAAATTTTAAGGTGGCTGAAATGCAACATACTCTTTTGCCTATAAAAAGTAGGATAGCTTCTGAAACTGGCGATGCAGATGCTGGTGCATTTGAAGATTATACATCAGATGACGAGAACCATAAACCTGATACTAAGATTTATGATTTGGACCATGTAAATGGTGGTTTAAAGCCCACAGTGGCGGTTGCTAATGAAGATGGTAATAAGACAGATGGGTGGGAGGTAAAGCTGGAGGAGGTAGAGAGTAAGCTGGATATAAAAGAGGGTGCAGGTAAGATGTTAAGTCAAAATAATTTATTTGATAAAGGGTCGATGTCAAGACCAAAAGAGTGGCAACACCTCGAAATATCATTTAAAGAGATAGAAGTAGCAACCAAAAATTTTCAAGATTGTATTGGAAAAGGTGGATATGGTCTTGTATACAAAGGAAATCTGTACAAGACTGGTAAATCCATCCCAGTTGCTATAAAGCGGTTAAATGAGCAGTTTGGACAAGGGCTAAAGGAGTTCTTAAACGAGGTTAACTTACTTACCGGGCAAAAACATCCAAATTTGATTTCTCTTCTCAGCTATTGTGAAGAAGATAAGGAGAAAATCTTAGTTTATGAATATGCACAACGTGGAAGTTTGGATCAATATTTGAGGCGTAACAATACCACTAATTATACTCTTACAGGGGCGGAGCCAGAAAAAATTTCAAGGGGGGGCAAAATATGATAATTTTTAGAAATCTACACTAAAAATTGGTCCGTTGGGGGGGCAAATTACAAAAATAGCCGAAAATTTTCAAAAATTTACACTACAATTTTTTTCGCCGGGGGGTCACGTGACCCCCCGGACCCCCCCTTGTCTCCGCCCATGACAATACCACTAATTATACTCTTACATGGAATCAAAGACTCAAAATATGTGTTGGTGCCGCTCGTGGGTTGGAGCACCTCCATTATCATGTTGGAGAGCATTTAAGCATAATCCATCGCGATATAAAAAGTGCCAATATTTTGTTAGATCAAAATTGGGTTGCAAAAGTTTCTGATTTCGGATTGTCTAAATTAACTTTTGCTGGATTAAATAGAAGCACTATTGTTTCTCTTGCTTGCGGCACAATGAGCTATATCGAACCAGAATACATGGTTACTGGCATAGTGAAGAAAAAATCAGTTGTGTATTCTTTCGGCATGGTATTATTTGAAGTATTATGTGGTAGATTGTGCACTATCAAAGGCGATGATGGTATCTTATTATCAGGCGCCTTTGGGTAAAGAGTTCTATGATAGGAAGAGATTGGACGAGATTGTTGATCCTAGTTTGAAGGAACATTTGAATTCAGACTCTATGAATAAATTTTTTGCAATTGGGTGTCGATGCTTGCATTATGATCGAAGGCACCGACCTACCATGGACCTTGTCGTGAAAGAGCTTGAGGACTTGCTCAAGATCGAAGAATGATTTCTCTGTGCAAATGACGGGTCGCAACAGCTGTTATTAAAAACGTTATTGCTTGGTTAATGTCGTATACTCGTAATAACAACTTAATTCATTGTTACATTCTGGTATTTATATATATTTTTGTCCGTTTTGGTATATATACTTACATTTGGTGGTCAACATTGGTCATTTAGTCGTTTGGTTACCGGCTGAACATGTTAAAGTTGATGAGTGCAAGTAGGCTGATACTCCAAGGGAGTTCAATAAGTATGCTAAGAAACTTGGATAAATGTAATTAGCTGTTTAGGTCTATGAAATTGTTGGCAATGCTTGGATTAAAAATCTAGGCAAAAGTGATCATCAGTTCATATGTAACAACTAGAAGGATAAAAGAAGCTTAAATTACCAAGACAGGCTTTACACTTGTTTGTAGTACTTGATGTAACTCGTGTAAGTGAAAATCAGATATTGGCCATCGTTGTTATGATAACTCATTATGATGCTTACCTGACCCCGGGTATTTCTATTTACTTTAAGGCTAAAAGGGGGTGGAATATATCATGCCACTAATGTCTGCATCAACCACTGCATTAGTTTGAAAAGGCAAATATTAGTCCACGAGTTCCTTTTCAAAAATTTTAGCGGAACTAACTTAAGTAAAAACAGACTTTTTGCGTTAGGTTGGGGTGTACGTGTCATGCAATTACTGGCCGCCCATGTGTCTCCGCGTTTTCCTTTTTTGACGCGGATGGAACGTCTAGATTCGTAAAGTTAAAAAAAATAGTCCAAATTGTACAAAGTGGTCTCTCCAAGATGTCTCATGCCGTAAATTCTCTGTATTTTTGGAGAGAGCATGCGACATTTGGAAGGATATAAGGGAAACAACATAGGAACCTTTGTCTCGATTCATCCCAGATGTGGAAAAACCGACCAACTTGCTAAAAGTCTAAGCAAAAACACGGACTTCAATTTTCTAAATAAAACAATCTATATAATATTGTTACGAAATCCAATTAACAATTACACTAAAACCCTATACACTACGAGATTATACATATATACATATGTTAGTTTTATGGACATAAATTAGTAGATGTGTGTTAGCATCGAACTCGAGATCACGGAATTGCAAACTTTACGTATAAAGGGTAAATGTTTAATAATTATTTATAAAAGGTTATAATTAATTATTAAATACACAAAACGTATAACGACCGTTAGTAATTAACAAAAATTGACTAACGACCGTTAACTAATAAAAGGAAAGAATTAAGAGTGAATAATTGGAAAGTCAAGAAAGTTCCGGAAACCCATTATGGATGTTTGGCCGATCGGTGGGGGATTAGGGTTTCCTAATCCTCAACCAACTTGTCCTCCAAGTTTCTCTTAGTATAAATACAAGGCTTAGGGTCATTAGTTTGTATCTCTTGTGCACACATAATACCCTAAACCTTTTTCTTCCCTTTTGTTCTTGTGAGGCCGATCGTACAACAACCCTTAGGGGTCGATCGGATTTGTTTTCAAAACAAACAAATCGTTTTGTGTTTTCATTACTAGCATAACGTTTACTTGGTATTAGTACGTGTGTACAAGAACGTGATTCAAACACACTATTGTTTGAATCTTGGATTGAATTGCAAAAATGGTAAGGGGCAATTCTTATAATCTGTATAAACCCTAATTAGGGTTCATCTCAATTGCTAGCTTGGTATTGATTCGTGTTTTGCTAGAATCAAAAAGGTATGTATACTTTTATGTTTGGTTAATTAGTTTACATGTTATGATCCTATATGCTTCCGCTATTCTTTGATGCTTTATGTGTTTAATTATGATTGTCATGTTATTAAATTCCAACAGTAGCATCACGAGCCTAATATAATGTGTAATTAATTACCAAAACACGTAGAAAACGAATCTTGGATTGTGTTTAATTATATATGATGAATTTTAGGGTTTAAGAAAATTCGAAACCCTAAATTTAGGGAGGGGGGGGGCGGTTGCCTTATTATAAAAAAATTGTTTTGTTTTTTAATTGAATTAGAAACCCTAGGATTGCATGATATTATTACGTGTTGATTGTATGCGATCATGTGACTTATTGCCAATAATTGTTATGTGATATCCATGATGGAACGTGCATGTTTTGTCATGGAATTTTGTCTATATGGATTAATTGTTAAGTTTTACACATGTATTTAATCGATAAATCTTGAATTGGGGAAGACCCCCAATTAAAAATTAATTAACCAATTATGTGTAATATGGCATATTTTTTAGCTATGGTTTATGCAATTAATTCGTCAATGCATGTGGTTCACTTACCTTTGTAAGTGAGAACCATAGTTAATGTATGCATTATTTAACCTAGAATTGATTATTAATAGGTTTCATCGAATTAGTTTGCATGCGGCTAATTATTTACATACATTAATTGTTAAGTTATGTGCGCATTATTTAAGTGTTATTTTTTTGTTATTACTTGTTTGTTTATTTGTTTGACATGTTTATAAACAAAGGGTAATTTTGAATAGAAAAATAATACGGACTAAATAATGGTGCAATATGATTTGGTTTTGAAGAGTTAAATTTTCAATAGTTTAATTGAGTGATGAGTTTTGTACCAATAGTAAGAACGGCTCACTCAACTCGACAAACTTTATTTCTACGCTCCTTTGTGCGTCAAATTGGAGCTACCTAGTACGACTATTTTTTAGTACAAAATCATCTTAAGGGTGAATTAGCTTTAATTCCATGCGCCACTTTGTGGTAATTATCCGAAACACTAAGTCTTTGGACTTATGCAAAAGTACGATATAATGGACGATAATTAAAGGTAAATTCTTTGATTGGTGAACCCAATACCTCAATCAAAACTTTGTTAATTTAATCTTAGTGAATTGGTTAATATTTTTTTTTTTTTTATTAAAACATATGTTATGAAGTTGTATGCATGCTTCTTCATACATAATTTTTTGATTACATACATCAAAAACTAGTACCCTTATAATTTAAGTCTATGCCATCTAATTATAAGGAACACTTGAAGTCACCATTTAGCCAAAATGAGACCTTAGCTAGATTGTGATGACAAGGTAAATTTCATGACTACGTGGGACGTACATGAGAATTTGCAGTTTCTAAATTAGATGACTTAATTGAGTTGTTAGTGAGACATGGAACTCAAGGCATAAGATGGGATGAAACATGCTTACATTGCAAATAGATTTTTGGCAAATGTAAATCCCATAATGTTATAGGAATTGTAATATGATATTGGCAATTATTGTTCGACAATTACCTTGTTGAATACTTTCATTACTAGCAGATCAACTGATGTAATGGAACTATGTCAATTAGGATCCTAGCTTTCAGAAAATTCTATGGTTTATATGAATATTAACCAATGGGTATTTAATTTCTTAAAGATTAATTATCGAAAATACTAAAATTGAATTTTGTTAATTCTTTTAAATGTATTATTGCAACATTAAACCGTAAACGTGGGTTATTCTTTTATTGATAAATTGATCTTCACCCGTAGGGTTTTTTTTGGATAGAGTCGATTTTACTAAAAGCATAAACCTAGTCTCCTTTCCATGAGAGAAGAGTGAGATATAATCCTATTTCTTTTCATGAATGAGGAAGGAATGGTAGGAAACTTAGAATTATCTAAATTCGAATATATAACTCATAGCAAACTTTAATATTTAAGAAAATTGCACATTTTCCATAGAGATTTCATCATCCTCATACGGTGATAAAAATCTTTTGTAACAAATATGATATTTGGTTAACATGGAAATATGTATAACACTTTATGAGTTATTAAAATTAGAAGCTAGACTAATTACCGTAAAATGGTAAAAGACAAACTAGTATATTTATCTAGTTGTTTTGCTTTGACCATTTAGAGGTACTACATACTAATGTGGGGATGGTAGACCTATTAAGGAAGAAATTGCATGCCCAATTTTCAAGTTAATAGCATTGATGGATAGTCCATCATCTATATAGTAGAATACACTCTTTTTGTACCTAAGTAATTGTTACGTATGAGTTTTCTCAAAGATGTAGGAAAGTAAATAGCACACTATTTTCTTTCACTGGTTAATGAAACACTTACAAATGTTGTCAAATCCAGTTTGAGCATTGTGCTCTTATTACTGAATAAGGAATTACTGTAATGATCTCTAATTCAGTGGGAGCTACAAGCTTTGTTATCTTGGTAGTAATCTACATTATCTCTAGAATGTCTCAAGATAATTACTTTCCAAATATAGACATTCATATTTTCAAGGATAGTCATGTGCGTTTCCTTGTTAATTAAATAGTTCTATATCTACTAATATGCTAATATCTATAACACAATTATATTGATCACCTAAACAAACGTGTGTTGTGTTGTTTATCTGCTACATGATGTTGTTCCATGCACAAGTGGGAGAAATCTTTATTGTGTGCAAGGTACAACACATAGGAATATGATTTAAAGTATTCTCTTGACTGCAAAGTAAGAGACTAACGTTCTAATACATCTAATCCAAGAAACACTTGGTGTTGTAATTTAGACTAAGTGAGATCTTACTAGATTGCAACAACAAGATAAATCTTCATGATTACGTGAGACCGTACATGGATAATTTAATGTTTCTAAATTAGACAACTATTTAGAGCATGTGTCAAGATAATAAGATATGCTACTTCAATTCTAATATTTATGTATTCATGGAATGACATGAATAAATTATTTATGTATTCTTGGAATGAAATGAATAAATGAAGTAATCTAATGCTACTTCAATTTGAATAGTTATGTATTCTTGGAATGACATAAATAAATGAAGTAATATAATTAACTTGAAATTACTATTGAAACAAAATTGGTGGTGTTCATGAATATTTTAGTTAAAAATATGTTTACGTTTTATTGTAAAGTCACAAACTAAAGTCTTTTAACTGTTACAAGACTTATAATAAAGTAAGACATTAAATTGTTATGTTTTTTTAATTAAGAAATACAGAAGAAGTTATTGAGTTGATCAATGATTTATAACGTATAATGGAATTATAACAGTTTATGTTTTGTTGAGACATGAATATGAAGTGACTTGGTCAAAAAGTACTTATGTTATAAAGCATGCAATTGGCTTGGAAATTATATTATATCATTAAGATGACTTAGTTGGTAAATAGATAAGCCAAAAGAAATATGGTTATATTAAAATATTGTTAGATTGTCTCACAATATTATTTCTAATAAAATACCACATGTTTCTGGTATGTTCAGTTAGAAAAATCAAACTCTTGTTATATTGTTTGATTCAAAATAACTATATTTTCTTTTCTTCAAAATGTTAATCAAGGTTAGAAGATTGAGTATGGATAATATATACTCAATAAGACTCAAACCTAAAAGATTAATAAGACACCATTATATTATGAAATGTGATGAATCACATTAAGTCTTAAAATTGAAGTTCTGAATTTGTTAAACAACTTATGAAGTATGATATTAACAAACTAATGTCAGGAACTGTCAATGTGTATTTGTAATGTCCCAAAAGAGAATAATTAAGTGTTGCTCTAATTGCTAAGTATTTAGTCTCTAAATTACACAAGGCAAGTGGGAGGTTTTATCTTGAAAAGATAAAATTACAAGATACATAATCTTCTAAAATAAACTAATGAATATCATAATGAGGCTAGACATGTAAATGTTAGACCTCAAGATGATGGAATTCTCATTCATAGATCCGCAAGGATATCTCAGATATTTGATCAATATGTTGAGGAATATGAGTTACAGGATCATGGTAAACTTGTTAATCATGATGGATTGCAAATATTGAATTTGGCAAATTACACATACTGTGAATGTTAAGATGTTGTCCATAAAGATAATCAATTTTGGAAACTTGGTTTATCTTGAAATCTATGGTTAGACTATAGAATAAAGATGAGTTTCTTCAAAGAGATGGAAAACCCTAGTGGTTTAAATCTTTGTGTAGAAATCATATGGACAATTTTGTACACATATGTATGTCTTATGACAAGATTATTAATCACACTTAAGTAATTAACTGTGATTGAATATTCTTTCATAGGCACATTAAACATATTAAGATGATAATTGTCATACCTATTTTCATTAATATGGAAAATGACAATGGAATATCAAAACTCTTTCTTGAGTGATTACTTGTGCGAGGACGGTAAGTAATCAAAAGGAGTTTATGAATTCAAATAATCTTTGGAAGTGTACAAAGTGCAATAATTCATGAATGGATTAATGCATGCATCTAGGAGATAAAACTTATGTTTAATTAACAAATCCAAGTTTTGATTTGTAATTGAAATAAGATAATTCCTAAGTATTCCTGAAAGCTAGTGGGAGTATTATGTTAATTTCCTAAATCATATATGTTATATAACATATAGGAAGTAACATTCCATATAAGTAAAATGTTAAGTCTTGGTTTAGAATGAAACTTCACTTGAAAGATTTAGAAAATAAAACACACAACCTTGGAACAAATGTTTATTATGATTAAACATGTGCGGTAAATGAATCTAATAGAACATGAAATATCATTTAGAAAGTCTCAATGGATATATAGAACATGAATGAAATCTAAGGAATTTTCATGTACATCATGTTATTGTTGTATCATGCTTGAATAAAAGATGATTTGACAAAATTGATATCTAATTGAAAGTTATTAAATAACTAGTGTAATATAATAGAATATGTTTGGATTAAGAATTGCATTTCTTGGAGTTGCTCCCAGATTCTATAGATGAACAATATGTCAATTGTTGTGCAAATTGTCATAGCCATCAAACTTGAAAGTTTGGAAGGCATCAAATATTACACAATAGATATTAAGTTTACGGAGTTTTAATGAGCATATTGTTGTTTGTATACAATGATGGTGGTTTAATTGAGGTGACACTCAATACTAGTAATGGTAGGATTTCATCCTTTGCTATGTAAACTAGTTATGCTCACTAAGAGCATAGTTGCATTATACATTAAAGAATTAGAATACTTTAAACTTTAAAAATGTTTGAAAGTTTGATTATCATAAATTGGTTGTCGAGATTGTCACACACTTTATGAAATATTATGTGGCAATATCAAATTATTTGAATGTACACATACAAGAACTTCACTAGTTGAATTCTTGAAATAAGTATTCTCAAAATTTTGATAGATCAAAGTTGGTTGATTTATGTATTGTCAACAATATGATTAATCATGACTTGAGGCATAATTCATCAACTAGAATTTTCATGCATTGATCTATTTAGTATTTGGATAAGGGATGTTAAGCAATTATTATAATTAATTAAAAGTACTTGGTACGTTTGTTTTTATAATATATTGTATCCTATATTTGCATGTTTAAATCCAAGAATAACTTATGTTATTCTAAATAGTCCGTTGTCAATTAATGATATGAGAATATCATTAAGTTAAGACAAATATGAGTTTTGGAAAAATATACTTGAAAGTATATTGATGTGTTGACATGTCAAATTCACATGATATTCAATGAATTAAATATAGGACTTATCTCAAACTATGTGATTGTACTTTATGGATCTAGTCATTAAGTAAATCATGAATAGTTATCCTCAGACTTTAGATACCAGAGAACTGTCATGAATGTAGCGCATTTCTGTGAAGCAATTTAACGATATACGTAACTGGTAGTTATAAGGATTGTTTTCAGAAGTGTTACAAAGTTCATGGGTTTTGCTTGTAGTTAATAAAGAATTTGTTCCTTCAAATTCGTTTTGAAGTTTAATACTGTTGGGCCCCTCGTAGGGTTGACAAGATATTTGCATGCGCACGCCCAAGATCTATCTGGAATACGTTCAGAAGATTTGGTAATCTTGCTCAATCATAAACAACGAGAAACAGTATAGTTGATTATGGAATGACTGAGATCCATATCCATATTAACATGGTATTAGAAACAAAAGGATAATAATAATGATGAATCATTAAAAGGTTTTTCCAGGATACCTTATTCGAGTTGTACTAGAGGCATCGGCGTGTTGCTAGACGCTAACCGATGTGATCACACTATTAAAATATGTCCAAGTGGGAGCTGTTAGTTTTATGGACATAAATTAGTAGATGTGTGTTAGGATCGAACTCGAGATCACGGGATGCACACTTTACGTATGAAGAGTAAATGTTTAATAATTAGAGTAAACTGCAAAAATCGACCCTGTGGTTTTCTCAAATTGCAAAAAAGTCCCTGTGGTTGGCTAATTGCAGGCGGCCTCCCAGTGGAGGAAAGTTTTCATCATTTTGGTCCATGGTTTTAACTAGCGTTAAATGAATTCCATTAGAAGTTACACGTTTAGCCCTTGTGGCCCATGACCATTGCAGCGTCCATCCTTTTTTCGTCCGTTTTTAAGCGTTTTCGTCCGTTTTCGCGTGTTTCGTCCGTTTTTTTACGATTTACTCTGATTTTTTACGTTTTCGTCCGTTTTTTGACGTTTTCGTTTGTTTTTTACGTTTTCGTCCGTTTTTTTTATGTTTTCGTCCGTTTCTTTACGTTTTCGCCCATATTTTTTTGTTTTCGTCCGTTTTTACGTTTTCAGTCATTTTTTTACGATTTCATTCGATTTTTTTACGGTTTCGTCCGTTACTTTACTTTTTGCTCCGTATTTTTACGTTTTCTTCCATTTTTTTACGTTTTTGTCTGTTTTTATTACGTTTTCATCTGTTATTTACGTTTTAGTCGGTTTCTTACATTTTCGTCCCATTTTTTACGGTTTTATCCGTTTTTTTACGTTTTCGTCTGTTTTCTTACTTTTTTTGTTTTTTCATTTTCGTCTATTTTTTTTTACGTTTTCGTCTGTCTTTTTACGTTTCGTCCCTTTTTTTTACGTTTGAGTGTATTTTCTTACGTTTTCGTCCATTTTTTTATGTTTTCGTCCATTTTTTTACGTTTTCGTCCATTTTCTTACCTTTTTGTCTGTTTTCTTACGTTATCCTAACATAAGAAAACGTAGAATAATGTTCAAAAAACGTACAATATCATATAAAAACGAACGAAAACATAAAAAAAGATGAAAACATAAAAAATTGGATGAAAACGTAAAAAAATTGAACGAAAATGGACGAAATCCTAAAAAACTGATGAAAACATAAAAAAAAAACGGACGAAACGGACTCAAACTTAAAAAAATGAGCGAAAACATAAAAAAAACAGACTAAAACGTAAAAAAGGTAAAAAAGAATACGAAAACGTAAAAAAATTGACGAAAATGTAACAAAACAGAGTAAAACGTAAAAAAACAGACGAAAACGTAAGAAAACACACTCAAACACAGAAAAAGGGACGAAAACGTAAAAAAAAAAAGACGAAAACGAAACAACAAAAAAAAGCGTAAGAAAACAAACGAAAGCGTAAGAAAACGAATGAATCGTAAAAAAAAGGATGAAATCGTAAAAAAAGGAACGAAAACATTAAAAAAATGGACGAAAACATAAGAAACCAGACTAAAACGTAAAATAACAGACAAAAACGTAAAAAAAACATACGAAAACGTAAAAAAATGGACGAAAAAGTAAAAATAACAGATGAAAACATAAAGAAACGGGTGAAATCGTCAAAAAACAGACGGAAACGTAAAAAAACAGACGAAAACCTAAAAAAATGGACGAAAACACGCGAAAACGGACGAAAACGAGTAAAAATGGATGAAAACGTAAAAACAAACGAAAAAAGGATGGACGCTGCAATGGTCATGTACTAAAAGGGCTAAATGCGTAACTTCTAACGGAATTCATTTAACGCCAGTTAAAATCAGTGACCAAGATGATGAAAACTTTCCTCCACAGGGAGGCCGCCTGCAATTAGTCAACCACAGGGACGTTTTTTGCAATCTGAGAAAACCACATGGACGATTTTTGCAATTTACTCTAATAATTATTTATAAAAGGTTATAATTAATTATTAAATACACAAAACGTATAACGACCGTTAGTAATTAACGAAAATTGACTAACGACCATTAACTAATAAAATGAAATAATTAAGAGTGAATAATTGGAAAGTCAAGAAAGTTCCGGAAACCCATTATGGGTGTTTGGCCGATCGGTGGGGGATTAGGGTTTCCTAATCCTCAACCAACTTGTCCTCCAAGTTTCTCTTAGTATAAATACAAGGCTTAGGGTCATTAGTTTGTATTTCTTGTGCACACATAATACCCTAAACCTTTTTCTTCCCTTTTGTTCTTATGAGGCCGATCGTACAACAACCCTTAGGGGTCAATCGGATTTGTTTTCCAAACAAGCAAATCATTTTGTGTTTTCATTACTAGCATAACATTTACTTGGTATTAGTACGTGTGTACAAGAACGTGATTTAAACACACTATTTTTTTAATCTTGGATTGTATTGCAAAAACAGTAAGGGGCAATTCTTATAATCCATATAAAACCTAATTAGGGTTCATCTCAATTGCTAGCTTGGTATTGATTCTTGTTTTGATAGAATCAAAAAGGTACGTATACTTTTATGTTTGGTTAATTAGTTTACATGTTATGATCCTATATGTTTCCGCTATTCTTTGATGTTTTATGTGTTTAATTATGATTGTCATGTTATTAAATTCTAACAACATAAAGTCATAAACACAAATATTCAATAAATTTTACTATTTCCTCCGTCCTTATTTATGTGTCCACAAACAAACATACTTCGGTTTATGATTTCATTTTTGCCCCAAAAATGAAACAGTGATTAAAGCTTTGCCATAAAAAAAAGTGAGTTTCACATTTGCCCTATTCAAAATTATGCGACTTGTGCGATTCCAATCAAAATTTGACACTTGTCCAAGTGGTTGGTGGGATTTTTTGTGTGTCTTGTCAATCTTTTAGTAGAGTCGCACAAGTCTCACCAACCACTTGGATACGTGTCAATTTTTGAATGAAGTCGCGCAAGTCGCTTAATTTGGGGTGAGACAATTTTTATTTTATTTTTTTTGCAAAGCTTTAATCATTGTTTATTTTTTAGGAAAAAATGGAATTTGCTCATGATGATATCTGTAGTAAATGTTTTTACACATGGATTAAGACGGAGTGAGCACGAAACTAGTCAAAATACGGAGTACAACAAAAATTTAAACTACTAAGAGGCCTCGGTACAGTGGTTGTTGGCTCAAGCCATGGCCGATGGCGCGAGGAACTACGCCGGAGGTGGGCTGGTGGGTCTTGGCGCCGTGGCCACCAGCTCAAGCCAAAAGTAACCGTTTTTTTTTTTTTTTTTTTTTTTTTTTTTGAATTGTGCCGTTGGAGGTTTTGAGGTTTGTGTTCTTCGAAGAAGATGACCCCCAACTAACATAAAAAGTTATTTTAGTATTACTAGTGTTGTACTACGGCTGTGTTTTGTGACGCAGATTATGAGAGATTATGGGGGCTACAACTTTTTTTTTCACAAAATAATCTTTTGTCTAAAAAGTAGCATTGTTTGGCTGAACAACTTATGAAAGATTATAGTAAAAATAATCTCCAAAAATAAAAGCTCTTTGAACCAACTTATGAAAGATTATGGGGGCTACAACATTTTTTTTTCACAAAATAATCTCCAATTTTTTTTTTTTTTTTTACATTTTTTTTTCACAAAATAATCTCCAATTATGTCATTTTACACTTTTAATTTACAATTTTAGCTAGTTTGCCAAATATCACTACAAAAAAAAAAATTTATAATTTTAATCTTTTTCAGCATCAGCAACAGCAACAGCAACAGCACCAGCACCAGCACCAGCACTAGCACCAGCACCAGCACCAGCACCAGCATCAGCACCAGCACCAGCACCAGCAACAGCTATTGTTGCCAAACATACCCTACTACTTTCATTAAAAAGTTCACTTCTAACCCTTCTACTTTATAATTTATCAACTCAGTTATGTTTAAAATATTAGCTTGAACCTCTTTCACAAAAAAAATGTCGGTACATACATGTAGATTAGATTGTGTAGGCAGTATATATTTGAAATTTTTGGAATGCACACACAGCTGTGATTAGGGGTGGCAATTCTCGACACGACACGATAAACGACACGAACCCGACACGAAGTTAAACAGGTTTGGGTTGAGGTTAAACATGTTTGGGTAAAAAACATGTCAACCCGTCTAACCTGTTTAATAAACGGGTCGTGTTTGGGTTGAGTAAGTACTAAACAGGTCAACCCGTGAACCCGTTTAAGTATATAATACTCTAAAAATAAAATATATATAACTTGCTTTTTATGTTGGATGTATATTAAATGTATTCTGTTATGTACTTAATCTGAGTGAGTTATGATTATACTTCAGATATCATCGAAATTGACGCTTATAACTCAGAAAATTGTTGTATGGTTATTTGTATGTTACTTTTATCATATTTTAGATTATTTTTCGCATTTAATTTAGTTAAATAAACAAACCACAACCTTATTCACTGCTTGACCTATTTACTTAAATGGGTTAAACGGGTCACAAACAGGTTACACGTGTTATGCAGGTCTGGGTTAGGGTTGAGTTTCTTGACACGATTAATAAATGGGTCGTGTTTGGGTAGAGGTTATACTAACCCGCAAACACGCGAACCCGAATTGGTTAACACGGACACAACTCGATTGCCACCCCTAGCTGTGATCAGTAAACAAATATGGCTATATATTATGTTACAAAAACTCATTAGGTCTTATATTTTTACGTCTAATTTTTATTTTTATCCTCAAAAACTAGTTTACTTTTATTTTTACGTTTAATTTTTATTTAATGTAATATGTTTTTTATTAATGAAATTTAATTTTAGTTAAATATATATATATATTATATATATATATATATATATATATATATATATATATATATATATATATATATATATATATATATATATATATATATATATATATATATATATATATAAATATATATATATATTTTTTAATAAATGAAGTTCATGGAGGGTGTTTTGGTGCCTAATTGGTGCCACGAGAAAAAGTATTGAGCACTATCGCACCACCCATGGCGCCACAATGTACCTGGCGCTCACTTCCATTCCCTTTTATAGTAGACAATCTAATCCCAACACAAAAACACAGACATCACAAATCCACCTGGAAATACTAACACTCTGTTCTCAAGTCTAAATTTTAAAGAATGAAATGGGATGGGATGGGAAGGGCAAAGTAAGGGATGGCATAGTGAAGAAAGTGGTTATTTATTTTTATGTTCTTGAGTTTATTTTTTAAGTATCAAGAAAAGGATAAAAAGCTACCCAAATTACCAATATACCCTCAAAACTATATAGATTAGTTAATTAATTTTTGCACAACAAGATCATACAGAAAATGCCACTGCTCACATGTTGACAGTTATTTATACGCATAGAGAAGTGATTTATCTTATTAAATTTTCATAATTCATTCTTTTGTCAGATATTGAATAAAAAATGATTTTTTGTTAAGGTTTCATAGGATCATTGGGTTGATTGATGCAATATAGAGACACACTAAAACAGTTTGATGTTCTACTTAAAACTAATATTAAAAACTTGCAAAATAAGCAACTACTCCAACTGAGAAGATATTCTTAATTATAAACAATAACATGGTCTCATCATTCAAGCTTGTCTAATGTAATCTGAACATACTCAGCCTGCATATGCTTTCAAAAGCAAGGTTACATTACTTATAAACCGAAACAAAATAACTAACTTAAACTAGAGGTTTGACATGTCGCCCCATTTACTCCTAAAACCATCAAAACATGCATACACATGATAACCATGCCAAATATCATGTCCATTATCATGTACACATTCCATTACTTTTCAATGGAATAAACTTACGTGATGATGAGAGAAAAATAGAGGCCGGCGGTTGTAGCAAATAGCTATTGTGAAGTGTGAAAATTAAGTCAAATATATAAAACATGCAAGAACATTGAGGATATATTTGTAATTTTACACAAGCCCATGATTTAACAAAGTGACTTCCCTTCCTAATCCCCAATATTGGGAGGAACACATGTACACAAAAAAACCATAATTTCCCTCCCTCCCCCTTCCCCTCCCTTACTTTTCCTTCAAAAAAACTTAAAAACACCATATTTTTAATTCCCCTTCCCATCGCCTCGAGAACAGAGCGTAAGGGGCAATGGTTTCCCAGAAAACAGAAAATGGATATACAAATACAACTTAATCGATGACGATGATGATGTCACTGTTTCTGCATTCATCAAACCCCCTAGGTACTCTGTTTATACTTGATGAAATTGATGTTTTTAGTACTAAGGCTCTAATGGGGTTGTTGACCAAATGTCTAGTATTGTATAATTGCTCTTATTAGTTTCGATTATTATCATTATTTGGGGGGTGTTTGTTTATGCTGATTTATGGCTTATGACCCTATCTGTTTTTTTGGCTTATATTTCATAAACCCAACTTTTTTCGGCTTATTTTAAAACTTGTGGGTTTATATGAGTTTTATTATGACGTAATAAACTTATATAATCCCTTAAGTCTCAAAAAAATGATGCTTATAAGCTAATAAGTGTTGGAATTTTTATATCATAACAATTATATATAAACATGTAAACATCATCAAAGCATGCAGCGGAAGTAAGGATCAAATACTTGTAATATAATTAACCGAATTAAAAGAATATGCGTACCTTAATGATTTCTAACGAAACAAGAAATCAACCAAACAAGAACTGATTAAACCCTAAATTAGGGTTTAGTGAACTCGACTACTACTTAGTCGAATGGGAAAAAGAACACAAACAAAAGTATGTTTGTTCTTCGTTCTTGTACACACGTATTAAAAGCATTTCAATGAGAAAAGCTAGGTTCTTGATTCACAAACAAACCAAACACTTGATTTGAGCTCAATAAAATCGACCCTAAGGGTATAGGGGTGGAGTTCGATCGGATTGAGCACAAAGGGAGGAGAGGAGAGGAGAAGTTAGGGTTTGCAAGGAACCAAGATTAATTAGAATGAATACAAAGGGTTTGTATTTACACTAAAACAATCTTGGAGTCCAAGTTAGGGTAGGAATACCCCCTCTCCTCTTTGATCGGCCGAACATAGGTATCCCAAGGAGATTCTAGATCCTTCTTGGCTAGTTTCCTTATATTCGTCTCCCTTTAACATTTAATGACCGTTAGTCAATTCCCGTTAAGTACTAACGTCCGTTAAGTGTTTATTTGTGAAATTAATAATTAAACATAACTTATTATATTAATTATTAAAACATTAAAACTTATACGTAAAGTGTGCAATCCCGAAGTCTCGTGTTACAATCCGGTCATACACATATTAATTTATATCCACAAAACTTTCAACTCCCACTTGGATATACATTAATATAGTAATGACATTGGTTAGTCTAGCATAACACCCCAATGCCCCCAGAACGACCCTGAGTGTGGTTTCCTGGAAAAAACCTTTTGATGAATCATCATCATACTTATCCTTTTGTTTCTAATACCACGTTAATATGGATATGGATCTAAGTCATTCCATAATTAACTATTCTGTTTCTCGTTATTTATAATTGATCAAGATTACTAAATCATCCGAACGTATTCCAGATAGATCTTGGGCATGGCCATGCAAACATCTTGTCAACCCTACGAGGGGCCCAACAGTATTATACTTCAAAACAAATTTGAAGGAACAAATTCTTTCTTGACTACAAGCATAACCCTTGAACTTTGCATCACCTCTGAAAATAGCCCTTATAACTACCAGTTACGGATGGCGTTAGACTATCTTACAGAAAATGAGCTACATCCGCGACTATTATCTGGTATTTCAAGTCTGAGGATAAATATTCATGATTTACTTTAATGACAAAGATCCATAAAGTATAATCATGTGGTTGGGATCTGTCCTATATTCAATTTATTCATTTATTGAATATCATGTGAATTTGGCATGTCCAACGCATCAATATACTTAAGTATATTCTACCAAAACTCAGATTTGTCTTGATTCAATAATATTCCCATATCTTTGATTGACAACGGACTATTTAGAATAACATAAGTTATTCATGGATTAAACATGCAAATATAGGATACGATATTATAAATGAAAATAAACATAACAAAATATTTTATTTCATTAAGATAATAATTGTTTACATTATCCTTTATCCAAATACTAATCACAGGTTTACATGAAACTACTAGCTAAACGAAGTCCAATGCCATTGGCATGTTGAGTAAGCTTTTCCTTAGGTAAAGCCTTCGTAAAGGGATCAGCTAGATTGTCATCTGTGTGAACTTTGAGTAAATTGATTTCACCTATTTTGACTTGTTCTCGAACATAGTGATATCTTCTAGGAAAGTTTCTGGCGCCCTTCATAACTCCAGGTTCATTGGCAAATGTAATTGCGGCAGAATTTTCACAATACATATTAATAGGCAATTCAATTGACGGCATAACTCCTAGCCCCGAAATGAATTTCCTTATCCAAACAGCTTCCATCGCAGCTTCCGATGCAACAATATACTCAGCTTCTGTAACAGACATCGCTATTATACTTTGCTTCTTGTTCTTCCAGTCTACTGCTCCTCCATTAATGACAAAGACATAACCCGTCTGAGACTTTGTATCATCTTTATCAGTTTGCCAGGATGCATCGCAGAAACCTGTAACACCAAGTTCTGCATCTGGATTTCCCCCATACACTAGAAACATCTCTTTTATATTCCTCAAATACTTAAGAATGTTCTTAACAGCATGCCAGTGGAGTCCACCTGGGTTCTGTTGATATCGACTGGTCATATTCTGTGCAAACGCCACATTTGGCCTTGTGCATCTTACTGCATACATGATAGATCCTACTGCTGAAGCATATGGAACTTTACTCATGTGTGCTACCTCTTCAGGTGTTGAAGCACATAGTTTGCTACTTAAGCCATGTTCTACTTGTATTGGCAAATATCCTTTCTTGGAATTTTGCATATTGAATCTCTTCAATATTTTATCAATGTAAGCACTTTGGCTTAATCCAATCAACCGCTTTGATCTATCTCTGTAGATCTTGATTCCAAGGATGTATGCTGCTTCTCCTAAATCCTTCATAGAAAAACATTTACCAAGATAGGACTTAACCTCATTTAAACTTGGTATATGATTTCCCATGATCAATATGTCATCGACATATAGGATAAGGAAAGTAACATTACTCCCACTAGCTTTGTGATATACACATGGCTCATCAAGATTCTGAGTAAATCCAAACCTTTTGATTTCCTCATCAAATCTCTTATTCCATTGCCTTGATGCCTGCTTCAATCCATAAATGGATCTTTTAAGCTTGCATGCACGCTCAGAAAATTCTGGATGCACAAACCCCTCAGGCTGCGCCATATAGATGTCTTCATTTAAGGGATCATTTAAGAAGGCGGTTTTGACATCCATTTGCCAAATCTCATAGTCATAGTATGCTACTATAGCTATAAGAATCCTAATAGCTCTAATGTCAGCTACAGGAGAAAAGGTCTCCTCGTAGTCAACACCATATGTTTGGGTAAAGCCTTTAGCTACCAAACGAGCTTTATAGGTGTGTACATTGCCATCCATGTCAGTTTTCTTCTTGAAGATCCACTTACTCCCAACTACCTTGGCATTGGGAGGAAGGTCTACTTCAATCCAAACCTCGTTGTCTCTCATGGATTGCATTTTCCCATTCATAGCAACCTGCCATTTATCCTTTTCAGGATCATTCATGGCAGCTCTATAATTAGCAAGCTCTCCAAGGTCCCCTAATATAGTTTCCTCAACCTCTACATTAAGACATAGACATTCAGGTGCTTTCACAGTCCTTACGGATCTGCGAATGGGAATCACTTCAACTTCAGGTGAAGGACCTAGACTTTCAGGTTCCACAGGAAGTGTGTTAGTGTTTTCAGAAGGTGATGTATCTTCTTGATCATCTTCCAGATCATAAATTCTCCCACTGAATTCTTGAGATATGAGATTCTTTTCAAAGAAATCTCCATACCTAGCCACAATGACTTTATTTTCAGGTAGAAAGTAAAAGTAGTAACCCATTGTTTCCTTTGGGTATCCTACGAAGATACACTTAACAGATCTCTGTTGGAGTTTATCTGGTGAGTCACGTTTAACAAACGCCTCACAACCCCCAGACCTTTAAGTAAGAAAAGTTGGGAGCTTTTCCAGTCCATAATTCATATGGAGTCTTATCAACCTTCTTAGTTGGAACCATATTCAATATGCAAACAGCAGTTTCAAGGGCATATTACCAAAAGGATAAGGGAAGAGTTGTAAGATTAAACATTGATCGTACCATATCTAGCAATGTACGATTTCTCCTTTCAGATACACCATTTTGTTGTGGAGTATAAGGAGATGTGAGTTGCTGGTCAATACCACACTCAGCTAAATAATCTTTAAACTCTTGGCTTAAATATTCACCACCACTATCGGATCGAAGAACCTTAATCTTCTTACCGAGTTGTAATTCTACTTCACTTTTGAAAACCTTGAATGTCTCAAAGACTTCATGTTTATGTTTAAGTAAATAAACATAACCATAACGACTGTAATCATCCATAAAGGTTAAGAAGTAGCTAGCACCGCGTTTTGACAAATGTCTAAGTGGACCGCACACATTAGTATGTATTAATCCAAGTAGATCTGTAGCCCTTCCCAGTTGATGTGAAAAAGGTTTCCTTGTCATCTTCCCAGATATGCAAGATTCGCATTTATCAAATGATTCATCATTGATATTTTGCAAAAGCCCATCATGTTGCAGCTTTTCCATGCATTTCTTGCCAATATGTACAAGACGACAGTGCCAAAGATAAGATGAATCCAAGTCTGACTTGATTCTCTTATTGCTAATGCTATACACAGAATTATTCCTATTGGACATATGATTCTCCATGTCAATTTCAAACACACCATTTATTGTAATTGCATTAAAGTAAAAAACATTATTTAAAGAAACTGAAATTCCATTATTAATAAATATGTGAACAAAACCAATATCCAATAACAAAGAAACTGAAATGACACCCCTAATAATAGAAGGTGCATAATGACAATTATTCAAAACTAGTATTAAACCCGAAGGTAAGACTAAATCGAATGTCCCTATGGCTTCAACAGCTGCACGTATGCCATTTCCTACGTACAAGTATCTTTCTCCATAGGCCAACTTCCTTGCTCCTCTAAGTCCCTGTGATGTGTTACAAATATGAGTACCACATCCCGTATCATATACCCAGGAATTATGCTTACGAGGAAAAGAAAATAATTCAATCATAAAAATACCTTAAGTGCTCGCGACATTCCCAGCCTTCTTATTTTTATTCTGACGCAACTCTTCTAGAAACAATGGACAGTTCCTCTTCCAATGTCCTGGAGTGTTGCAGTGGTGACAAGCAGCCAAATCCTTCTTGGGATTCTCCTTCTTCTTATGAGGATTCTGCTTCTTGGGCATTTGTTGGTAGGACATAACTTGTTTACCCTTTCCATTGCCTTTACCCTTCTTGTTTGCGTGTTGCGGTTTGTTGGGCTTAATAATCCTACCACCTTGTATTGCTAATACCGTGGCTGTAGGTGCCTTCTTTGACAATCCTTTCTCAAAGTCAATGAGCATTGCATGTAACTCACTAATTGTCTTCCCCGTGCAATGCATATTGTAGTTGCGCACAAAATCACCAAACAAATCCTAGTTAAGGGATCGATTGATGAGGCCAACACATACATCTTGCACATAACCACAGCCGAGTCGTTCCAATTGGTCCAGATAACTTTTCATTTCCAATACATGGACACTCACTGGTTTACTAGCATCCTGCTTACAACTGTGCAGAGAATCTATCAATTCATATAACTCTACAGCAGGTGATTTCTCAAACATACGTTTGAGTTCATTGATCATGTCCATGGGACCATAGTTCTCAAATTGCTTTTGCAATTGAGTTTCCATCCCAGATAACATGAGACAAGCCACATCATTGTGCTTCTCATACTCAATGTTATATTCTTCATGGTTTGCATTTGATGCAGTACCAGCAGGAGCAGTAGGAAGAGGCTTACTAAGATAATCAATTCTTTTGGCCATTCGCAGAACAATTCTCAAAGAACGATGCCAATCATTGAAATTCTTTTTACCAGTCAACTTTTCTCTATCTAGCATTTGCTTGAAAGCAGAACTCATGTTGTTCATATTAGTGTTTTTGGGTAGAGCCATTTCTACAGAAAAAAAAAGTTCAAAAGTTAGTACTTTCGATAATAAAACCTTTCAAGAAAATTAAATACCCATGGTAGATAACATTTAACCATTTAATTTTCACTGAAAACTAGGATCCAAATTGACATAGTTTCATCACATCAGTTGATCTGCTAGTAATGAAAGTATTCAATAAGGTACGAGTCGAAACTCAATTGCCAATTTCAAATTGCAATTCCTAGAAATTATGGGATTTACATATTTGCCAACTTCAGTTGCAATGTAAGCATGTTTTATCCCCATCTCATGCCTTGAGTGATCATATCTCACTATCAACTCAATTAAGTTAACCAACTTAAGAAACTGCAAATTCATCCATGCTCGATCCCACGACAAATGGAGATTTACCCTTTGATTACCATCTAGCTAAGTCTCACAATAACGTAAATAGTAATCTCAGGTGTTTCCGTTTCATTGGATGTCGTATAACTTAAATTAAAGGGTAGTTATTTTGATGTGTGTAATCAAAAATATGTACAAAGATGTCATGCATTCATCTTGTATCATATGTTTCAAATAAAACTTTTACTCATTAGTTTCTTTACTAAGCTTAAATCAACAAAGGTTTAATTACGGCATTGAGAATCTTACAACTTTGCCTTAAGATGCTTCGTACATATAATGGTTGTACTTGGTAAGTCTAATTTTGACGCACAAGCGGGCGGAGAGACAGAATGGAGTCTCTTTGGGGCCACAATTTAATGCGAAACCAAGCTTAAACCCACCTTATAGTTTGTCAAAATTAGGTCCGCCGTTCGACCATTTGGTACAGTTGCATCGATCAATTAAAAGTTTAAGATTTTAAAGCTTAAAACCATATTTCACCATTATTAAGTCCAGTTTATTTTCTATTCCAAAAATGACCCTTTTGCTTACAATCATGTCACAAACATATATAAACAAATACGCAATTAATAAAAATAAACGACTTAAATAATGTACATGCTAAACAAATCAATTAACATGTATATATTGATCTAAGACTCCCATTGGTTTTCGAGCTAGGTACCAATGGACCACATACACCAATAATTGGTTGCGTAAGTCCTACGATAAATATATACAATAACACACATAATTGATTTAATATACGATTCATATGGGGTCTTCCCCAATTTTAGGTCTTCCCTAATTACATAATTAATTAATTTTTTTTTGTAATTAAACATGTCAAACAATTTTATTACTAAAACCCTAATTAATTAATTCCAATCGCATAATAATAGCATGTAATCCAAAACACGTAACAATTAGATCAACTTCAATATAATCCATGACAAAACATGCATGTTTTCATCATGGATTCCCACATAGCACTTATTATTAACAATAATCAAGTCATAAGGATCGCATATCAATTAATGACATATAACAAATATTCATTAATAATCACATAAAAAATTACATGCATTCTAGGGTTTCTACAAGTTTTACAAAATAAAACCCTAATTATAAAAAAATTTAGGGTAATCGACCCTAATTAAAAAAATTAAGGTTTACTAATTTTTAAAACCCTAGAAAACCATAAACATGTAATAATCATTAAAGATCCAATTTTATGTGTTTCGGTAATTAATTACACAGTATTAACGGCTCATGATGCCACTGTTGGAATTTTTATATCATAACAATTATATATAAACATGTAAACATCATCAAAGCATGCAGCGGAAGTAAGGATCAAATACTTGTAATATAATTAACCGAATTAAAAGAATATGCGCACCTTAATGATTTCTAGCGAAACAAGAAATCAACCAAACAAGAACTGATTAAACCCTAAATTAGGGTTTAGTGAACTCGACTACTACTTAGTCGAATGGAAAAAAGAACACAAACAAAAGTATGTTTGTTCTTCGTTCTTGTACACACGTATTAGAAGCGTTTCAATGAGAAAAGCTAGGTTCTTGATTCACAAACAAACCAAACACTTGATTTGAGCTCAATAAAATCGACCCTAAGGGTATAGGGGTGGAGTTCGATCGGATTGAGCACAAAGGGAGGAGAGGAGAAGAGAAGTTAGGGTTTGCAAGGAATCAAGATTAATTAGAATGAATACAAGGGGTGTGTATTTATACTAAAACAATCTTGGAGTCCAAGTTAGGGTAGGAATACCCCCCTCTTCTTTGATCGGCCGAACATAGGTATCCCAAGGGGATTCTAGATCCTTCTTGGCTAGTTTCCTTATATTCGTCTCTCTTTAACATTTAACGACCGTTAGTCAATTCTCGTTAAGTACTAACGCCCGTTAAGTGTTTATTTGTGAAATTAATAATTAAACATAACTTATTATATTAATTATTAAAACATTGAAACTTATACGTAAAGAGTGCAATCCCGAAGTCTCGTGTTCGAATCCGGTCATACACATATTAATTTATATCCACAAAACTTTCAATAAGCTTAAACAAACACCCCACCCCTTTGGTTGGTAGATGTAGCTTATTGGATTGATATTAAAACTGCGAATTTTGCTTATTAAACAGGGTTATGTGCTTTTATCTTGGTTGAAGATGAAGAGGGCCAGACATGTCTCTAAGAGAAGAGGTGATATGAAGTTTGTAAGAAAAATATGTAAATTTGAAGTGGTAATCAGACTTGCTAAAAATTTGTAAAGTGGGAAGAAACCGTGTGTAATGCAGCGTGTTTCGGGCCTTTTTTTGCCCTTCCACGCCCCACAACGCCCCATTGCCCATTACGTCTGGGCGTGCTCCAAAAAAAAAAACGTTGGGCGTGATGTTTAAAACGCCCGAGCCCCTCTCTTCTAATTGGCTAGTTCTTTGGTTGTGGAAGAAAAGGAAACTGAAGCTATGCAGCTACTGAAAATAGTGGTATTTGATTTAGCTCAAAATGAGGATACAAATCTATTTGATTTAGTGGTATTTGATGAAGAAATGGATTAGATAAAGATGATAATGTCAGGTGAGGTTATATGATTTGTGATGGGATGAGATCGGTTTTGTTTGACTGAGTTGAGATGAAGATTAAGATCGGTTGTGATGGGGAAGAAGTTGATTTAGATGAAGATGATAATGTTAGGTGAGGTTATATGATTTGTGTGGTAGGCAGATTAAATAATAAAAAGGGTGCCACATGGCGCAAAACGCCTCTACTACCACTACACAACTTTTTCTACCAAGCCCCAGTATGGCCCACACTGCCATATGGCGCAAAACGCCCCACTCTCTCTTACACATCACTACACATGGTCTAAAGTGGGAAGAAGTCTTTTTTACCTCTGTGTCAAATAAACAAACACTAACGTGCGCTTGCTTGCTGACATAAGAGATGAAAACAGACACTTTTTTTCAAAAACATCTGCACGACATAAGAGGAAAAAAGTACTTCTCTCAAAAAACAAGCACGACCAATGCCCTTACATTAGAAACACATTGGGGGATTATGTTAATTAAACCGTACCATGTCATCTGACATATACACACAATAGGAAATTATTAGAAGTTACTATTTTAAATAGGAGAAAAATAGTCCAGTGTAGACAAAAGGAAATGTGCCAATACATATTTTCAAAATGAAAAAAATTTACTCTGACAAACCTTTTTAAATCCATAAGAGGATCTCAGTCATTATTTAATCATTATAAAATTACAAATTTGTGGAGTAGAATATTTCAAGTGGTAGTTAATATCGGTTGACCTTGTAGTTTCTCTAATGGCAAATGCCATATCTATATTACATATAATAGAGGGATGACTCTCTCTTCAAAATTTTCAGACCAAAATTTTCAAACTTACAAGTAATTAAGTATAGTGTACACCACTTTAATGCACCACATTATCTATACTATTAAAGTGGTCAATTAATACACAATTTAATTTACCCCTTCACCAAAATATACAATTATTTAACCACAATGTACAAATCCACAACCCTACCTATCTCTCGGAGTAACAAAACCAAACAAAACTGAAACAAATAAAAAGAAAAGAAACAACCATGACCATAACCATGAGCTTATGCTCACTGCTAGATGCAACTCGACATACAACAAAACCTGGATACCAAACTAATATTGTTTCTCAATTAATAAAAAAAGAACATAAAACCCTTTTATTTACATAACCCATTCGAACCAAAAGAATAAAAATAACTCGATATGTTTGAGTTTGTTTCACACCGAGTCACAACCACGGGTGACTCGGTGTTACCCACCTTTTAAACCTTCGGATGAGAATAGATCTTGGTCGGAAAACTAAGTGGTGGCGCGTGGTGATGGTGTGAGAGGGTTTATGGGCGCGTATTGTTTAGAAATAGGTTAAGGGTTGTAAAAGATGAAGTTCAATGGTGGTGGTGTAGGAAGAGAAGGTGCGGTGGTGGTGTGTGGTGCTCGCCGGAAAACTTGGCCGGAAAATGAGAGTAGGGAGAGAGAAGAGGAGCGGCGGATAAGTGAAAAGGGTAAGGGTTTAACCCTAAATGAGATTATACTATTCTTTTTATAGTGCTTGGACTTGGAATGAACTCATGGTGTCCCTCAAGGACTAATTGTGTAACTTGGGCGTGGGGTGGGAAGTGTTAATTAGCTAAACTTTCTATAATACGTAACCGAGCTAAATTTAAGTGTCGAGGCGACTTCCCGAAAAATTTTAATGTGTTCCATTGTTTTTAGAATAATTTTTCCAATAAAATTGACTATAAATACGCATATTCTTGTCCCGAGGTGTCAAAATTAATTTAATTCACGTTTTTAAATTAATTATTGTGCCAAGCCGCGACGTGCTACATTCTAGACCTACAAGGACTCGATACAAACAATGGGTAAGGACCATGGAAAAATTGCGGGTTGTTATACTTACCCTACCCCAAACCATTTTTACTTTTGTTAGATCGAATATTTTACCGTAACCCTAAATTACACTAAACCTAAACCAAAACAATCGAAGGCTTCAGATATGTTTGTGGGTGTAATTGATAGAGAGGAGTATAATCGAAAGAGTAAAGTTTACAGTGAGAGAAAGAAGTGAGAGATAAGAAGTGTGTTTCATACACTTCTTATTTTCAGTATTCCAAATATAAAAGACATGAATAAAAGTATTAAAAGTATAATTTTGTATTTTCCGGTCAATCAGTTCGTCACTGTAATTTTGTTAGCGCCTAAATTTTAATCACAGGGTACCCGCCGCTGCTAGTCACTAATAATCCAAGTCAACCATGGATCACTTGCAGCAATTTATGAGCTGACCCACATTACATTTCTTGTAATTGGGGATCAAAATCATCATTTGAGGTTAAGATTCAACAGTTTTTTAAATCGGGTTTGGTGGGTTGTGTTGAAGAACCATCTGTGTATTATAAAGTCAACATTTTTAGTTTAATGAATTTGACTTTAAGAAGATCAAAATTTTGGATCAAGTCACTATCTTTGAGCTTTCTGAAAGGGTTTATGGTAATCTGCTAAACGTTTTGTAATTTTAACTTATGTTTTTTGAATTTTGTTCCTACTGTATTATTTAGGATAGCGTCATTTCACTCATTTGACTAAATTGTTGACAAGGGTTAGCCTTGCAATTTTAGGACAGTTGTGCAATAAGATTAAATTAGGGGCTAGTTCATATAATAACTGCAATAGAGGAAAATAAGATTAAATGTCGGGACCACCTCCACCACCACCACCACCACCACCTGGAGGTCGTGCGCTTAGACCACCACCACCGCCGCCTCCCCCTGGTGACCGTGCACCTGGACCTCCTCCACCACCTCCACCCAGGCCTCGGTCCAGACGACCAAGCAGCACAAGACATACCTCAAACAAAGATACAAGAGCTGTAAGAAGGTCCTGCATGTATTCAATTCATTAAGTAGTTTTGTTTTATTGTTTTAGTACGCTTTAATTCATCAGGATTGATGGGCTTGTGTCATGTGACTACGGAAGATCATGCACTCCCCTTAATATTGCTTTCCCATTAATTAAAGTTTATATGTTGATGTCTTTGGTGACTTTTATTAGTGCATTGATAACCTCTGTGTCTAGCTGAGTCTTGCTTGGGTAGCCATGCCCCTTCCTCGCCTATTTATTCTAGCGTCTCTAGAAAAGTAGGATAGACATAAGTAATCATTAAGGGTTTACTCGCCGATAAGATTAGAGCCAACGAGAAAGGTTTAATTATATACACTTCATATAAAACTAGCAATAAAACAAGTGACAAGCTATTTAATTATCAGGACAGGTCTTCTTATTGTCTCGAGTATCTATCTGTGTACGTGTGTGCTAATCGCTGATTCGTGCTCATTAGTTTAGTTTTCTATTTAATTATAACCAAACTGTGCCAGTCTCTCAGGCTGAAACCCCTTGCGTTAGATTAGGTTGTATAACTAACTTAGGATATTAAAATACTGATTAGAATAACTAGATAATACGTTCCACTCTTAGTGATCAACACTCTGCTTACCATTATATTCATACTGACCGGGTACACTGCTCGTTAAGTGTGTGTGTTATTGATAAGTCGGCTAAATATAAATTTAAAACTTGAGTAGGCATTAATACTGCTAAACCGCAACGACACATCACGCGCATCACAACGGAACAAAGAAGAAGGAAGACGTCAAAAAAAAAAGAGGAAACCTTTGTGTATATTACAAGATACACAAAGAAGAAAGAGGCGTTGCTTGTGCATGTGATAAGGTATACCGAGAACAAAACAATCAAGGGTTGTTTGAAGACGTTTAGCAATACAAGAACAACAACAAATAACGAAGAAGAACGGGCTGATCACTCGTTTACGAAAGAATATCGACGGGTATTGAAGGGTTGTTGAAGAACACGGTGTGGAAACAAGATAGAAAGAAGAAGTATTGTGGTACAACGCGTAGAAAAGGAACAAGCAACAGCAGAACGACAAACAAAACTCACATTTGTTTAGACGTTGAAGAAAATACCGTGGGTATTAGCGAAAAGAAAAGGGCAGACGATTTGTTTTGGAACAAACCGACAAGTACTTGTGAGAAAAGGAACATTGTGAAGCACTTGGAACGAAAACAACAACAAACAACAAAGTTTTGGTTGTGGCAGAAAACACGTTGGGTGTTTTTTTTTTAAAAAGAAACCGAGACAAAGAAAGGTCTAAGGGATACGCATTGGAAGCCAAGTCGACACAAAAGGACAACGTGAAGTGTGGTAGAATAAGAAAGAACGTTGGTCGGTCTATTAAACAGATTCAACACAAGTGGGAATACGTTTGTGTTTTTTGACACAACAACGAGGTCACAAATTAAATTCTTGGGTTTCTATTATACTTTAGATAGTGTAGATATTTATTTCATACTATTAGGAAATCCCAAAACTATATATTGATCCCGTATTACTAGGATTCCCGGATAATTACTGTCTGTTCCCGTAGTATTAAGTGATACCACTAGTTAGAAATTCCCATACGAACAAAGGGTGAAAATTATAAACACTTTTAGGATGTCGGGTGACGATGTAAATGGTACTACGCCACCAAACCCCCCCCCCCCCCAACACCAATTGCACAATACCAATGCCCAAAATTAAAAACCACAAATTACACTGTTTGGGCTATACAAATTAAGGTCATATTAGAGGCACATGGTTTATGGGAAGCGATAGAACCTAAGGAAAACACGCAAGTAGACGATAAGAAGGATAAGGCAACAACAGCCTTCCTATATCAAGCATTGACCGAAGACGTAATTTTACAAGTAGCAAGTTGTAAAACGTCAAAGGAATTATGGGAATCATTGAAAAGGAGACACGTTGGAGAAGAAAGAGTGCAACAGGCACGGTTACAATCATTGATGATTGGATTTCAGACACTTCAGATGAAGGAAGATGACACGGTGGATGCATTTACAGCCAAACTGAACGGCTATGCCACGAAGGCTAAAGAATTAGGGAAAACTTTGGATGAATCACTTTTAGTACGAAAACTACTAGACTCCACACCAGATAGGTTCATTCAAATAGTAGCATCCATAGAACAAACAAATGATCTCGACGATATTACTTTAGATGAGATCGCTGGAAAACTTAAGGCATTCGAGGAAAGGATAAAACTAAGAAAGGGAGAACAAGTAGAAGGCCAGGATAACTTATTGTTCGCACAAGGTAAACAATCTAGAAATGGAAAACGATTTACCAAACATAAAGGTAAATCAAACTACTCACGAGGAAACTGGCAAAACAATAGAAATAGAGATAACTCGAATGAAGGAAGTTCAACTCACAATGAAAAGTCAAACAAGAATAAACGTGAGTGGAATAAAAAGAAAGTAAAATGTTTCAATTGTGGGAAACTCGGACACATTAAGAAAGAGTGTAGAAAACCATCAACAACACAGGAACAATCAAACCTTATCTTAGAAGACGATGAACCATCCCTATTAATGACAACACACGAAACTACACACGAAGAAGTTTTGTTAAATGAAGGACAAGTACAACCCCGAAAATATGCTACTACAGATGATAGCATATGGTATTTGGATAATGGTGCAAGTAACCATATGACGGGAACTAAGAGTCATTTTAAGGAT
Source organism: Artemisia tridentata subsp. tridentata (assembly GCA_021014915.2). Lineage (NCBI taxonomy): Eukaryota > Viridiplantae > Streptophyta > Magnoliopsida > Asterales > Asteraceae > Artemisia > Artemisia tridentata. Next base: position 94,526,803 of record CP139504.1, read on the forward strand.
ATTGACGAAAGCATCACTGGACGCGTTCGTTTTGGAGATGGATCATACGTAGAGATAAAAGGAAGAGGTTCTATATTATTAGGATGTAGAAACAAGGAACAAAAGATAGTTTCAGATGTTTACTACATTCCAAACCTCAAGAGTAACATACTTAGTCTAGGACAACTTACGGAGATAGGTTGTAAGATCATCATGGATGGGAACAAACTGACTTTGTATGATAAGAATAAGAAGTTGTTGATGAAGGTAGAAAGATCTAAGAATCGACTTTACAGTATTAGATTACAAATAGAAGCACCTATATGTCTCTTGGCAAACATAGATAACCAAGCGTGGTTATGGCACGCTAGATTAGGTCATTTGAACTTTGATGAGATCAACAAAATGACAAGAAAGGGTCTAGTGGAAGGAATACCAAGGATAAACCATGCAGGACAAATCTGTGATGCATGTTTATTAGGAAAACACAGAAGAACCCCATTTCCAAATCAAGCTAAATTCAGATCAAAGAACCCATTGGACTTAGTATATGGAGATCTCTGTGGTCCCATAAGTCCAGCCACACATTCTGGAAAGAAACTCATCTTCTTATTAGTAGATGACTGTACACGTTTTATGTGGGCCTACTTTCTAACAACGAAAGATCAGGCATTCAACACATTTAAGGAATTTAGACAGAAGATTGAAATGGAGTTAAGATTGAAGTTAAGAATGCTAAGAACAGATAGAGGAGGTGAATTTACATCAAATGAATTCACTAAATACTGTAAGGATAATGGAATAGCAAGACAGTTAACAACACCATACTCACCACAGCAAAATGGAGTAGTTGAAAGAAAAAATAGAACGGTGTTATCAACTACTAGGAGTATGATGAAAGCAATGAAGTTACCCTTAACTTTTTGGGCGGAAGCAGTCAAGCACGCTATTTACATACTCAACAGGGTACCTACAAAAGCCCTGGAAGATAAAACACCATATGAAGCACTCTACAACAGAAAACCGAATCTTGAAAACCTAAGGATATTCGGATGCACAGCTTATGCTAGAATAACGATGCCTCACTTAAAGAAATTGGATGACAGAAGCATACCAATGATTTACTTAGGAGTAGAGGAACGATCAAAAGCATGTAGGTTATATGATCCTATAGGAAAGAAGAAACATGTTAGTAGGGATGTAAAGTTTATGGAAACAAAACCGTGGGATTGGGATAAGAATGAAGAAGAGAAGGATACACAAGACTCTTTTTGGGGAATCTTTGTGGAAGAAGAAGTTGACAATGAAAAACCTATACCAGTCAACACAGAAAATAATGATAATACACATCAGGAACCAGATCAAATACCAGATCCAGATTCACCAATCACACCACCAACATTCACTTACAACCCTAATTCAGAAGATGAAGATGAAGCTACTTTCAGCTCATCTGGAAACTCAAGCCAGAGATTTGATCATAGACCAGTACGAGGTTTTAAAGATATAACAGAGTTATATGGGAACACACGTGAAATAGAAACTGAAAGGTTGTTATTTACGGAAGAAGAACCACGTAACTACAAGGAGGCATCAATAGATAAGAAATGGATTGAGGCCATGGAGATTGAACTGGATTCAATCAACAAGAACAATACATGGACTCTTACTGATTTACCTGAAAATCAGAAGGCAATAGGACTCAAATGGGTTTTTAAGACCAAAAGAGATGCATAAGGAAAGATTATCAAGTATAAGGCAAGATTAGTAGCAAAAGGTTATGTACAAGAACAAGGGATAGACTTCGATGAAGTATTTGCACCAGTTGCTAGGATAGAGACAGTTCGATTGATATTAGCACTAGCAGCCTATCATGGATGGCAAGTACACCACTTAGATGTAAAATCAGCATTTTTACATGGAGACTTGAAGGAAGAAGTCTATGTTACACAACCTGAAGGATTTGTTCAACAAGGAAAATCCGGAAAAGTGTACAAGCTAACTAAAGCTTTGTACGGCTTAAGACAAGCACCAAGAGCTTGGAATGTGAAACTTGATCAAACCTTGAAATCATTAGACTTCAAGAAATGTAATCTCGAACAAGCAGTTTACACGAAGAGAAGCAAGACTTCTACACTCATAGTTGGAGTATATGTAGATGTTTTGATAATCACGGGCACTCCAAAGAAGGAAGTAGACTTGTTCAAATCCCAGATGAAAGACAAATTTGAAATGAGCAACTTAGGATTGCTAGCTTATTACCTTGGGATAGAAGTTACACAGACAGGAGGAGGGATTACAATCAAGCAAACAGGATATATTAATAAGATCTTAAAAGAGACTAGTATGACGGAGAGCAATGATACGAAGATACCATTGGATCCCGGCACTAAGTTGGTCAAGGCGGAAGATGGAAACCCAGTTGACGCAACTTACTACCGAAGCTTAATAGGAAGTCTCAGATACTTACTACATACAAGACCGGATCTTAGTTACTCAGTCGGACTACTCAGTAGATTTATGCAAGACCCAAAAGATCATCACCTAAAAGCAGTAAAACAAGTAATCCGATATATCAAAGGAACAAAGGAGCATGGAATAATATACAAGAAAGAAGGCGGCTGCAGTATTACAGGTTACAGTGACAGTAGTTATGGAATCAATACCGATCAAGGAAAAGGAACTACTGGAATAGTATTTTACTTTGGAGAGTCACCTATTACTTGGTGTACTCGGAAGCAACCTACAGTGGCACTATCATCATGTGAATCAGAATTTTTGGCGGCTACTGGAGCAGCATGTCAAGCTTTATGGTTAAAACGACTACTTAATGAATTAACTGGATGGCAAGAAGAAAGGATAACACTTAGAGTTGACAACATATCAGCAATAACACTCGTAAAGAACCCAATTTTTCATGGAAGGAGCAAGCGCATCGACATTCGCTATCATTTCATTCGTGAATGTGTAGAGAATGGTCACATCAATGTGGAACACGTCAAAGGAGAACTACAAAGAGCAGACATCTTAACAAAAGCTTTACCAAGACTCAAGTTCGTAACTATGCGACAAATGCTCGGAGTTCAAGACCTAGGACGAAGCAACAATCAAGATTAAGGAGGAGAATGTGAGCATATAATCTCGAATATTGCTCCATTTGAAGACAAACAAAGACGAAGGACCAAACTCTTTCTTTAGAAAGTAAATAACCGCCAAAGCGGTTATGTTAGTTACGTTAGTTACTTTATGTAAATACACGAATGGACATATCGGTTCATTACACCGATTAGATTAGTATATATATGTACAAACTTGTAACGTTCTAAAGTTAGAAAAATCGATTAGTTATTCAATATACTTTGCAATTTCATTTTAACACACGTTTGGGACTAACATAGACCAACTCCGCCACCTCGAATATCTAATTTAAAGCCACTGCATTGGAGAAAGGTCACCAAACCTTTGCAGGGTCCAACAAGCTTGTGGGAAGAATTACAAAGACCTGGAGAATCCCAAAGGTATTCCACATTTTGCACCACTTGACGTTACTTTCGGAAAAAAAAATATTACACATATTTCTGATATTTTTTTCTTTTTTTTTTTTCTTTCTGATTCATGTTGTTTTCCCTATCTTCATAATGGATTTCATTCTAAGACTGGTGTACATTATTGAACTCCAGTGCACCGGATTTCGATGTCTCAGAATTTGAGACACTATTCTCTGCAGTAGTTCCAAAGAAAGATGCCTATATAGAAGGACAGCGCAAGTCTACTGGTTCAAAAACCGAAAAAATCCACCTGGTATGCCTCTATATTAACTAAGATAATTTATCCTTGAAGTTACTCAGCATCCAATTTGGTTTTTTATTAGGTTGATTTGAGGAGAGCCAATAACACAGAAATCATGCTCACAAAGATTAAGGTGCCACTTCCTGACTTGATGGTAAGTGTGGACTGTATAGGTTATTTGGATTAATATGATTTTTCAATTTTTCTTACAACATTATGCTGTTTCTAGTATAGGTTTAATATTTAAACTTAACATGTAATAAATGGAAGTGTATATACTCTTAATGTTCGCATCTCTAAGTTGAATAAAAAAGCGAATATACTTGGCATCTGCAGGCTGCTGTTTTAGCCATGGATGAATCACTCTTAGATATTGATCAAGTAGAGTACCTTATTAAATTCTGCCCTACCAAAGAAGAGATGGAGCTTCTGCAGGTAAAAATATACCTAGTAATGTATTGATGGAGCTTCTTCAGCTATATTTGTTTACTCGGAATAACCACCTGCCATGCTTATTATTTCTAGCTTTCTTTGGTCAATAAATAGTCTTGGTTAACGTTTTGCATTGCATCTGTTAAGAACTATGCTGGTGACAAGGAGATGCTGGGCAAGTGTGAACACCGAACAGGTTGGTAGCCAGGTCATTTATTATTAGATCTTTTTTATTTACAGTTAATTAATTGTACATGTATTTAACTTGTCACTTTTTACTATTGTGTATCAAATATCTTTTGTTTTTTTTTTTTTTTAAATATATCAAACTTACAAAAATGTCTATTGTGTGTACAAGTTAACCTAACCCTGGTTACACGATGACTTGGCACCGATTGTTTGCCTACGTGGATTTTAATAATTTTCCAAAACGTATAACCAAACACCCTTCTATCTTTCTTTTTTTTTTCTTTTTGCCAAACCCGCTTCTTCCCCTGCCCTTTCTTCTTCCCCATCTTCTTCAATCACCCAATACAGCCAAATTGCTATAGCATAAATCAAATGAACACAAATTGCTATTTTGTGCTAAAAATGGGGACGGAACCAGGGCAAGTCCCTAGGGGTCACTAGACACCTATGGATTCTTACGGTGTACTGCAATTTTTTGTAAATAAACTTCATTTTTCTTAAGCACACCCGGTCCAAAAGAAGTATCTTTCGCATCTTGTTTAGTTTTTCTTAAATACACCCGGTCTATTTTCTTCTGGTTCCGTCCGTGGGCCTTTAAATAATGCTTAATCCAACCACTCTCATGCTTATGACAAGCTTACTGGTTAAATTGATGAAATTTATGTTAGTTCTTTCTGGAGCTCATGAAGGCGCCACGTGTGGAATCAAAGTTACAAGTTTTTCTGTTTAAAATTCATTTTAACACCCAGGTAACTTTTTTATGCTATAATATGAGTGTTTTAGTCCCATTCTGATTTCATTATTCTCTATACATACAATTAGTATCTCATTTTAATTTTTCATTCAGCTTACAGAATTTAAAAGTAGTTTAAACACTGTAAACTCTGCATGTGAAGAGGTACGCTGAATTCAAATTAACGCTATTTGTAATCTCTGCTTGTTTATTTTGTACCTTATTCCAGTCCTCTTGGTGGTAATAGATCCGGACTTCCAGAAAATTAAAGGAAATCATTAAGACAATCTTGTATTTGGGGAATACGTTAAATAAAGGAACTGCCAGAGGTAATAACATTAATCTTGAATGTTTCATGTATCTTGCATATCTGATTAATGTATATGTAACCTTTGGTTCTATAGAATCTTTTCAAAATAACATTCATTCTATACAAATAATGCAGGTGCTGCACTTGGTTTCAGGTTGGACAGTCTTCTAAAACTGACTGATACACGTGCTTCCAACAGCAAGATGACTTTAACGCATTATCTCTGCAAAGTACATGCCACTTTTCGTAACATTCATATCTATACACCTTTGGTTTCTCAGAAACATATGAAGTATATCACGTTTTTATAGGTTCTTGCTGCCAAGTCACCCGCCCTTTTAGATTTCCATATGGATCTTGTTACGAGTCTGCAACTAAGGTTCACATTATTTGTCGAAATTCGATCTGTTTATCTTTGGTAAAACAAATTATGTATTCCAATATGCTTTCTTTCAGATACAATTAAAGTCTTTAGCAGAAGAAATGCAAGCCATCAGCAAGGGACTTGAAAAGGTTAATCAGGAACTAACTGCCTCTGCAGATGATGGCCCCGTATCTAAAGTTTTCCATAAGGTAAGTAAATATCTTACACATTTCCTTTTTTTCTTTCAAAATCTACATTTTGTGGAATAATTTTATATCTTGAATCATTAGAAACTGAGTGCGTTCATCGGGTTTGCTGAGTCAGAAGTGCGATCTGTAACAAATTTGTATTCCGTGGTGGTAAGAATCCTTTTGGTTCAATTTCTACATGTGCGTTATTATCTTATATTCACTTTTGAGTCATTATTTATACAAATTATTGTATTACAGGGTAGAAATGCTGATGCGTTGGCCGTACATTTCGGTGAAGACCCTGCTCGTTGCCCTTTTGAGCAAGGTAATGTATTGAAAAAATAATAAAGATAGATTTTTTGTAACACTATGTTGAATAAATAACAGAAGGGTGATATGTATTGATATGGTTTATAACCGTGCAGTTTCTCTGACCCTTTGGAACTTTGTGAGGCTCCTTCGAAAGGAGGTAGAAAGTAAACAAGATAAAGAAGAGGGTATGGAGAAGTAGCTGAGTTGAAAAAAATTATATAATACAAAAGTTGTTTATGTGTGGTAATTGGGGTGAGATTGGTATCCTGATAGCAATTAGAAGTCACGAATAGTACGCTTTCAGATCGATTAAATTGGAGTGTATACCAATTAACGACCGGATAAAATCTAATTGATTCAAGTTTGTGAATGATTGTATGTTTGCAGTAAAACGTGATCAAAATATGGTTGATCAGCCTTGTCCTTTCTCTATTCGAATTAGAGAATATATATGACAGTTTATGGGGTCGGTTATTAGGGCCTAATAACTGTAAAACAGTTATACTCAGCACTAGCAGCAGAAACCGTTCAGCAGGAACCGTTCACTATCAGCAGGAACAATCCACTATCAGCAGGAACGATCCACTATCAGCAGGAACCACGCTAGCAGCAGGAACTGCACTATCAGCAGAATCCACCAAGACTAGCAGCAGAAACTTACATGCATTATTTGGTGGAAAACAAATTCTAATGAATTTCTAACATAGCAATGTTATACCAAATAAAAAAATTTCAGGGGCTCTGCCCCTTGGACCCTGCCAGGGGCTGCCGCCCCTTGGACCCTGCTTCTCTCAGGGGCGTTGCCCCCGAACCCCCACCAAGGGGGCTACGCCCCCTTGGAACCCCCGTTAGTCCCGTTAATATCCAAATAAGTGTCGACCCTTATTTGCATATTAAACTCAATCTATTTTACACTAAAATACCAACAAACCTCCCCCATTTTAGTGTAATCATAAATTAACTAACTAGTTCACAGCAAACAATCAAACTAATGCATAAATGAAATGTCGATACGATTGAATTTCATATTAGTATATTACGCATTCCAAATATTCGAATATCAAGGTTTCCCGAAAGATTGAACCTTGTAATATCACTATTGAATACATGAAGATAATATACACATTAGTTTTTCACACACAATTCTTCCATGACACATTCTTTTACTAGCCTATGTCCCTATCCTTCATAAGTATATCAAAGCCAAGTCCCAACTTCTTGAAGCAGCTAAACTTCATACTCATATAGGTAATTCTTTTAGTCTTGCACCTGCAAATGCAATTTTTCAAAAGAATTATTAAGAAGATATACTTCAACCTATCTTAACTTGCAGACCGAACACATACCTTTGGGATAACTTTGATGTTGTGTTCCAAACTCTAGATGTTAAGCTTTCCACATTGAAAATTCAACACCTAACGTCATATTAGGTGGGAATTGGGTATCTTAACATGAGAGCTTTCAAATGGACTTTAAACCTAATCCCACAGCTGATCCTTTCACGAGATCTCTACATAACCCTTTGGTTAAATGATCAGCTAAGTTCCGATGAGTTGCAATCCACTCAACGGATATGACACCATGCATTATGAGCTCACGAACCATGCTGTGTCTCACACCTAAGTGTCTTGACTTGCCATTATACACTTGACTATAAGCCTTAGCCAATGTAGCTTGACTATCACACCTGATAGAAATAGAAGAAATAGGCTTTTGCCACAATGGAATTTCATAAAGCAAATTCCTTAACCATTCAGCCTCATTACCAGCTGCTGCCAAAGCAACAAACTCAGACTCCATAGTTGAGTTTGTTATGCAAGTCTGTTTCTTTGATGCCCAACTAATGGCACCTCCCCCAAGAAGGAACACCCAACCAGATGTAGAAGAATGATCTTCTTTATTGGTTATCCAACTTGCATCGCAATAACCTTCAATTACCGAAGGAAATCCAATGTAAGTCATCTTATAATCAACTGTTCCTTTCAAATACTGGAACACTCGACTCAAAGCTCGCCAATGAAATGTACTAGGATTACTAGTAAACCTACTAAGCTTTCCAACTGCATATGCAATATCCGGCCTAGTACTTATCATGGCATACATTAAGGATCCAATCCTTTTCGAGTATTCTAGTTGTGACACCGCTTTACCTTTATTAGGTAATAGCTTAAGTTGTGGATCCATGGGAGTACCTATCGTAGAACAATCCTTGAAATTGAATTTATCCAAAATCTTTTCAATATAATGTGATTGTGATATTGAAATACCCTTGTTCTCACGAATGATCTTTATACCTAAGATCACCTCCGCCTCCCCCATGTCTTTCATAGCAAATTTAGATGACAAAAATTCCTTAGTTTCATCAACTTGATCTTGGTTAGTACCAAATATCAACATGTCATCTACATACAAACATATCATGACTCCATTTCCATAATCATTAAACTTACTATAGACACATTTGTCGGCTTGATTTAAAACAAACCCACTCGACAATACAACCTCATCAAATTTTTGATGCCACTGTTTTGGAGCTTGTTTTAACCCATAAAGAGATTTAACCAATTTACACACCTTGTTTTCATGTCCAGGCATAACAAACCCTTCGGGTTGTTTCATGTAAATCTCTTCATCTAATTCACCATTCAAGAATGCAGTTTTCACATCCATTTGGTGAATTACAAGATTGTGTATAGCAGCTAATGCCAATAACAATCTAATAGTAGATATCCTAGCAATCGGAGCATAAGTATCGAAATAATCAATACCCTCTTTTTGTTCTAAAGCCTTGGATTACCAACCTGGCTTTATATTTATCAATAGTACCATCTACTTTCATCTTCCTTTTGAAGATCCATTTACATCCTAATGGTTTACACCCAGGAGGTAAATCAGCCAATTTCCAAACTTTATTTTGCAAGATAGAATCCATCTCATCTTGGACTGCTTCCTTCCAAAAAGCAACGTCCCTTGAAGCCATTGCTTCACTATATGTCATTGGATCCTTATCAATATTGTAACAATATTGATATTGAAAATTAATTTCATTCCTTGATCCTTCAACTAAGTAAAGTTGATAATCATCACCAAAAGTTTTGGCTTTTCTCACTCTTGTACCCTTTCTTGGTTCAGTGCTAGTCGATGGAACATCCTCGGTATTAACCGGTTCCTTCGAACTACGAATCATGTCCCTTGGCCTAGGTATAGATGTGAATCTTTCTTCATCAAAGATTGCATCTCGTGACTCTATCACCGAGTTCACAGAAACATACTCATTAGGTTCTAATACATAGAATCTATAAGCATATGAATTTTCAGCATACCCAATAAATATGCAATCTATACCTCTTTCACCTAAAGTTTTCCTTTTCGGTTCCGTGAGCCTAACCACAGCCCTACATCCCCAAACCTTGAGAAAACTCAAGTTGGGAGCTCTTTTATGCCAAAGTTCATATGGGGTTTTCTTATTGCTTTTACCGGGAATACGGTTTAGCAAGTAACAAGCCGTTAACATGGCTTCTCCCCAAAATCCTTCACTTAACCCAGAATAAGATAACATTGAATTCACCATTTCTTTCAATGTTCTATTCTTCCTTTCAGCCACACCGTTTTGTTGTGGTGTATATGGAGCTGTAGTTTGATGTATTATTCCGGTAGATTGGAAATATACCGGATCATAATACTCCCCTCCACGATCAGTACGTAAGATTTTTACCAAATCTTTTTTATGGAGCTCTACCTCTTGTTTATAAATACGAAATTTATCAAGAGCTTCATCCTTTGAATGCAATAAATAAATATAGCAATAACGTGATGCATCATCAATAAAAGTTATGACATATTTCTTGTTTCCTAGAGATGGAGTAGCATGCAAATCACATAGATCACTATGAATAAGGTCTAACAGTTTGGATTCACGATTTGCTGTTTTAAATGGTTTTCTAGTGATCTTAGTAAGCATACAAGTTTTACACTTATTATCATCTAACTCAATAGATGGAATCATACTCATTTTAGACATTTCTTTCATTCTTTTATAATGAACATGTCCTAGTCTAGCATGCCATAGTTCCATGTTACTAAGTTTAACACTAGAAATAGAATCAACTATACAAATCGAATTAAAAGTAGAAGGCATATCTAAATTCAACATAATCATGCCATTACATAAATAACCAAATCCCACAAAAGAACCATGTTTCGACAAGATATACTTATCGGATTCTAACACTTGTTTGTACCCACAATTATTTAATAATACACCGGACAACAAGTTTTTCCGAATACCGGGCACATACAATACATTACACAACGAAATCCTCCTGATAAGGGGAGTTATACTAATTCTTTGCATGTCTCGTATCTATCTACAGGATATAATATGACAGATGGGAAGGAAGTAAAGTCGGAGGATGTAGAAAGTAAACCAGTTAAAGGGTCGATGTCAAGACCAAAAGACTGGCAACACCTCGAAATATCATTCAGAGAGATAGAAGTAGCAACCGAAAATTTCAAAGAGTGTATCGGAAAAGGTGGATATGGTCTTGTATACAAAGGAGAACTCGACAAGTCAGGTAAAATTATCCCAGTGGCTATAAAGCGATTAAATGAGCAGTTTGGACAAGGGCTAAAGGAGTTTTTAACGGAGGTTCACTTACTTTCTGGGCAAAAACATCCAAACTTGATTTCTCTTGTCGGCTATTGTGAAAAAGATAAGGAGAAAATCTTAGTTTATGAATATGCACAACGTGGAAGTTTGGATAGATATTTAAGGCGTAACACTGCCACTAATTATAATCTTACGTGGCACCAAAGACTCAAAATATGTGTTGGTGCGGCTCGTGGGTTGGAACACCTCCATTATCATGTTGGAGAGCATTTAAGCATAATCCATCGTGACATAAAAAGTGCAAATATTTTGTTAGATCAAAATTGGGTTGCAAAAGTCTCTGATTTCGGATTGAACTTTTGATGGATTAGATAGAAGCACTATTGTTTCCCTTGCATGCGGCACAATGAGCTATATCGAACCTGAATACATGGTTACTGGCATCTTGAAGAAAAAATCAGATGTGTATTCTTTCGGCATGGTACTATTTGAAGTATTATGTGGAAGATTGTGCACTATCAAAGACGATGATGGTATCTTATTATCAGGACCTTTGGCCAAAGAGTTCTATGAAAGGAAGAGATTGAACGAGATTGTTGATCCTAGTTTGAAGGAACATTTGAACTCATACTCTCTGAATAAATTCTCTGAAATTGCTTATCGATGCTTGCATTATGATCGAAAGCAACGACCTCGTATGGATCTTGTCGTGAAAGAACTAGAAAACTTGCTCAAAATTGAAGAATGATTTCTTAATGCGAATTGGGAGTCAAGAAAACTAACAATAAAAATGTTTCTGCTCAAACATATTGTTTTATTATTTGGGTTAATGTTATTAGATAACAACTTACTTTTTTTTTTTTTTTATTATTATTATTATTATTATTATTATTATTATTATTATTATTATTATTATTATTATTATTATTATTATTATTATTATTATTATTATTGTTTCATTTTGATATATAAATATTTTTTTCTGATTTGGTATTAGTGTTTGGACCGGATCAGCCGATTTGGTGGGAAACATTGGCCATTTATATGTCGAGTTACCGGCTAAACAGGTTAAACTTTATGAGGTTGCATATATTTTTCTAGGATTTATATGTTGTCATGTTGATATGGAATTAACACAAAACCAAGAATCCAAACAAAGAAACCAGGCCCAAAGTCTATAAGGTACATACATCAGGCCACATTAAAAATAGAAGACAATACCAAACACCAGAACCATATTAGGACTGCAACACCCTTAGCATAATGCTTCCTAACGCGAACCACACAAACAAAACCGCTAGATATATTTATAAACAAGCAACACCCGAGACATCAACTAACCCAAACAGCTCGAAGACATGAAAACTGAAATGTTAAAGACATGAAACCAGGTATTTAACTCGAGAAGGACGAACCTTTACGCCAATCAACCCAGTTGATGTTAATCTTTTTCGATCTGCGTAACATCCAAAAGAAGGATGTTGATACAAAAGTTGGGCGTTCCTTGATAGGACTTCTGTTCTCGTACCAATTCGGATCTTAATGCTCGCTGGAACCTGCGCACTAAGAAAAGAACAAACACCGTTAGGCTTATCGAGGGATTGTCTCCCCCGATTATCCTCCGGCGTGAGAGTAAGTAATCGAACGTAGGGTTTAGTTTGTGGTTTAGGGTTTATTGAAGATCGTACCTTTTACCGAGGACTGGAATGCCCTTTATATATGCACGAAACCCTAATAGGTTTCGTGTTCCCTACTCTTCGGCGTGTCCGCCGACATCGGAGATTTGGTATATATCTTCTCTATTTAGAAGATATCCCATATATTATCCGGAAATAGCTTTGGGCTTGGGCCTTGTCGACCCAATCCGCGCAACTGGTAGTCCAGTTGCGGCCCATACGTGGTGGGCTTAATTGTTAGTATTGTTTACTAACCGGGTTCGTGACCCGGGTATAGACTATACGTCATCATGTCCCCCCAGTCTAGTGTGCGCAGGGTAAAACCTGCGGACGCTAGACTAGAGTCGTATCGAAATTATTCCCCATGCGCACGCGGGAAGCTTTCAAAAAATTACCGCCAAAACACACGTGTAATGTATCTAGTCCAAAAAAGTGCAATTGGGGTACCTTGGGAAGTGGTGAAGTTGCCCACTTGCCTTGTCTCGTCAGTTATCCTAGCCACACGATTGGAGCTTGTGGGCTACACGTGGCGATCATTGGTGATGGATAGGAAAAGTATATAAACTACCGCCGCTTTTTCATTGTGAAGTCCACAGTTAAAATATCACACTTCCGCCATTTTTACATCTTCAAAGCTTCTTCAAAAAAGCAATAATTCAAAGGTAATAGCGCTTGCGCCCATATTCTGACTCACAAGATGGTAGCACAACTTCACGATTTTCATTCTGATATAACCGAGGATGAACTGATTCAGTTCACCTCGGATTATTTCATCCCTATGGGCCTACGCCCAGAGGTACCCGGTCCGAATGACACCATCGCGGATTTCCCTGCTGGGAAGGTGGGGGTATATACGCGGTTTTTCGAGTGGGCGAATTATCGCGTACCCATCTCCGTGTTATTGAGTGACATACTCAATTATTATAATCTCCACATCTCCCAGTTGCACTGTATTGGTGCTGGGAAGATTGCTAATTTTGAGGTGAACTGTCGCTTGTTGGCGATTCACCCAACCCTCCACTTATTTCGCGCGTTTTATCACGCAACGTGGTCAAATGGGTGGGTTACCTTCTCGAAGCGCGTTGGAAAATTACAGTGCTATACGCAGAAGGTAGATAAGCTTAAGGATTGGAGGGAGAAGTTCTTTTGGGTTGATGAAGCCGTCTTCCCTGACCATTTTCCATTTTACACCCGTGCCGATCTGCAGAAGGATGAGCGCCCACCAGAGTCGTGGTATAACGCGGACCATGCGGCGATCATTGATGAGAACCGTATTCCCATCAAGCCATATCCGGAGGCGTTCCTGGTGCACATGGGCATCAGTCGCAACTACTTCGATCATGAGACAGAGGTGCCCACGTTCTTGAATGCGGATGGCACGGGTGGGTGCTCATTCTGTCGTCTTTCTGTCGTTATTAGTGTAAGCGCTTCTTCTTTTTCCATACTTTATGTGACTTGCTTTTCTTTGTTTGCTTGATGTGCAGAGATGGATTTATTTGCCGTTGTGAGGCTAGAAAATCCGCGCTCTGTGGCGGTAGGGGTGCGTCCTCGGGGGGACGGTGAGCAGACTATTTTGCAGGCGACGGAAGGGCGCGTCGTGGATTTGGTTATCCCAGATCCTGAAGGCTCCCCTAATGTGGTGGTCGCTGAGCCAGTTCAAGCTGTGGCTCCTCCTGTGCAGCAGGGTCCTGAGACTGCTCAGCCGCCTCCTCCCGAAACGGTGATCCATTTGGAGGAGACTGATAGTGAGATGGAGGATAGCTCCCCACTGACGCGGAAGAGAGCGTCTGGTGGTTATGGTGAGGGGCCTTCCAAGAGGCCGCGAACTGATGTTGGGGGAAGCCCATCTTTCTCAGAGGTGCAGATGGAGTAAGTGCCTTCATTGTTAGTTAGAAACTTTTGTCAAGTTACATTGTATTCTAACTTTGTTTCTCCATGTCTTCAGTGTGGATGCTGAGAAGTCTGGTGGAGGTGCGTCCACGGCTGAGACTGAGATGCAGAAGGATGTGTCCTCGGCTGAAACTGAGAAGGAGAAGGAGGTGTTCGCTACTCCTCCCCACATGTAAGTAATCCATTAGGATTTTGTATTTGCGTAACTGTTTCTCGTGCGCTGATCTTGGTTCGTGCAGTGAACAGCCTGCTGGTGTTGTTGATGAGAGTGCTCCACCTAAGGAGAGTCCCCTTGAGGCGTCTGCATCAAAGGACATTGCAGTGGAGTTAAGTCCATTTGACTCCGCGATGGAGGAGCTGGCCTCCATTGCTATGCGCCAGTCTGAGCTGGTGGCGCAGGTAAGGGCGCACAAGTCTGAGGAGGTTTCCAGACTGCAGGCGCAATTAGCGTCTGTTCAAGATGAATTAGCAAGCTCTAAAGCTGAGCAGCTGAGCTCCAAGGCTAAACTGGAGTGCGCGGAGGCGTCTGCGCGAAAGATGGGTGATGAGAAAGTCATGGTGATGGCTGAGTTGGAGCGGGAGCGCGCTTTTGCAGACCGTCAGAGGCGTAACTCTTTATGGGCGCTGAAGTACTTGGAACAGAATAGGAGCAAGCACTTTGCTAGCGTTGAGGAGTTCCGTAACCGAATAGAGTTTTTGCTGAAGGCGCAAGAGGAGAAGCTCCGCAGACTTAGCATCGAGTTTGATGAGGAGCTCTATCCTCATTTGGTTCAGTCTGTGGCTGAGCGCAGGTACATGCTGCCTTACTTCGTTATAACTTGTATATATTTTGGTCTTTCTTTCTTTAACACTTGTGTTATTTTGTAGGTGGTTGATCAGCCATGGTCTTCGCTTAGCTGCCATGTGCACCTTAGAGCATCCTGAGGTCACCACGCCTTTTGGAAAGGTTGTGGAGTGCGCCATCGCACATGGTGAGACCTTGGCCGCGCATAGGATTGCTGATGCCAAGTTGCTGACCGTGCCGGTTGCTGAGGTACCTGGGTACAAGGCGGATGCCCATGCTGAGCTTGTCGCTGCTATGGGGGAGCTGAAGAAGGTTGAGCTTCCGCATATTGCTTGCTTGGAGCGTGACCAGGATCAGCCTATCAGCGTGATCATGGCGGGGCTCACTCTTCCTAGGCATCTGCAGGATGATGCGGATCAGCAGTTGGACTTCTACTTGAAGCCTGATGTGTCGCAGTTGCAGGTACCCATTTTTGCTCAACCACGCGACCTTCTGAATCCTTTCCGTCTTGAGAAAGAGATCCCTTTGCAAAGGTCTTTAAATGCTCATGTTTCCAGGGTCGCAAGAAAGAAGGGCGTGAAGGGAAAGGCCATTCTGTGCGGCATAGGCGCTGCGCATCTGCCTAGGTCTGATGGTGTGCCTGTTTCAGTGGCCACCGTTTCCCTTGATGATGCCGAGTTACTTAAGCGACTCGAGGATGCTAAGGAAACGGCTTTGGGTGGGGGTCCCAGCCAGCTGAGGCGCGCGTATAGCATTTAGCTTGTTTTTGTATAAGCCTTTTTGTAGAACGTATTCTATAAATAAAATAGGTTGCTCTTTTGTACTCAGTGTTTATATAACTACCAAATATTTTTGCTTTTGAACTCGTAGTTCTTGTATTACTTATGCATCTTGTCGTGAAGATATCTTTAAGTATCTAAGCGTATTTAGAAAATAAGGATCATAATCGTGTATGAGTTTCCTTAAGGACCGTAGTCATGTGTTGAATTTTTCCAAATTTAATCATAGTAGTCTATGCGCTTTTGTAAGTTTACTTGTCGTATTTTAAGGAATCAAGAGTCTTGATTACTGAGTTGTTAAACGCGCACAGTGTGCTCTGTCGCGCATCCTCGTGGGGGTGCGCGAGGAACTTGCGCCAACGTCTTGATCGCAAGGTGTTTAACAAGGATTCGTGATCCGGTGTTGATGGGTTTGCAACCCTCTTACTCAACGAGTAGTTTATTAGGTTTACTCATCCTTTCTGCCATCGTGGGTCTTAGTGTGTGCATGCACGCCATGTAGGCAAGAATATAACAATATTGAAACATAATAAGAAATGCAAACAATAAAGTCAAAAGTGTTATGGAGTTAGCTAGAAACCATAACGTTTTATTAATACTTGCAAGTTTTGAGAAAAGAATGTTTATCTAGATAATTCATAAAAAATAAGATTACATGGATCTTTATTGAGGGCACTTTCTAAAGCGCATGAGTGTCCATGTTGGGCCGTAGCCTTCTTCAAAGATAGCACCGTTTAAGGTTGCGGACGTTCCATGTTCGCTGTAGCTCGTTTCCGTCCTTGTCGCGTAGCTTGTACGCTCCATTGCCAAGTGCCTCTATGACCTCGTAAGGTCCTTCCCACTTTGGTCCTAGCTTCCCAGTGTCTTCTGCGCGGCTTGAGTCGTTTTCGCGTAAAACGAAGTCGCCTGGTCTGAATGAAGTGCTGCGTACTTTGGCATCATAGTATTTTTTTCATTCTCGACTTGGCTTTCTCTTCGCGTATTGCTGCGCGTTCACGTCGCTCTTCCAATAGATCTAAGTCTATGCGCCGCTCATCATCATTGGTTGCCACATTAACTTCCGCAGTACGGATGGTTGGCATTCCAATTTCAGCTGGTATAACAGCTTCTGTCCCATAGACCAGAGAGAAGGGGGTGTCCCCGTTGCTAACCTTGATGGTTGTTCGGTGCGCCCAGAGAACATGTGATAGTTCTTCTACCCATCTTCCTTTGTGTCTGTCCAGACGCGCTTTGATTCCTTCACCCAGGCTTCTATTTGCGCGTTCTACCAGACCGTTGGTTTGTGGGTGAGTTACCGATGCGAAGTGTTGCGTTATGTTCAGCTGTTCGCACCAATCTTTGAACGGGTTGTCACGGAATTGTTTTCCGTTGTCTGAGATAATTTCCCCAGGTAATCCGAAGCGACATACTATGTTGTCCCACACGAATCGTTTCACCTGGTTACCTGTTATGGTCGCTACTGCCTTTGCTTCGATCCACTTGGTAAAGTAGTCTATTGCCACAATAAGGAATTTCAATCCGCCTGCGGCAATAGGGAAAGGTCCAGCGATGTCGATACCCCATTTGTAGAATGGCCATGGCGATGTGATAGGTGTTAGCTCATGCTGTGGTCGGCGCGGAATGGGTCTGTGGACTTGGCAATCGTTGCACTTGCGTACTAAATCTCGTGCGTCACGATGCATTGTTGGCCAATAGTATCCAGACCTTAGGGCGCGCGCTACAATGGACCGTGGTCCTGAGTGCATGCTGCATGAGCCTTCGTGGATTTCTCGAAGTACATAGTCTGCCTGGAGAGGTCCAACGCACCTAAGCCATGGTTGCAAGAACGAGCGTCTATATAAGACGTCATCTCTGAGCTCGAATCGCTGCGCTGTGCGCCGGATTCTTCGAGCTTCCTTCTGTTCTTGGGGGAGTGTGCCCTTGCTGATGAAGTCAATGATCGGTGTCATCCACGTGGGATTTTCCTCTTCTATCACCGTGGATATTTCCATCTCTGTGATTGACTTGCTTTTCAAGGTTTCCACCAAAACTTGTTTAGATAGATGCGCAAAACTGGTGGATGCAATTTTGCTCAGCGCATCTGCTTTCCTATTTTCACTCCTGGGAACCTGCTTGATGACAAATCTATCGAAGTTCTGGATCAGAGATTTGGTCTTTTCAAGGTATTGGATCATGTGTTCCTCCTTTGCTACGTATTCGCCTGACACGTGGTTAGCCACTAGTCGTGAATCGACGTTTACTTCTAGATTACGTACACCCATTTGAGTTGCGATACGTAACCCAGCTAGGAGTGCTTCGTATTCTGCCTCGTTGTTCGTGGCTGTGAATTCAAAACGCAGTGCGTAGGTGAATTCAACTCCTTCTGGATTGGTGAGAATAAGGCCTCCTCCTGATCCATCTACGCATGAGGATCCATCAGTAAATAGAACCCATGGTTCTTGCAGTTCCTCCTTGCTTGTCGCAAGTGGAGTGTCTGTATCTGGCTTTTCGATGATGAAGTCGGCCAATATCTGCCCTTTAATTGCAGTGCGCGGTCTGTATGATATGTTATGCTCGCCCAGTAACACGCTCCATTTTTGTAGGCGTCCCGATGCGTCGGGTTTCGAGATAACTTGTTTGATGGGTTGGTCTGTGATGACAGCGATTGGGTGCGCCTGGAAGTACCTGCGCAGTCTTTTCGCTGCGAACACTAAAGCTAGGGCCAGCTTTTCCATTGCCGTGTAGTTGATCTCTGTCTTTTTGAGCGCCTTACTAACAAAATAAATGGGCGTTTGGACGGAGTTCCTGTCTGTCAATAGCACTGCGCTAACTGCTCCTTGAGTCGCAGATAAGTACATGATCAGCTCTTCCCCTGGTCGGGGTGCAACAAGCTTTGGAAGTGCTGCTATGTGTTGTTTGAGCTGTTGGAAGGCTTCTTCTGCTTCCGCAGTCCACCTGAAGTCTCCCTTTTTGGTGCACTTCTTGAGTGTCTTGAACAGGGGAAGTGACTTGTCCGCCGATTTGGATAAGAATCGATTCAGTCCAGCTAGCTTGCCGTTTAGTGACTGAACTTCCTTTAATGTGCGCGGTGAGGGGAGGTCAATGACTGCTTGAGTTTTCTCTGGGCAAGGCTTGATCCCATCGGGTTCTATCAAATACCCGAGGAACATGCCTTCCGTAGCGCCGAATGTACACTTCTTGGGATTCAATTTCATATTGATTCTCCTTAGTGTTTTGAAAGTTTCCTCCATATCGCGCACCAGCTCTTCCTCTGTATGGCTTTTGATGACGAGATCATCGACGTACACTTCCAAGTTGCGCCCTACTTGCTTCTCGAACGCAGTGTCTACCAATCGTTGGTATGTTGCTCCTGCGTTTTTTAGGCCGAAGGGCATCTTTGTATAGCAGTAGACCCCTTGACTTGTGTGGAAGGCCGTCTTTTCTTCGTCTTCCTCAGCCATTTGAATTTGGTGATATCCCTTGTATGCGTCTAGGAAGCATTTGAAGGGATATCCACATAGAGACTCGATTTTCCAATCTATCTCCGGTAGAGGGTAGCAGTCCTGTGGACATGCTTTATTGAGGTCTGTGAAGTCCACGCACATCCTCCAGCTGCCATCGCTCTTCTTTACCATCACTGGGTTAGAGAGCCAGTCATGATAGTAGACTTCTCGCATGATTCCTGCGTCTACTAGCTTGTGTACTTCTTCCAAGATGGCTTTTGCACGGTCTGGAGCTTGTCCGCGCTTTTTCTGTCTTATTGAGGGTATCCTTGTCGGATTTGCAGCTTATGTTCAGTGATGGAACGTGGTACTCCTGTCATATGCTTTGGCTCCCATGCGAAAATATCCAAATTATTTTGCAGGAGTGCGCATATAGCTGATCTGCCTTTGTCAGACAGAGACCCGCCAATAGATACCTGCTGATCCAGATAGTCAGGGTGAATGGCGACTGTTATGTTTGGGACTTTGATTGCGCGTTGTTCTGGAACATCGGCTACGTCACTTGTCACATGCGTTGCATTCTTTTGGTGGTATGGTGGTATTGTAAAGAGTGACAATACCTCCTTCCACTGGGAACTTGAGCATTCCGTGCGCTGTGGATGGCACGGCGCGGATGGATGATATTCCAGGTCTCCCAATAATACCGTTATACGGAGAGGGGGATCTGATTACCATGAAGTTCATCCAGGTGGTTGTAGAGTGTGGTTTGTCACCAACTTCTACAAATAGACGTAATTGCCCCGTGGGCCATATCTTCTCCCCTGTGAAGCCGGTGAGCGGCGTTGTGGCTGGGGTCAGCTGACTCTGTATCTCAGGTCGCAGCTTCTTGAAACAGTGTTCATATATAATATCAGCGGATGCACCTCCATCTATGTACATGCGACGGATGTCGTGACCCCCCGTATGTATTTCAATGGTAAGCGGATCCACTACTGCGTTGTTCGCAGTCAGGGAGGGGAAAGAGATTTCGTTTCCCTTAGAGAACCTTTGGCTGACTTTTTGCCTAGTCGCGCGCTGCCACGGCTGTATCATGTATATGATATCTGCCTTTTCTTTTGAGGTCTCTTTCTTGGTCCCTGGTTTTGGTTTCTCTTTTCCTTCTCTGATGTTTTTTCACGAGGTGGTCCATCTTTCCTTCCTTTACCAATTTGTCAATCAATTGGCGTAGTTGGACGCACTCGTTGGTTGTGTGGCCTTTCTGTCCATGGTATTCGCAATAACCATTCCCTATGCGCTTATCCTCTGGGGTGCGGATTGGTGGTGGTTTTGGGAAGTTCGCACCCTCCGTCACAAATATCTCTCTTGGGGTTTTTGTGAGGGGTGTGTATCTATCATTGTCCCTTCCACTTCCTTGGTTGCGATAACCTCTGCTGCGGTTGTTACGATTGCCACCCTGGTCATTGGATTGTCTCCTTGACTCTTCTTGTGGTCTATGGTTTGAATACCCTTTTTTGCTATCCGCAGCGGCTTCTTCTCCTTGGACGAAAGACCTTGTGCGCTTCATGAGCTCATCAAAGGTTAAGGGAACCCTGTCGTTTAGCTTTTTTATGAGATCTGGGTTATTGATTGCATTCATAAAACCCGATATTTTTAATATCTCTGGACACGCCTTGACTTTCATGCACTCGTCCTTAAAGCGTTCCATGAAAGCGCTTGTGGATTCCCCTTGTCGCTGTTTAACCCTAGCGAGTTCGACAGGGTTTTTTGCGCACTTCTTTCTTTGGGTGAAGTTTAAGCGAAACGCTCTGCGCAATTCTTCAAACCCACCAATGCTTCTACGTGGAAGCTTACTAAACCAGTTGCGCGCGTTTCCTACTAATGTGGAGTTAAACATATGGCACCACACAGGCTGTGGCCAATTTTCGATAGTAGCTGCTGACTCGAAAATTTTTAGGTGATCATCCGGATCACCTGTCCCATCATATGTTTTGACATTAGCAGGCATGCGCCTTTTCTTATTTTCAGAAAAGTCACTGATGCGCCTAGTAAACGCATCAACCTTTTGGCGACGCCAGGGGAGAGACATGTCTTCATCATCCTGGTCGCGGTATTTCCCTCTTGATTTCCAGTGTCCAGTCTCGCTGTCCGAGGAATCTCTTGAAGATGAGCGGACTCTTTTGTGACGCTTGCGTCTACTATCATCAGAGTCTGAGCTAGCTCCTCTGTGGCGCTTGCGCCGATTATCATCAGAGTCAGAGCTTGAGGGGCTTTCACTTGGGGAGCATCGTCGCCCAAGCCTATCTTGGATTTTGCGCTTGCCAAGCCTAGCGTGGACATTGGTGCGCCGCTCACTTTCTTCAGGTTCCTCCAGATGTTGAAGATCGGCTGCTTCATCATCCACAACCTTCCTTCCAATCCTGGCGAACACTGGTTGTTTACGGCTATCCCTCTCGCGTCCTTCCTTTCGGTAGCGCGGTGGGGATGCGTCAGGATTAGGGTCAAAGTTGAGTCTGCCGTGCAGACTTTGGCTTGACCTCTTCTTTGCCTCCTCTCGCATGAGCGCAGTCAAGGCTTCGTAGTTTTGGGATACAAAGTTGCTTGGCGCTAATTCGGAAGTGACTCCTTCGAGCGCGATGGGGTCCGTTTCCAAGGCAGGATCCTTGTTTCGGAGAGGCGCATTGGGAGGTTCAGTGAAGTTCACCTCTGGCATGGTGAAAGGAGTGCGCTCTAGGTCTACCGCGCTATTACTTGTCGTAATAGCGGGGGTAGTTCTGGTAAGCGATTCCACTGCAGGGAAGACCTGATCTGAATACACTCCTAAGCTCTTAGGCACACTGGTTGTTCCAGGGGTCTGCTTAGGGGGCGCATCCGTTTGGTGCTTCTTCCCTAGTGGGTCATCCTGCACCTTCTTCCCATGCGGACTCTTGTGACTCCCGTGTTTCGTCATTCTAGTTTTCGGTAAAATTCTTAGTGTAGGGTCCCACGGATGGCGCCACTTGTTGATACAAAAGTTGGGCGTTCCTTGATAGGACTTCTGTTCTCGTACCAATTCGGATCTTAATGCTCGCTGGAACCTGCGCACTAAGAAAAAGAACAAACACCGTTAGGCTTATCGAGGGATTGTCTCCCCCGATTATCCTCCGGCGTGAGAGTAAGTAATCGAACGTAGGGTTTAGTTTGTGGTTTAGGGTTTATTGAAGATCGTACCTTTTACCGAGGACTGGAATGCCCTTTATATATGCACGAAACCCTAATAGGTTTCGTGTTCCCTACTCTTCGGCGTGTCCGCCGACATCGGAGATTTGGTATATATCTTCTCTATTTAGAAGATATCCCATATATTATCCGGAAATAGCTTTGGGCTTGGGCCTTGTCGACCCAATCCGCGCAACTGGTAGTCCAGTTGCGGCCCATACGTGGTGGGCTTAATTGTTAGTATTGTTTACTAACCGGGTTCGTGACCCGGGTATAGACTATACGTCATCAAAGGACATCAACTGAATCTCAAAGAAGATATCATCAGCCACCATATGTTTAGACTGAAATGTTGACATTTATACACTTACTAGGTGAAAATGAGTCAACACACTCTAAATTAGAGGGTGTCAATCAATTAAGGGAGTTTGCAAATCACCCCCCAAATATTTTTACATTACGCGCTTTCCAAATCAGATACAATCCACTCCAAATCACTGCTTGCCACACAGTCTTCAATTTGGATGGCGCCGAACCATCCGCGGACAAGATGTCACTTATAGATGAACCATTAAAGCAGCCCAAATTCCACTACGAAAAGATCTTAGACCAAATAGCAAACGCAATCACACATCGAATAAAAATGTGACCAATTGTTTCAATTGCATGTTTACAGCACGGATACAAAGTTGAATGGCGGTCCACTCCAAGATAATCAAGAAGGGGCCTCATCTGGATTCAACAACATTTTAATCTTCATATAAATACGTTTACCTTGCGAGGCACGATCGTTTACTTTACGTTTACTGATAACATCAAATAATACTAGTATTACATTTTGAGTATCATTATATAACATCAAATAATACTAGTATTACATTTTGAGTATCATTATCCTACGTTTATTACTCATAATCATTGCATTTGTGTAAGATTTAATACATAATTGCTATCTATTTGCATTTTAGGCCACTTCCAACAATAACTCAGCTTTAAATTTTAAGTCACTGTCACGTCAGCTTTAACACACCTTAACTTAACTCAGCTTTAACCCTTCCAACAATAACTCAGCTTTAACACACCTTTACTCACCTTTATATCAAATATTTTTAAATTCAACCCATAACTTATAAATTACTTCATTTTTTTTAAGACATAACATTCATTAAACAATATAACATTACATACTTAATAAAAAAAATTACAACGAAATTTAAAAAAAAAAATTAGTTAACAACGTAACTAAAAAATAAAAAAAAAACTACAACATAAAAATATGATACGAAATTTAATATAGATTTGTAATTGTCGATAAGATATGACTTCTCCTCCCACACTTGTAACACTTGCTCCCTAACCATCTTCAAAACGACATGAAGTTCCAGGTCTGTTTCATCATTTCTTTGTAGAGTTTGTGTATGTAAAAGTTAGTGTGAGAAAATGAAGTGTTGTGAAAGTGGATTTTGGCCAACAGTTTCCAAGCCCACCTCGCCAAAATGAAGAATTCCATACTCCACCCGAGCATATCTTTCTGGTTTTCCAACCGAAAAATTTTCCGGTGAACAATCCATCGGAAAATGAACCGGTGCACAATCCACCGGTTGCCAACCAAGAAGAAAATCCGTTGGGTTTAACTGACGAACAACTTAGGCAAATGGATGCAGATATGCAAGTCTTGCTGGAAATGGAAGCACTTGAAAGTGAATAGGAAGCTGCTCGTTTGGAGCGGCAAAGGTGGGAGTGTGGTTTTTTCACATCTTCCGAATCCTCTGAAGATGGTTACCCAGACTCAGATGATACCTTCCATTAGTCTGTGGTTGTTTATGTTAATTGTTCGTTATTTATGTTAATCAATCGTTGTTTATGTTAATGTAGTTTTTATTTGACGTTTAATGTTGTTGGGTCATGAAAAACCCAAGAATACTTAAAACATGATGTGGACACAAATTAACTAAGTGTTAACTTAAACCGAGAACAATTCAAGTCACTGAGAGAACAGCCTCTCAGTGAGTCATCTTCAGGATGCTTAAGGCGAATTCAAAAAGAAGGATTCACTACACAGGAAGGCGGTACTCCCTGAAGTAGCACTTAAGCCAAAGAAGAAGATGATGGTTCAGTGAGTGTTTGACAAGAACTCACTGAACCCCAGTCTCCTCAACAATAATGAAGTAATTATGAATGATAACTGAGAAGCATGTCCTGAAGAACTAAGTGCCTGAGAAGAAAGGCATAAATATCTAGGAAGGATTTAAGATAAGATCAAATCTTATCTTGTCAGGAAGAAATCCTTCCTAAGACGGCTTAAAGTCTTGGAGTGTCAGACCAACCACTTCTAAAGACTTAATAAGCCATTTCTATTGGTTCTTGGAAATGACAATTACTGTTGTAATTGTCAGACACGCTTGCTCAACAACTTGTAATATTTTAATTACTTTTACTCAGATTACTTGTGTATAAATAGATTGAGAATGAGAGAAGTTGTGTGTGTTTTGTACAATTAAAGCTTAGACTTTTGCAAAACAACTTCTCTCCTACAAAGAGTAACGCATCCATGAGATAGCTCAGTGAGGTCGCATTGTTACCACTCAAGCAAAACTTGAGTTTAGATAGGAGACACCACCATACCTTGTCTATTCAATCCCAAGTGTTTGTTCCGCAAAACACTTGGGTATAGATTCTTTGATTCATTTCTAATAAGAATTTAAACGTTGAAAATTACCTTGAGTTTTTATATTCACGTTTTATAACTGTTAGAATTAATCATAACATTGTATTAGTCATTAACACAAATAGATTAACTTTCTAGTTAACTCTAAGCGTGTAAAGGGACCAACAAATGTATTTCTATTTCATGTTTAATGTATTTTTATTTCATGTTTAATGTATTTGTATTTGATACTTTAGAAAACGTTAAAGTTTTATAAAACATTACATATTTTATTTCTATGTAAATAAGAAAAGAAAGACAAGGGCCAAAAGTAAAAAAAAAAAAAAAAAAAAAGATTCCGTCCAAACTTTCCAGGGGGCAAAAGTGAAAAAAATAATAAAAAAATAATAATAAAAAAAAAATTACAAAACACCCCCTTAATGCAGCGTTAAGGGGTTAACGTGACCCTTAACGTTGCGTTAACTTCCGAGGCTTCCAAGGGATAACGCACGTTAACGTGCCTCGAAAGTCCACAATTTCCTTCTTTAACGCAAGGCTGCGTTATGCGTTGTAAAGGGTCTTAGGCTTAATAAAAGAGCATTAGACGAAAAGACGCAGAAATGTGCAAGTAATGATGCAAGATGATGGAATCAAGATTTGATGATGAATCGAGCAGAAGAAAAAGGCATATGAAGAATTCAAGTCATTTGAAGGACATTTTTGGAGAATTACTCAAGGATTGATAAACTTGTGATTAGAAGTTTGGGTAAATTGCAAATTTCGTCCCTAATGTTTGCCAAAATTGCAAATAACACACCGAGAGAAAAAAAATTTGCAAATTAGCCACCGAGAGGTAAAGTTTGGTGCAATTTATGCCACTGAGAGCTAACGAGCGTTAGTTCTCCCGTTAGTCAAGGTCATCGCATGTGAAATGACTAATATACCCTCGTCTTCTTCCTCATTTGAATTTCTTTTGAATTTATATTTAATTTTAATACAAGTGAAGAACATCAAAAACAACTAATCCAGAAATTAAAAAAAAAAAAAAAAAAAAAAAAAAAAAAAAAATCCTTTATCTCATCATATCAACATCAAATTATAATCACAAGAAATACATCATCTAATCAATCTACATTAACAATCCAATCACAAAACTAATAAGTTCGATTACTGCATAATACAACAGGCAATGAAAGAATGGTGTTGAACAAAATTTTGCAGAAAAAATGATTGATTATCCGATTATAGATAGCACACGTGGCTCTTTAGATGAAGCGTGTGCTATCTATAATCGGATGATCCATCATTTTTTCTGCAAAATTTTGTTCAACGCCATTCTTTCATTGCCTGTTGCACTATGTAGTAATCGAACTGATTAGTTTTGTGATTAGATTGTTAACGTAGATTGATTAGATGATGTATTTCTTGTGATTATAATTTGATGTTGATATGATGAGATAAAGGATCTGGTTTTCTTTTTTGCATTTTTGGGTTGGTTGTTTTTTATGTTCTTCACTTGTATTAAAATTAAATATAAATGACGAGGGTATATTAGTCATTTCACATGCGTTGACCTTGACTAACGGAAGCACTAAAGCTCGTTAGCTCTCAGTGGCATAAATTGCACCCAACTTTAGCTCTCGGTGGCTAATTTGCAAATTTTTTTTCTCTCGGTGTGTTATTTTTAATTTTGGCATATATTAGGGACGGAATTTGCAATTTACCCTAGAAGTTTATTATGAAGGCTTGTAAAAGAATCAAGTGAAGAAACGAAACCGAAAGTTGAAAACAAGTTTACGTGATATCTCTAAAAGTTGTTGTAGTATTTTGGCCATAACTCCTTCATATGGTCTTCTTTTTTTGGAGATTCAAGTGGCCATGGAAAGAGAAAAGAGAATTCTATAACTTTTTTGGTTTGAACTAAGTCTGAAAATCAACCAAAATAATTCTATTTTGAGAGCTCGATGACCTAGAGAATTTTATTCCTCTACGGTGTGAAGAAGGTCGGTTTGGAAAAAATCCTATGAACATAAACTCAAACTCGACCTAAAAGGGGTCCCAAATCCCCCAAACGATTTTCAGAGATCCCTTAGGGTTTTTCTGCCACTTTTGAAGGTGTAATCATCAAGAGATCAAGTCCCATTCATCAAAAACATAACAATCCTTCGGTTTGATTATTGTTTTCAGTATAAACACTTTTAGTTTACCGAATATTTTATCATTTGTTTGTATGACTATGATTGAAGGCTAAACAACTTAGTGTTAGCCTTGTTATGAACCTTTCTATTATATGACATGATTTATTACGTTTAATTGTGCTTTTATTAGATAATTTATATGCTTGCTGAATGATCCTTAGGTCTTTGGGTCTATTAGTATAAAGCTGGACATTGACTACTTGATTCATGAATGTATGAACAATACTAATTCACGGCTAGTGTTATTAAAATTAACCTAGGTTAATTAAACCTAATAGACTATAAGGTTTAAGTTAACGAAAGTGAATGCTAGTTTACAAAGTAGTTAAGTGTTGATTATTTCATTATCATCACTAGCAAGTCACATACGTTAGTCGATAGACTTAATAAATGAGATATAACTAGATAGCATCCACGGCCGTCGAGTTAGATAGTTATAGACAATACGCATAAGTTACAATGGCCATAATTGGACTTATGCTACATAAGAGTCATTAATAAAAGAATGAGTAAAGATTGCACTAGTAAATCATGTCATTAGAATAAATAAGGGATTAACTAGGTTAATATTTATTATCTCTTACCGGTTTCATCTTTAATTTAATTAATTGTTATTTTCTTGTTTTGTTATTTGTTTAATCTTAAAAACCTCGATCATTTGGATCTAAAACATGCTCGTTACATTTTATCTACTTTATTAGTTTTTAGTTTTTATTTCATTAGTTCAATCAAATATTCCGTTTCTTGTGTTTGACTCAGACTTATCGAAGATAGCCTACACGCGACCGGATATGCTGCTCGTTAATGTTAGTCCATTCTTAGTATTTCTATATTATAAATTTAAAACCGCATTTTACATATCATTTACCTTGGAATTAATAATGCTTACAAACTAAATCCTTTTTTTTTTTTTTATACACTGTTATGTTTGATGGTATACTTATTATGGCGCTCTATGTTACTATATGTCTTCTTAGGTATCAAGAATACAGAGGTACGAGCCTATAGAACAGGTCCTGTTCAAGTAACTGTTAACTAAATAATCAATAAAGAACAAGAAGGTGGTACTTATGAAAACTCAGGGAATGGAAAAAATGTTAGTTGGGATTTGTGCATGTGAAATCCAAGATCCACCAATAGATATATTGGAAATGGGGTCCAATTGATCCAATGAATGTCTATCTCTATGCAACACACTATACATTGATGATGTGATGCTTATTTTTCTATTATTTCTATAGATAGTGCAAAACAATGATTGTAGTATGTGACATCCTGATGATATACTGTAGAAGAAGATATGATATGTACATAAAGTAGTCCAAATGAGTTTAAACTTGGGTAGTTGGCATCAAACATAACTTACAAGTAGAATATACCAAAAATGATGTTTTGAAGCTTCAATATATTCAATGAATCATAAGTTGATACAACATGTTATTTGCTAATTTTAATCATCACTTGATAATAAACATAAAAATACAAGCAAATAACACAACAAAAAGGTTTGTCTATACATGAAACATGAAATAGCATTTTCACAAGACCTAACTTAGTGGTTGGCCCAAGGTTTCAGACGTATACGTATGAATGTTTGATATGTGGAAATGCATCTCCAATCAATGCTCTTGGACAATGATTTCTTCCAACTTAATCATCTAGTTTAATGTTTATTCTCAAGATAAACTCAGATTCAAGTAGTATCATGTCACATTAACAATGTAGCATCATTAACGAAGCTTAGAGTATGAAATTGGAATCATGCTACTTTCATGACTAGTGGTTGTTGGATTCCATGTTCATGGAGCTTTGATTTACCTGTCACGCCGGCAAAGTCGAAATCTGTAAGATTATTTGGATGTAAAAAAAACATATCATTAAATGATAACTCGTAAAGTATAAATAACTAATGGAAATAGTGTCAAACTCAATAGTGAGAGGGTTCCTCATGGCGAAATATCACTATTTGTGCATGCTTCATCTTGCAAAAGTGTCTTCCTACTTGTGTATCTTCAAAGCGAAGATCTTCGGTTAAAGCTGCCAAGTTTTATCTATATTTCTTTACCATTTACTTTAGACAATGGAGAACATTAAAGATGAACTTAAGTAATTGTTTGAGAACATGATTTAAGGGACTTTTCATTAACATTTATACCATCATTATTGTAACATAAATATTTTCGACTATTACAAAAGCAAGTCATGGTATACATGATTTATAATTTAAACAAAAATCAATAGCTAAATTGTACTTGCCCAAATATAAAAATATTAGAACTCATGTTATGATGTTATCAACAATTCAACATGAAACTTAATTATTACTAGTATAATAAGTTTAGTTAATGAACAACCATTAAACCATACCAACATGCAACGCATATCTATAAAATTCCCATTTCTTTATAAATAAATAAATAAATGCTTGCTTCTAGTTATTAAAATATGACTCATAACAAGGTTTAGGTCTATCCTTATATTGGTCATACTTGCTTATACAACAATATTAGGAATATTTTAATTTTAATTAGGACTTATACAAATTATTAGCATGCTCAACCGAGTGAGGTGTTCCAAGGGGCGATCCACCCTTGGTTCGCCTGTGTATCGCCCCAAACACTGCCCCCCTCCGGCGATCCATGCTCTAGGCGATAAAAATGGGTCGGCGGCTCGTTCTTATACAAATTATTAGGCTGAACGGAGTGAGGCGTTCCAAGGGGCGATCCACCCTTGGTTCGCCTGTGTATCGCCCCAAACACTGCCCCCCTCCGGCGATCCATGCTCTAGGCGATAAAAATGGGTCGGCGGCTCGTTCTGAACTTCTGTCACTTCAATGAGTATATATATGTATATCTGTCATTATATGTGAGTATATATATGTATAGATCGCCTGCTACACCACCCCCACTATTTTTTGAGGCTACTCAATCTGCTGACTAGGCGCCACATGGCGCGAGTCGCCCCTTCTCTGGGTAGCCCCACTCCTTTCAGCCTTATACAAATTATTAGCATACTCAACCGAGACAGGACAACTTTACTTGTTTCTTAACATGATTTGATTTGACTCTTACATAACGCGTTTTATATTAAAGTTATATTACGTATTTGATTATATCCGATTCAGACTAACAAGTGTAACTTCTTATTGTCTTGTTTTCTTTGTTTGTTTTCATTTAGAAATGAAAGGGTACTCATCGTCATAACTACTTCCTACCCCTCGAGTTATCAAAGTTGATTTGTCTTTCATAAGATGGTGATGGTTAAATTTTGTAAGAAAAAATATGTGCATCGAAAGTCAGTCAGTAAGTACTAGAACCAAGACTAAAAATGATCAAGTATATAGAGAAAAATAAATAAAACAAAAATACAATTTTTAATTAAAATGACCAAGTTTCATAAAAACTTATTTCACTTTCGGCCTTTTGATGCACCAAGTAATAAATAAAATCACATATCTTTAGGCCGCTACATTTCAAAAAATTTAGTGCTTTTTATGAAAATTAACAGTATGAAACTAAATTCAACCAGAGTCTCTTGACAACCGAAAGCTCCTAAATCTACACCTACGTAGACCAAAGAATCTTTAGAGTTTAGACACTATGATCGATGCTCGACCTTGCTTGGACTCGAACCCTCTTTTCATTTTACATTTTGAATTTTATGATCATTAACTACATTTAAAACTTTTAAACCATTAAACGACATGTTTTGTTTTGGTTTATAGTCCACTCGATATTAGACCGGTCAAATATCGTTAACTGAGTCACGTCAATTGAAAATCGATCTGATATCGTTATTCAGTGTTGTTCTGAAGTAAAAATACATACTTCTAATCACTCATGCCATATAGAACATTGTCGACACAATTTCTTTTTCAAATCCCATATCCAAAATAAAAACAAAATACACAATTTCTTTTTCAAACGTAAAGAAAACTAGGGGTGACAATTCATGTCATGTCCGGGTTGACGGGTTCGGGTTGATGGGTTGGCGAGTTCAAAAATCTTAACCCAAACCTGATCTTTTTAGTTAACTGTGTAGAGAAATTCAACCTTAACCTTAGCACGTTTATTAAACAGATTAGTCGTGTCGATCCATTTATGATTCGAATATTATTCTAATGGGACACATCGAATATGCTAAGTTGTATGTAAGAAACCGATAAATATTTTGATATAATTATATATCATTATCAAATATTTCAAAAAAAGAATATATATATATATATATATATATATATATATATATATATATATATATATATATATTAATATATATATTTAATATAATATATATATATATAAATTCAAAAAACTGACATTTGCAAGAATATATATATATATATATGACATTTGCAAGAATCAATATATTTCAAATACGTATATATATATATATATATATATATATATATATCAAAAAAAGAATATATATAATTAAAAAACTGACATTTGCAATAATCGAACCTGAGTCATTTAATCCATATACAAATGCTTCAACTACTAGACCAAGTCAGTTTTTGTGATTTACAATACAAAATAAGTAAGTCATGTTTAAATAATTGATATTGTTAAGCTATATTTAAGGAATAGATTATGCAAAAAAATAAATTATTATTATTATCCATTATTAGGAAAAAAAAAAAAAAAAAAAAAAAAAAATACGTATATTTTTCCACAAGAAAAACCAAAATCATCACGACTCTCTCCATGAAGAAACTATTGTACGTTTCTAATGTTTTTGATTTTATACCACTACCAATATTATCGACATGGTGGCTGCTGCAATTAATCACAAAAGTATTCGAGGTATTTTTTTTATTTTTTTTTTATGATTCACATATTAATTATAATATGAAACTTATATGTAACATAATTTCTTTTTGGTTTGTAGAACATGTCCATCAGTTTGTGCAGCACCAGAAACTCAATAAAGCACAAAAATAATCCAGGTATCTTTTCCTACTGCGTGTCTCTATCATAATGGATGATGAATATAATATCGATGGTGATTATTACGAGAGTTAACTACATTTTTGGTCCTCGTGGTTTACCGGGTATGACGATTTTAATCCAATAGTTTCAAACGTAACGGATCTTGTCCTATATCCGACGACCCGTAACACTTTTGGTCAAATTTTGTTAATGCCGTTAGTTTGACTTTCGTTGACCGTTAAATGAGAGGGTAATCTTGTCTTTTCATCCCCCACCCACTACCATTAAAATAAGAACCTACTACTGGGCTTATCTTCCAAATCCTCCACCCACTTATCTTCCAAATCCTGGATCTAAACACAAAATCCACCACCTCGATCTAACATCACACAAAATCCAAATCCTCGATCTAAACACAAAATCCACCACCCACTTATCTTCCAAATCCTCGATCTAAACACAAAATCCAAATCCGGCGAGTCAAACCGGCGAACACAAGAAACCGACTCATTAAAATCTTATCTCACACCAAACTCACAATTAAGAATGTGTTTGGTTTATGACGGGATTGTGAATGCTACGTTTATAGAGTGGTTTTTTAGTCAAGGGAGGGTTAAGGAGGCGATGGAGAGTTATAAGTCATTGTTGGATAAGGAGTTGAAAAAGGTGAAAATGTGGTCGATTTAAGTGATTGGGATCGAATTGAAGAACTGAATGTGACTGAGGAGGGAAAAAAAGGCGTTTGTTTGGTCGAAAACTGTGATAAGGAAAAGAACTGTTGTGTTGGTTGTTGTTCTTCGTTTCGGGTTCTTCGGGTTCTTGGCTAAGGTGGTCGAGATGAGAGGTGACAACGTTGTTTAAGGTTGAGATGTTGGTGGGTGTGATTGTGAAGCTGGTGTTTGAGAGCCAACTGGGGTTTATGACTTGAAGTGTTTGGTTTGGGTTTGTTTGGTTTGGATTTAATTCATCCGCAAACCTCCATTGTGCCATTTTGGAAGCTTATTTAATTCATCCGCAAACCTCACATTAGAAACATTGTTGTGTTGTGATAATAAAAGTGGGAGTGGATTTACTACATATGAGATGTTTAGAAGATGAGTACTGGAAATGAAAGAAAAATTGAGTAACCACACATTAGAAACATTTGGTAGATTGAGGGACGAGTTGTTCCATCTGTGCTTACGTGTAATCTTTTGATGAATCGTTTGGTTGAAGAGGGTGAAGTGGATATGGCTATGGCGGTTTATGAACATTTAAAGATGAATGGGTTTTGTCCGAATGTGTACACGTATGGAATTGTGGTTAAAGGGCTATGTAGAAATGGGCGTGTGAAAGAAGTTGGTAAAATTGCTGAGAGATTCAGGCTCACCCGTTGATTTTTTTGCTTATGCTTGTGTAATTCGTGGTTTTGTAAAAGAGTTGAAGTTGGATGCTGAAAACGTTTTATATGACATGAAGCATTTGGGACTTATCCCGGATGCATATTGTTATGGTGTGTTAGTTCAAGGGTATTGTAAAAAAGGGGATATTCTCAAGGCATTGGAAATTCATGAGGGAATGTGTTCGAATGGTATCAAAACCAATTGTGTGATTCTGGGCTTGATTATACCAGTTCATAAATGCAATGGAATCAGGTGTTATGTTTGATAAATGGACCAAAAGTGTTATGCTGTATCCGAGGGTATTTTAGTCATTTCACGGTTTTTTAACTAGTCAAACTAACAGTCAACAAAATTTGGACCAAAAGTGTTACGGGTCGTCGGATATAGGACAAGATCCGTTACGTTTGAAACTATTGGACCAAAATCGTTATACCCGGTAAACCACGAGGACCAAAAATGTAGTTAACTCTTATTACGATGAAGAAAACGTTTACATTGATAACAGTTGAGAGTGATGGCGGTGCTTTGCAGTTTGATGGTTATGAGTATGGTGTGAACATGATGCTTTTGCTAATAAACATGAGCAGGTAAATTGTTTTTCTGTTGTATATTTGTTGTTTAGTTGGCTTAATGTTTTTGTTTGATCTTAAGTTATTGTATTTGTGATGATAATTAACATCTAATATTATCACAAAAGTTCAATGACAATATTATCGACATGGTGGCTGCTGCAATTAATCACAAAAGTATTCGAGGTATTTTTTTTTTTAATGATTCAAATATTAATTATAATATGAAACTTATATGTAACAGAATTTCTTTTTGGTTTGTAGAACATGTCCATCAGTTTGTGCAGCACCAGAAACTCAATAAAGCACAAAAATAATCCAGGTATCTTTTCCTATTGCGTGTCTCTATCATAATGGATGATGAATATAATATCGATGGTGATTATTACGATGAAGAAAACGTTTACATTGATAACAGTTGAGAGTGATGGCGGTGCTTTGCAGTTTGATGGTTATGAGTATGGTGTGAACATAATGCTTTTGCTAATAAACATGAGCAGGTAAACTGTTTTTCTATTGTATATTTGTTGTTTAGTTGGCTTAATGTTTTTGTTTGATCTTAAGTTATTGTATTTGTGATGATAATAAACATCTAATATTATCACAAAAGTTCAATAACAATATTATCGACATGGTGGTTGCTGCAATTAATCACAAAAGTATTCGAGGTATTTTTTGTTTAATGATTCACATATTAATTATAATACAAAACTTATACGTAACAGAATTTCTTTTTGGTTTGTAGAACATGCCCATCAGTTTGTGCAGCACCAGAAACTCAATAAAGCACAAAAATAATCCAGGTATCTTTTCCTATTACGTGTCTCTATCATAATGGATGATGAATATAATATCGATGGTGATTATTACGATGAAGAAAACGGTTACATTAATAACAGTTGAGAGTGATGGCGGTGCTTTGCAGTTTGATGGTTATGAGTATGGTGTGAACATGATGCTTTTGCTAATAAACATGAGCAGGTAAACTATTTTTCTGTTGTATATTTGTTGTTTAGTTGGCTTAATGTTTTTGTTTGATCTTAAGTTATTGTATTTGTGACGATAATTAACATCTAGACATACGCGTTTTGTTGTTCTTGGATATGCATGGCACATGAACCAGAATGCTAACAAGGGAGTATGATTTTATTAGTTTGCTTTATTAATGCTTTGGTTTAATCTACTCTTTTATATATTCACATTAGTTTTTAGAATTGAACTTAAAGGTCCTGTTTACAGCCATGCACGCCAGATTTTGCCATAGCTCTTGATGGGAACTACATGAATGTATCTTCTATTTTTCAGAATTTTTTAGAATATAAGCATGAATGAATACTCGATGTTTGTATACTCGATGCCTGCCACTTATTTAAAGGTAGCTTTCTTTTCCAGACAATTGTTAGTCTATAATAGGAGAAGGTTAAACATTTGTGTAAAAGAAACAGTGGCACACTATTTCTTTTTTACATTCGGTTATATGATTGAAAATCAAGTTTCGGTTATATGATTGAAAATCAAGTTTCGACATTCGGATCTGTTGGTTTCACTAATTTTAATAAGGGTTGTAACACC
The DNA here is from genome assembly GCA_021014915.2 of Artemisia tridentata subsp. tridentata. Taxonomy (NCBI): domain Eukaryota; kingdom Viridiplantae; phylum Streptophyta; class Magnoliopsida; order Asterales; family Asteraceae; genus Artemisia; species Artemisia tridentata. The sequence continues at coordinate 94,562,756 of CP139504.1, forward strand.
CCCAAATCAGATCGCAGCGGAAATACTATCTGGGGTGCTACTTATTGGATCACAACATAAGTAATAGAGAACGGATTTATCAAATCCGTTTTAAAAGCTTCATTAATTGAAACATAAGTTTTACATAATCGAAATGCGGAAAATAAGGCCCATAATAGTTTTAAGTTGTCCTATAGTACAAAAGCTCTGGTCATGAGTGTTATGTGTACACTCCAAAAGTGTGCCTATGCCCCTGCCACACACTGCCTTGCATCATCATATATCAACAACTAAACATCTGAGAAAAACATGTTAAAAAGTGTCAACTAAATGTTTGTGAGTTCATAGGTTTATAATAAAGCAGTAAAGTTGGACCATATTTGAAGCATGTGACCATCACCACGAATATGATGATACATTAACATAAATGTCTATTACACTAGCACTAAGTTCATACAACCGAAGCTTGACAATGTGCATGCTCTAGAAGCACGTTAAATAAAGGCCCGTGTAAGTGTCTATCCCGAGACACTCGTGTTTCGACATGGTATACGCTCGTATTTGGTCAACCTGGCCAAACCAAATGGGGGTGTCATCCCCAATAGATCTATTTATAGCATTCGTGCTTCCCAAGTGGAATTGACGGTTCATGAGTTTGGGCATGAAGGGGATACAATGCTTAGGCTAATCGTTGCGTAATAGTTTGATAAAACATGAGTATAGTGTTGGTCCTTGAAAAGTGTTTTGCATGTTTCTCACCCAAGTAGTTTAAAATGAGTAATAAAGTAATAGTGGGGCTATGACTCACCTTGAGTGTAACTGGCAAAAGTGAAATGTGAAATCAAGTGAATTATGTGAACGGCTCCAACACACGACCTGAATAACAGTGAAGTCTGAGAACTTGACAGTTTTGGCTTTATACGAATAATGATTGTGAAACTGAATAACGGATAACGAATTGGTTCGTGATGTGAGTGGATGATATGCTTAAAATGCTTAAAGTTCAAAAATAATATTCTATATAATATTATCTTGTTTTTATGTTTTTGAATCCATAATTATCGTTTCCTCGAAAGTCGTTGAATAATACGTTAAGTAAATCGTTAAAAGTTCGTTATATTTATATAAACGTAAAGAAAGTAAATATATGAAAACGAATGATAAAATGCACATGTTTAATTGAAAATGAGTAAAACATGAAATAGAAGTGAATATGGATAATGTTACTGTTCAGTCCTTGTATTTTCACATAATTTACACTTTCTACCCTAACGGTGTAAGTTTTGCACCGTTAGTCCTCCGTTAGTTATATGTTACATATTTAGTCCAAAAAGTTTCCAAAATGACATATTATGCTTCCTGTTTACTGTTTTAACAATTTCCACCCTCAAGTTATAAACTTCTCAGTTCGAGATATAATTATACGAAAGTGACAAAATTAACCCAAATAGTAACAATGTTTGCAAATTTAGTCCAATTTTCACAAAAAGGATGTAATAAATTTTCTGAAAGTTCCAATGGCTTTAAAAAGCTTATTTGAGTCAAAATGAACAGCTTATTTACAAAAGTACTTATTTTTCCGATTATTGGGCCTTAACGAGATATAACAAAGGCCCCGATAACATTTTATGATCCGTTGGGTTTTAAGGGGTTTTGGGCTTATTCTTGGGCTTATTAAATGGTCTTAAAAACATGTTCAAACAACTTATACAACAGCTTATTCGCTATTGCTTATTGGGCTTATTATTGAGTTTAAAGCCCATCCGATAAATATAAAGGGTTTTAGTTGGTTCGAGTAGTGATAGGATTAGGATTATAAAGGGACTTTTAGTAGCTTATAAAGGAAGCTTATTTCAACAGCTTATTAGGTGGTCCTTTAAAGAATTAAGTCGAACAATAAAATGACTAGGTTGTGTGTATAGAATTGGATTTAACGAGTCATTCTTTAGTCGATAAAATGAATGGTACAAATTATAAAAATGACATATATATTGCGTTATATGGAACATGCGATATAACGAATGATCAAAATAGAGTTCGATAAGCAATAAAATGATTATATAAGTATCGAATAAATGTAAAACACGAGTTACTAGCCATCCATGAAGGAGGTCATATGAATATACGAATAAAATGAATAATAGAAACGTGAATAATGTATAAAAATGAATATACGCTCGAATGAAAATGTAAAACGATGCATGGTATATTGAAATTGATATATTGAGTAGGAAATGAGTTAGGATCAACTTACAACACCCAAAGGTTGTGTGAAACTTGTTAGAATGATCTAGGAATCGAACAAGGGTACTTCACCCGTTGAATTGGTCACAAATGGTTCGAATGAGGGATTTTCGACTTGGAAAATAGTTCGAATGGTGGTAGAGATTCTTCCTGTTCTTGAGAGCTTTCGACCGTAGCAATTTATGTGAGAAATGTGGCTAAGTGTGAATGGAAAAATGTATATGTATGTCGAATGTATATATATGCATGTATGTATGTTTTTATTGTTTTAAATTAGTCAAGTTGTGGGATTTTATTCCCTAGCAGGATTTAGAGAATATTATTAAGATGAGATTTCACTCAAGTATATAGGTATTAGGAGGAGGGTTGCTAGCTAGGTTTGGTTTATGTATGTGTTGTGCATATATATGAATCGTACGACATATGCAAAGGGTCCAAAATACATTGTAACATGACCAAAACATTTAGAAGGGAGGTAAATGAGGTTGTGAACTTGTATTCGATCAAGGGAAGTTAAATGAGCTAGGTAAAATTAAGTTAGGGTCGATTTTCATAAAATGTGCTAATCTTGTAAATGTCGAGTGAGACTTACTTTGAGCCTCGTTTTGTGATCAAATGTTCGAATTAAGAGGTGAGGTTGGTCAAACCTGATTCTTTGATGCATGATTATTCGATCCATGTAAAATGTTGTATATGTTATATGTCGAAATCACAAAATAAACGAGTCAAGCTTGGTGTGTTCAGTCGAGTGAGAATAAAAGGAAAAGAAATTTGGGTTGGACTTTTAAATAGTAACAGGCTCGCAAGTTGGGCCAGAAATAGTGATATGGTCCGTTTGGTTTATAATTAGTTTAAACGATATTCGTGGTCCGTGTGTGAGCTCGTTCCAATGCATTGTAATCACGTATCAATGTGTTTGAGTTATTGTAGTGTGATAACGTAATTAAATGAGATAACCTCTCATTAACAGATGTCAGAAAATAAATAATGCGCATTTTCTGATAAATAATAATTATTATTAAAATGGGAAAATTACTATTTGTTACAGTCTCCCAACCTTATTTGAATGTCGCCCCGAAATTCAGTTCGTGTTATCCAGTGAAGATACAAAAAAGATGGGGATATTTGGCCTTGAATTCATCTTCACGTTTCCACGTGTATTCAGGGCCTCTTCAGGAATCCCAGCGAATCTTGACAATTGGTATTCGACTATGTTTCAATCTCTTGACCTCTCGGTCCATGATTTCAATAGGTTTCTCGATAAAGTGTAGTCGATTGTCAATTTCGATTTCTTCTAGAGGAATAGTAAGAGTTTCCTCGTAGTGTCCTTAACGAGTTTTAAATGCCGTTTCTGAGATGTCTTCCCTTCGGACTCGAAGTTGATGGTATCCAAATCGAATGTCGATCTCTGAGTATACACTAGATCCTAGAAGTTGATCGAATAGATCATCAATTCTAGGAAGTGGGTATCGGTTCTTGGTATCCAACACAGGAGGTATGATTTCGGTTAAGAAACTAGATGTAATCATCGTAACGATTTACCGAGATACTTTAAAGTGAGAGTATATTTCAGTTACACATGAGGTTATGAGTCAATTGGGTAGCTATCGAATTTAGAGGTTGTCTATTTGACAATAAGATTTTCGGAGCCGCAAGAAATAATGGAAAACATAATGTTATGAGGTTGGTTTCCGTAGATAGTTTTAAGGTTATACTCGTTAGTGATATCGTTTCTGGTGGCTATGTTTGTTGATAAGTTACCCTACAATGGTTAGCGGTGTAGCTTGTCTTCTCAAATTAAAGAAAGTGATGTGGGGTAAAGCTGCATTTATGCGGTAAAGTTGTGTAGAAATATACTTGGTTATAGTGTTTACTAGCGTGAATGCCCATAAGTTGCACTACTTTTATGTACTCACACATGAGAGTTTTTGAGTTTTCGAAAGTGGAAATAGAAAACTTAACTTTTGATAAAAATTAAAGGTAACCATTCCTAGCATAGTATGGTCCTACCTGGATTATACATAGGTGATCAGGCTTTGTATAATCAAGGTCCAACGATCAATGCTGGGTTTAGTTTGAAGACATACTGGTATTTCTTGTTTATGAGATAGTAGCCAAATTTGTTTGTAAAGGAGTAAAAATAGTTCACAGGGTGATAGCAGATTAGTTTGTCAAATGTTTTTGCAAAATAGTTTGTAGGACAATAGAAAACAATTCATTATAAGGTAGCAGTAAAGACACAACTGGTTGTGATAAAACAACTCCTAGGATAACGGAAAAATGTTTGTAAGGAAACCGCAAAATGGTTTGTAGAATGAAAATCACAATAGTTTATAAAATAAGTGGGAAAATGTAATACCCCAACCCGACAAGGGTAGAAGTATCACATTATGGTGACAAATCAAAGCATACATAATACACAGCGGAAGTCTTAAACAAAATTCATTAAAGAAGTCAAGCCAACATGGCTTAAGCCAAATACATAAGTTCCAAATAACAACGAATAATCCAAAGGGAATGAATAATGAAATGAAATCCAGTCTAAACTAAAGTCATAAATAAAGGTGGTAAACTAAGGTAGAAACTCCATCTAATCTCTACTCTCATCCCATAGCAAAATCCCAGCTCCTAGCTTAGATACCTGCCGCAGGGAAAGGAAATGCGGCTGAGCTTAAAAAGCCCAGTGAACAGATATATACCTAAACAAAAATGAAAGCAACGAAACGAACATGATATAGAATAGTGCACTGGGATAACATAAGGTATAGGCAAAGGTACAAAGTAAGAAAAGAAAAGAGTCAATAATCCACCACGAGCCCGAACACAAACCAAATATAGTAACCCTGTAAGCAATCTAGAGGGGATACCTCTCAAGTAACCAGATAATATGAGGGGTGTCCTCATGTATTAAATTGGAGTAATCAGCTCCCAAATATATGTGAAAAACGTGGATTGCACCCATGCATCAGTCACCGAACAATATCATATAATATCAAATCATGTTAAATCCACTAATACGAACACGAACCTAGGATGCATCCATACGCCCCCCGAACAATAACATTGGCCATAATAAATAATAAAGCGCGCATAGCAAAATGGGGACGGTGTGGAACATCACTCAACCACACTAGAGTCATGCCATTGGTGCATCAATGACACGGCCATGTTACCTTCATGGCTAGGAAACGAACTTAGCTCGGGTATCAAACTGAAGGGTCAAAGGTCAAAGGTCCAAACCATAGCAAAGGTTCAAATAGTCTAAGTCATCGAATCATAGTCAAAGTCCAAGTATCAAAGGTTCATGGCAAAGGGTTCATATCAAAGGTTCAAAGCAAAAAGGATCATATCGAACATCAAAGTTAAAATGAATCAAACAAACGAACCAAAGTGTAGGGAACATAGCAATGGCTTAGGAAATCCTAATACGAATCAAGATCAATAAGTCCAAAAGAGGGAAAAACACCCTTACTAAAAAAGGGTAGAATATCTGTACCTTATTACGAATGCAAATATGAACAAGAAAATAGAAAGCACAGAAACGGATCAAGACCTCTCCTTCTTCACACCTAAAGGAGTAGAAGAGAATTACAATTGGTTCTTAATTACTCATTTTAGCTTGCCTTTCCATTTTAAGTAACTTTCTATTTTTAGCAGGTTTTCAAATTTAGCAAGTTTCCATTTTTTAGAAAGTTTCCTTATTTAGTAAGTTTCAATAATTAGAAAGATTTAAGCATTATAATATAGGTTAAGTCATAATTAAGCATATTATGGAAATAGAGTACATTTTAGCAAGTTATGGTAGTTTAGGGTTAAATATAACAACTTTCTATATTTTAGGGTCTTAAATGCAAATATATCAAAGTTAAAGGTCTAAAATGAAATTATTACAAATTATCCATTTTAATCCATAAGTTATCAATGTTAACGATCCTAATACTTCAAGTTTGACAATTTTACAATTTATACCCTTTAGTTTACTAAATTACAATTTAAACCCCATAATTCATTAAATTACAATTTAACCCTTACCATATTTATATTTACACAACGAGCCCTCAATTTTATAAAATTACCCAATACACCTCTTATTTAAATGGTACGAATTACCCTCATCTTTATATAAATTACAAAATTAGTCCTTTAGTTTATAAAATCCACAATTCGACACCTAATTAATCATAATTACACATTAAGCCTTTAAGTATTCAAAATTACACATTGCACCCTTTATATCATTAGTTATACGAGGCACCCTCAAGTTTCCAGAATTTACAAACAAGTCCCTCTATTTTAAATAATTACAAATCGAATTAACTAATTTAGCGATTTACATATTAAACCCTTAAGTTACATATTTTACGTAAAAGATCCCCATATTATAATTTATACGAAACACCCCTGGTCTAAAATATATTATAAAAATAACCCACAAGTTTAAATAATTACAAAACACACCCTTTTAATTTAAAAAACCACTCGGTAAACCTTTTTAGTCACAATACCCTAACCCTAAATTTCCCAATCATCATCCAATCATTACTACATCATTAAAACATCATTAATTAACCAAATCCATCCCAAAAAACCCTAACCCTAAATCGTACCCTTTGTTTTTATTTTTCTTTCTCGATTCCTATTTAATCCGACAAACAAAACAAATTCGACACAGGTTGTATAGGCTTTAACAAATCGATTTAGCATTTTTCTAGAGTTAGATGTGTCGTATAGAGCTCAAATAAAATAAGTTTGGAACCCAGAAAATTCGTATGAATTATTATGGAATTTATGTACGTTTTAGCTCTTTAAAATTATAACGATCAATCTAGCGTGCATGATTCGATTAGACTATTTTATATGGAACATATATGATGTAATGAACGTAAGAAAAATACCAGTTGATGATTAGAACGATCGAATGAAGCGAATGAAATTTGTACCTCTCGGATCAAACTATCGACACAAGAAAACTTCTAACGATCGAATGAACAAAACCACGACCTCCAAACTATTTTTCCAAGCTTCCTTAGATGCAGAAGATCACTAGAAAATTACCCAAGAGCTTCCCCAAAATCGTACGAATGAAGAGAATTTTGTGTGTTCTTATTTAGGGTTTTCGGTATAATAATAAAAGGAAGAATATGAAACCGAGTATAATAGGGATGGGGAGGCAAGAATTTCGGTCCAAGCAAAGTAGGTGAGATCAAATATTTGATTATGAAGATTTCCCAAATTATTTTGTGTTTATCTTGATTTTATTTGATTTATAAGGAATTAATAATAATAATAATAATAATAATACATAATAATATATATAAATCGGCCCATATGAATATTGTGTGTGATCATAATTTTTGTACCTTATAAAATGTTAAATGTAGTAGTAAAAATTACTTTGCTTCATATCTTGCTCATTTCCAAAGGTTTGGGATTAATTTGGTACTTTATATACTTATTAATCAAATTTTAAGTGTCAGGGGCAATTTGGTCTTTTTGCATGTTTTAGATTTTTGGGTATTACAACTTCTTCCCTTCAAAAAGAAAAATTTCGTCCTCGAAATTTGCAAAGAAGCAGAAAGGAAATAGAACGGAAAACAAAACAAAGACATACCCGATCAAAACACAAAATGTGGATAACTGGCTCGTATCGATTCATCGGTTTCCCACGTAGCCTCACGCTCTGGGTGATTCTTCCAAAGAATCATTACGAACGGAATAACTTTATTTCTCATGACTCGATCTTGTCGATCCAAAATAGCTTCCGGCTCCTCCGGAAGAGACATATCAGGCTGAATCTGATCAAATTGATAGGATACCACATGCAAGGGATGATAATTGTATCCCTTTAGGAGAGATACATAGAAGACGTTATGAACATGCGATAACTGAGGAGGTAGAGCCAAACGGTAAGAAACCTCTCCAATACGATCGAGAATCTCAAACGGACCAATAAATCGAGGACTAAGCTTGCCCTTGATCCCAAAACGTTTAACCCCTCGAAACGGAGATACCTTAAGAAATACACGATCTCCAACATGAAACTCCAAATCACGACGGTGCTTATCAGCATAACTCTTCTGACGAGCACGAGCCTCCTTCAATTTCTCCCTAGCAACGTCCACCGTTTCGTTAGTGATCTCAATAATTTCCGGGCCCTCAATAAGATGTTCACCCACTTCATTCCAACAAATGGGTGCTCTACACTTCCTACCATACAAAAGCTCATACGGTGCTGCCTTGATGCTAGCATGCCAACTGTTGTTGTAGGCAAACTCCACCAAGCACAAATACTCGTCCCAACTTCCAGTCCACTCTAAAGCACACGCCCTCAACATGTCCTCCAAAGTCTGAATGGTCCTTTCAGACTGACCATCTGTCTGCGGATGAAAAGCCGTGCTCATTTCCAAAGGTTTGGGATTAATTTGGTACTTTATATACTTATTAATCAAATTTTAAGTGTCAGGGGCAATTTGGTCTTTTTGCATGTTTTAGATTTTTGGGTATTACAGAAAATATGGAGTGCAATGAGCGACGGTTGATACATTTAGTTGATATGAGTCTTCAGATAGTTGTGAGTCAAATAAGCTTATAACCCAAGATAAACGTACACTGGATTCATACAATATGACAAGGTTCATAGGAAAGTACTAATGTAACCTCACAGGGATACAATTTAAGAGAATCTAAACTTAGGTCTCGACATATAGGACATTCGACTTTTTTTTTTTGATATTACGTTCAAGCCTTGTTGTCCACGTTTTCCTGGTACTCGTTCCTGTAGTGCCCCTTCTTTCCGCACCCATAGCAGGTTACCTCAGCCCTTCGATTATTCTCTGGTGTTGTTTGTGCTCCTGCGAGGGCTTTAGACCTGCAGTCTTTGGCCATGTGTCTTATCTTCTGACAGTTGTGACACCTTCCAGCACACTGCCCGTTGTGGTGGTAGTTACAACGGTTACACAAGGGCAACTTCCCTGCATAAACCTTCTTTTCTCCCGACCCAACAGTATAGACCTTGGCGACCTCTTGTCGCTTGTTCTGGTTGTTGTTGTTATTGGGGTTTTTGTTTGGCTGATGGTTGGCTCTTGAGTTGTCCTCCCATTTCCTTTTGTTATCTCCTCCCCTTTCTGCCATATCTTGGATCACCTGATCCATTAAGTTGTGAGAGATGGAGATTGTGTTATGTAAGTCAATAGGATTAGCAACCAATATATTCCCTCTGATGTTCAAGGGTAATCCTCCAATGTAACGCTTTATCATTCGCTCCTCGGTAGCAACCAACTCGGGACATAATAATGCTAACTCTTGGAAGCGTTGTGTGTATACCACAATGTTGGTGCCTTGAACCTTTAAGTTCTAAAATTTTGCCTCTATCTTTTTGACCTCAGTGCGAGGACAATATTTCCGGAGCATTAAAATTTTGAATTGCTCCCACGCCATAGCGTAAGCAATATCAATTCCTGATGACTTCATGTAAGAGTTCCACCAAGTTAAAGCACTGTCTGTCAAAGTATACGAGGCATACTTAACTTTGGATTCTTCTTCGCTTGCAGATGCGAAACACAGTTTCCAACTTTTCTAGCCATCTTGCCAAGCTGACAGCTCCCTCAGTTCCTCCATAACTTCCTAGATCACAAGCACGAAATTCTTTGTATGTGCAGCCCCAACTGACATTAGTGGGTCTCGTGGCTCTGTCACCGGTGTTAGTGCTTGATCCCACATTGGCAGCAGCGGTCATGGCTTCTGCCACCTGCTGTGCCACAAGTTGTGCCAAAGTTGGCTGGTTGACTACGTTAGGAGAGGAGTGGCATTAGTTACGTTGCGAGTATGGTTCGATTTGCGTGGAGCCATTTGTCTACAAAAGAAAGTAACAAATGATGAGATTTTGCATAAGAGTATGTGAAGTCATCACATGAATGAATAGCATTCCAGTAGAGCATGAAAGAAAGAATTAAATCAACAACAGAGAGATATAACAAAATGAGCTTGTTATAGATTAAAAGTCAGTTATGAGATCTGAAAATTACAAGCTTATTGGAAAATACATCAGACACTAACCGAAGACTACTCGGTTTAGTGGGTACAAAAATGATACATATGAATCTAAGATTAGTTACGTCCTTGACGTAAACACTTAACCTCTGCCTCATGCTCCAGTTGTGCAGCTTCCGTGTCTGCGAAGCGTCGCTGGAACTCCTGACACATTCTCATCTGAGTAGCTAACATGGCCTCTAAGACGGAAATCTTCTGATCCTGGTTCCTCGCCGTGTCTCTGGCTAACCATAGTGTTCTCTCAACGTCTTCTACCCTACCATGTATCTGAGTATGGTCTCTACCCAAACAGCGGACTCTGGAATCCAAGTTTCTAAGCTCATAGTTATAAGAATCCTGCATCTCGTCAACCTTCATCCCTAAGTCAAACACCTCTCGCCTCTCGGCATCGGCTCTCCTAAAGTGTCAATGTTTCGATCATGCCATTCGAAACGTGTTGGTTGTAATCTTTCTAGCTGATCAGTGTGGACGTCTAGTATGCTGCCTTGCTGATGAAGAAGGGTCCATATCGAATCACGAGTACTTATAGTATTGTCAGGGGGATTAAGTGAGGATACATCATCTGGGATGTCTGGCATTGGGGAGTCAGGAATGTCAAACAGTGGAGAGTTTGGCTCAACATCCTTCCAATTGTCTCTTCGTGCGTTCCCCTCGAACTCTGCCCAATCTTGAATGTAGCCGGACAACCAATCATCTCTTCATCTGAATAAGACTCAGTAGCTCTCCTAAGTATCTGATGTGATGGTGGTGGTATATGAGTATTTAGAGTAAGTTCCATATTAGGTTGCGGTTGTGACACTTGTACATTGGGATCTTCAGCATCTGGAGTGATCTGAAGGGTAGGTGGTGTACGAGTAGTACGGAGAATAGTTTCAGTGGTATCAAATGATTTGGAAGACATAGTCTGTGACAAAGATGGTATACGTGTATAAGTATATAGAAGGTACTTATAATCTTTAGTGTAAGGCTAGAAAGTATTAGCCATAATATAAGTACATATGTATATGTATACAATTTAACGCGAAAGTATGTGTCCTCAACGTAGTACGTAGTATATGCTAGGCATTAACACGAAGTATGTGTTCTCAAAGTAGCACGTAGTATATGCTAGGCATTAACACGAAGTATGTGTTATCAAAGTAACACGTAGTATATGCTAAGCTTGCTAAAACAATAAATAAAGTAGTAAGTAAAATGACAAGTAAGGCAGGCTAGCACATGGCGGTCATATGTTGAGTTTTTGTAAAAAGCGGTTATAGTCTAGGTTTTATGTGTACCTAGTTCTCTATAACCTTAGCTCTGATACCAATCTGTAACACCCCCAAATCATATCGCAGCGGACATACTATCTGGGGTGCTACTTATTGGATCACAACATAAGTAATAGAGAACGAATTTACCAAATCCGTTTTAAAAGCTTCATTAATTAAAACATAAGTTTTACTTAATCGAAATGCGGAAAATAAGGCCCATAATAGTTTTAAGTTGTCCCATAATACAAAAACTCTGGTCATGAGTGTTATGTGTACACTCCAAAAGTGTGCCTATGCCCCTGCCACGCACTGCCTTGCATCATCATATATCAACAACTAAACACCTGAGAAAAACATGCTAAAAAGTGTCAACCAAAGGTTTGTGAGTTCATAGGTTTATAATAAAGCAGTAAAGTTGGACCATATTTGAAGCATGTGACCATCACCACGAATATGATGATACATTAACATAAATGTCTATTACACTAGGGCTAATCGTGCTTCCCAAGTGGAATTGCGTCATTGACGGTTCATGAGTTTGGGCATGAAGGGGATACAATGCTTAGGCTAATCGTTGCGTAATAGTTTGATAAAACATGAGTATAGTGTTGGTCCTTGAAAAGTGTTTTGCATGTTTCTCACCCAAGTAGTTTAAAATGAGTAATAAAGTAATAGTGGGGCTATGACTCACCTTGAGTGTAACTGGCAAAAGTGAAATGTGAAATCAAGTGAATTATGTGAACGGCTCCAACACACGACCTGAATAACAGTGAAGTCTGAGAACTTGACAGTTTTGGCTTTATACGAATAATGATTGTGAAACTGAATAACGGATAACGAATTGGTTCGTGATGTGAGTGGGTGATATACTTAAAATGCTTAAAGTTCAAAAATAATATTCTATATAATATTATCTTGTTTTTATGTTTTTGAATCCATAATTATCGTTTCCTCGAAAGTCGTTGAATAATACGTTAAGTAAATCGTTAAAAGTTCGTTATATTTATATAATCGTAAAGAAAGTAAATATATGAAAACGAATGATAAAATGCACATGTTTAATTGAAAATGAGTAAAACATGAAATAGAAATGAATATGGATCATGTTACTGTTCAGTCCTTGTATTTTCACATAATTTACACTTTCTACCCTAACGATGTAATTTTTGCACCGTTAGTCCTCCGTTAGTTATATGTTACATATTTAGTCCAAAAAGTTTCCAAAATGACATATTATGCTTCCTGTTTACTGTTTTAACAATTTCCACCCTCAAGTTATGAACTTCTCAGGTCGAGACATAATTATACGAAAGTGACAAAATTAACCCAAATAGTAACAATGTTTGCAAATTTAGTCCAATTTTCACAAAAAGGATGTAATAAATTTTCTGAAAGTTCCAGTGGCTTTAAAAAGCTTATTTGAGTCAAAATGAACAGCTTATTCACAAAAGTGCTTATTTTTCCGATTATTGGGCCTTAACGAGATATAACAAAGGCCCAATACCATTTTATGATCCGTTGGGTTTTAAGGGGTTTTGGGCTTATTCTTAGGCTTATTAAATGGTCTTAAAAACATGTTCAAACAGCTTATACAACAGCTTATTCGCTATTGCTTATTGGGCTTATTATTGGGTTTAAAGCCCATCCGATAAATATAAAGGGTTTTAGTTGGTTCGAGTAGTGATAGGATTAGGATTATAAAGGGACTTTTAGTAGCTTATAAAGGAAGCTTATTTCAACAGCTTATTAGGTGGTCCGTTAAAGAATTAAGTCGAACAATAAAATGACTAGGTTGTGTGTATAGAATTGGATTTAACGAGTCATTCTTTAGTTGATAAAATGAATGGTACAAATTATAAAAATGACATATATATTGCGTTATATAGGAAACGCGATATAACGAATGATCAAAATAGAGTTCGATAAGCAATAAAATGATTATATAAGTGTCGAATAAATGTAAAACACGAGTTACTAGCCATCCATGAAGGAGGTCATATGAATATACGAATAAAATGAATAATAGAAACGTGAATAATGTATAAAAATGAATATACGTTCGAATGAAAATGTTAAACGCTGCATGGTATATTGAAATTGATATATTGAGTAGGAAATGAGTTAGGATCAAATTACAACACCCAAAGGTGGTGTGAAACTTCTTAGAATGATCTAGGAATCGAACAAGGGTACTTTACCCGTTGAATTGGTCACAAATGGTTCGAATGAGGGATTTTCGACTTGGAAAAGAGTTCGAATGGTGGTAGAGATTCTTCCTGTTCTTGAGAGCTTTCGGCAGTAGCAATTTATGTGAGAAATGTGGCTAAGTGTGAATGGGAAAATGTATATGTATGTCGAGTATATCTATATGCATGTATGTATGTTTTTATTGTTTTAAATTAATCAAGTTGTGGGATTTTATTCCCTAGCAGGATTTAGAGAATATTATTAGGGGATAAGATGAGATTTCACTCAAGTATATAGGTATTAGGAGGAGGGTTGCTAGCTAGGTTCGGTTATGTATGTGTTGTGCATATATATGTATTGTACGACATATGCAAAGGGTCCAAAATACATTGTAACGTGACCAAAACATTTAGAAGGGAGGTAAATGAGGTTGTGAACTTGTATTCGATCAAGGGAAGTCAAATGAGCTAGGTAAAATTAAGTTAGGGTCGACTTTCATAAAATGTGCTAATCTTGTAAATGTGGTCGAGTGAGACTTACTTTGAGCCTCGTTTTGTGATCAAATGTTCGAATTAAGAGGTGAGGTTGGTCAAACCTGATTCTTTGATGCATGACGATTCGATCCATGTAAAATGTTGTATATGTTATATGTCGAAATCACAAAATACACGAGTCAAGCTTGGTGTGTTCAGTCGAGTGAGAATAAAAGGAAAAGAAATTTGGGTTGGACTTTTGAATAGTAACAGGCTCGCATGTTGGGCCAGAAATAGTGATATGGTCCGTTTGGTTTATAATTAGTTTAAACGATATTCGTGGTCCGTGTGTGAGCTCGTTCCAATGCATTGTAATCACGTATCAATTAATGTGTTTGAGTTATCGTAGTGTGATAATGTAATTAAATGAGATAACCTCTCATTAACAGATGTCAGAAAATAAATAATGCGCATTTTCTGATAAATAATAATTATTATTAAAATGGGAAAATTACCATTTGTTACAAGGGTTTTTTGATCTTTGGTGCAGCGGACATTCATCCTTTCCCTGTACCCGTGAAAACACAATTCGGTGGAAAGCTCAAGTTGCAAGTAATCATGATCAGGAACTGTAACAGGTCTGTAATGTTTCCAGTACTAACATGCCATAAGTCTCACATTTTTCTGTTATTAACAAAATAACAATTCCACCGTTTGATTGCTACCCAAACACCAAAACTATATTATCTGACGAACAAATGATCCAATTAGAACTTATTACATAAAACTGCATTTTATCAGTTCTCAGATTTGGAACTACCATAGGCAAAGTAAATAATAACATAGCCATGTCCATTTACAACCCATTTGTTGTTTAACAACAACTCTTATAATATGCTAATGAGAAAATATAAAATTAGAGAGCTTAGTTAATCTGTGGGCACATTCAAATCCAACTATTAATCAAGAAGCAAAGGACACAATGTGCACCAATAATCTATTGATAATTTGTTTTGGTAAAACAATGCAATCGTAAAACTAATGTGTAGTTCAATGACAACATTTATCTATTTCGCCTCCTAGCATTATTTATACTACTGATGCTAAACAAAGAAAAGAGACATGTCACAGATTCAACAACAAGACACATGTGGGAGCAGAGGACGTGGGAGTGAACCTTCTTCATCTTATTAGAGCAGTTTGAAGAGCAGCTCAAATCACATGGGTTACCAGTCATATGCATGCACACATCAGCAAGGCTCCTGGTGGATTAAAAACTCACACTTTTAAGCGAATTGAATTCTTTTTAAGAAGAATTTTTAGAGTATCTATATGTTGCAGATGGGATTTCTGTTTCCGTATGGGTAATGTGACTGAATGCATATATGTTCACACTAATATTATTTACAAGCAATTAAACCGTGATTGGTTGCCTGGGTACGAATAACTTGCTATCCCCTTTGTTGTAACTACTAATATGAATGTATACATAAGTTCAAATGTTCCAAATAAGCACTTGGTGAGTAATGTACAGACAATGGGGTCTACGGTATGAAAATCTCTGTTTAAATATCTTGGTTATTTTCAGTCATAAATAACACTTTCCCAATCGGTTACGAAAATTGCTTCATCACCTAATTCAAACAATCATGGTCATTTTCAGTCACTTGCCCACTCGGTTACGAAAATTGCTTGAAGATCTAATTCATACAATCATGGTCAGTTTTCCTATCCTCTTTGGATTCTATCATTATTTTGATCAACCATGTTATTAAATCGATACCTTTCAGGATTATAATGCACGGCTGTGGGATTTTGAAGTGAGTAACATATTTTTGGCTCATGGTTCATACTCATTCTAGATAGATGCACCATATGATGAACTCAAATAAGTACATTTTATTACTATCATTTATCCTAATTATTTGACTTGTTTTATTATATTATGAATGAGGATTGATACTTAATCGTTTACTTTTGTAATTCTCAGGTAAAAACAAGCATTTGGTGAAACTTAGCGATTTTGGACTTATTATGGAGCAAAACATGCAAGAAGTTAAGAGTCTACTGAAATGCACAAGATCAAGACATTCTGCTCCAGATGCGCCGCATCTTGCTTATCACATACGGCGCATCACTATCCAGATTTCACCAAATACGATCCAAGATACAAGAGGACATGCGCCGCATCTACTTATGGAGTTACGCCGCATCTTCTGGCGGTGTACGAATATTCCTGAATATTATAATCTTGGACCTCACGCGAAGTTAAGTCAATGCGCCGCATCTACTTACTAGATGCGCCGCATCTTACCCTCAGACAAAAACTATAAATACCCCAAGACCAGACGAATTCGAAAGGCATAATATTATATACGGAGTACGAAGTACAGAAACCTAGGACGAATTCATTCGAATAGGCAGCACAAGACATACCCGAACGAAGATACAAGAGCTGTAAGAAGGTGCTGCATGTGTTTAATTCATTAAGTAGTTTTGTTTTATTGTGTTAGTAAACTTTAATTCATCAAGATTGGTGGCTTGTGTAATGTGACAACGGAAAGATTGCACTCCCTTAAAACTGCTTTCTCATTAATTAAAGTTTATATGTTGATGCCTTTGGTGACTTTTATTAGTGCATTGATAACCTCTGTGTCTAGCTGAGCGTTGATCGGGTCGCCATGCCTCTGCCCTCGCCTATTTATTAGATCGCCTATGCATTCTATCGTCTGTAGAAAAGTAGGAAGAAAGATAAATAGGATAGTCATAAGTAATCATTAAGGGTTTACTCGCCGATAAGATTAGAACCAACGAGAAAGGACTTAATCTCGGTGCGTTGCATCGAACTATACACTTCATATAAAACTAGCAATAAAACAAGTGACAAACTACTTATCTATCAGGACAGATCTTCTTATTGTCTCGAGTATTTATCTGTGTACGTGTGTGCTATTCGCTGATTCGTGCCTATTGGTTTAGTTTATTATTTAATTGCAACCAAATCGTGCCAGTCTCTCAGGCTGAACCCCCTTGCGTTAGAATAGGTTGTATAGCTAACTTAATATATTAAAATACTGATTAGAATAACTAGATAATACGTTCCACTCTTAGTGATCGACACTCTACTTACCATTATATTCATACTGACCGGGTACACTGCTCGTTAAGTGTGTGTGTGTTATTGATAAGTCGGCTAAATATAAATTTAAAACTTGAGTAGGCATTAATACTGCTAAACCGCAACGACACATCGCACCGCATCAAGTTTTTGGCGCCGTTGCCGGGGAGTGAATTGTTATTATCTGTTAATTTGATTAGTATTTTAATTTTTTTTAT
Source organism: Artemisia tridentata subsp. tridentata (assembly GCA_021014915.2). Taxonomy (NCBI): domain Eukaryota; kingdom Viridiplantae; phylum Streptophyta; class Magnoliopsida; order Asterales; family Asteraceae; genus Artemisia; species Artemisia tridentata. The sequence continues at coordinate 94,580,277 of CP139504.1, forward strand.
CTAACCGCTAATTCTGTTGTGTATTAGATTAATTTGCATTCATTGTATTATTTTGCATATTTTCTGTTTTTGTGTGTTATTTGTTTTCTTTGTGTTTATTTTCGTTTGTGTTTTTATTTGTTTTTATTTTTCGTATTTTTTGTGTTCTGCTATCGTTGTACTGAGCTAAATCGAACGATACGGCGCATCTGATCTCTCAGATACGGCGTATTGCGTTTAATTTTTATAAAATACAACGCGTTTAATTAATTCGATACGACGCATCTTTTCCCCAAGATACGGCGTATCTGTTTTTGATAATTTTTTTTTTCTAAACGTTAACGCCATACGACGCATCTGCCTTAGCAGATACGGCGTATCTATTATTTTAATTAAAAACAGTTTTCGAATTATTAAACAGATACGACGCATCGATATCTGTCGATACGGCGTATCTTCTGAATCAAAAATCTTATATTTTGAAACGTAACGAAAATACGGCGCATTAACTTTTGTTAATACGACGCATTTAATTTTAAATAAATATCGATTTTTGATTATTAAAATTGATACGGCGCATTCTAATTTCTAAGCGGCGTATCTATTTTCTGAATAAAAGTCTGATTTAATTTTAACGATTATAAGATACGGCGTATCCAACTTTTTGGATACGGCGCATCGTCTGCAGATATCAGTAACTTTAATTTTTTTTTTTGTATTCCGTTTTCGTTGTTAATTTTCTGATATATTACTTTCTTGAGCAAATCCTACTGATGCTTTCGTGATTATCTCAGAAGGAAAATGGTCGGATTCGGAGAACTTATTGACTTCGACTTCGAAGCCAATTTTATGAATGAAATATTAGTGCATGATAAATCACTCGAACGTTACGATGGGGACTACATTGAACTTAATGACCTTGATGGACCATTGGAATCCAATGACCTGTTCATGGATAATGCGGAATCTGAGTTAGAAGAAGGAGAAATTGTGGATAGTCCAAAAGTCAACGTTATTATTACTAGGAATTACGATGAATTTGAGGGATATGATGGTTCTTGGGATTACGGTAGAAGGATCCACGCCGATTGTGCTTACAATTTGCAATTCCCATGCATGATTGGATACAAGTGTATTGACGCCAATTTCTTTCCTATTTTACCAATCAATGTCATGTCAAGAAGCTTTTACAATTCTATTATGAGAAATAAAGTGGAGCATAAGGGAAAGAATGTTGTTGGGGCCTTCATTAATGTCCCGGTCTTCGTTGGATGCTTTACTATTGTTACTGAGTTCGCCGTTGTTGAAGACATGAATGCCTATCGTGACAGCGATATGGGTGACGTGATTGTTGGAAAACCATTTTGTAGGGAGATCACTATTAATGCAAAACGATTTGAAGGAAAGATCACCTTTCAATGTGGAAGCGACATTATCACTTATATGATGCCCCGAACTCACCCTGGGTTTAAACATGCTACTAATAGGTTCTGCTACAAATTCTCTCCATTCCTTTTTATTAGTAATGATGACATGAAGAGAGGAATTGAGTACCCATATCAAATGATGGAAGGATTCTATAAAGGAGTTTTGAATTTGGGACCTGAATATATACGTGACGAATTAGTTGCTAAATGGATCCTACATGGCAATGTGGGAACCAACGATCGATATTGATGAGCTGAACGTGAGTCTAACTTGAAGACTCTGGAATAAAGACAAGTGCTTACCGGGAGACAACCCGGATTTATCTTTTAATTTTCTGTTCTGTGTCGAGTCAGTCAGGCCGCAGAGGATACGGCGCATCTCAATCCTGAGATGCGACGCATCTCCTGCACAGGTCATATCTTACTTTATTTTTTCTGCATTTTTTATTTTCGACTTTAAAACTTTTTATCAGTTTATTTCAATGCGGCGCATCCCTGGTTAAGGATGCGACGCATCTTCTATTCTGATCCGTACTTATTCCAGGCTCGATACGGCGTATCTTCTTCAATAAGATATGGCGCATCGACTGACCTGATGATTTTCATTTTTAATTTTTATGTTTTATTTTAACTAACTACTAATGTATTATGCAAGTTTGAACCTTTCTTAACTTAGGTGTGTTTTAAAGCCTTGGTGGTATTATAGATTCCTGCATTTCCTGTGGATACATTGATTATGAAGCTTAAACGTTCTAATCCACAAGAAAGATGATTTTTGCTCTTATACAAATGGAGGATCATACCGAGCAAATCTCAGGGGAGTTTTTCTGTTCTAATTCTTTTATTTTCCAGTTTTTAACCTTTGATACAAACAACGAGGACGTTGTTTAACTTAAGTGGGGGGATTGGAGAATTAGAACACTTAACACTTACTTGTCCTAAACTTTTCAAAATATGCTTAAAATGTGCTTAATATATCAAAATTTAAAATTTTTTAGCATGTTTTTGTTTAAAGTCTAAGTTGCATAGCTGCACACATGACGTTATTTTCAAAAATTGTGATTTTTCAAAACTCACAAATCTATGAGTGTGCCGGTGACTTGTAAACTTTAGAACTTGGCTTGTATACTATTCGAGACCACCATAATAAGTATTATTTATATAATTGGAATGACTTGTCTAAATTGGTAAAATTTCTAGGATTACACCCAAATAGCCTTATATGTTATGTGTTATTAGCTAACTACACTGGTTAGTTAACCCCCGTATAAACCCTTTTGTTACTCTCATTTTTAGAGTAAGATACCCCTAGAAAAACACTCAGAGCCATTCCTTTCGTTTCTTACACCTTTGTTAAAATGTTTCGTTACACCCTTACACCTTAGCCTACCCTGTAGATTAAAATCCGTGGTTGGTTAATTGCTTTAGGCAAAGTGTGTTTCCTTACATTACCTGTGTTCGCTTGCGTAATTCATTATCTATGGTTAGGTCGGGAAATTGCACAATGCAATTGGAGTGAAAGTAAATATTGTATATCTTTGAGTTTATTTTTCGTGTGTTTACTACTTTCACTATTACCGTTATTTCTGAAGTCATGAAAAGTATGGAAAAATTATCCAGAATTATCGTTTTGGTGATGTGGTGAAATTTTACACATCTATGTTTATGTTAAAAAAAAAAAAAAAAAAAAAAAAAAAAAAAAAAAAAAAAAAAAAAATCGAAAAAATAAGAAAAGAAAAAGAAAAAAAAGAAGAAAGTTGGATGTTTGTTTTAACCAACTTATGTAAAGTTATGTAAGTGGTCGATATCACCACTAATTGTTGTATATTATATCTATGGATTGAATGGGAGTTGGCAGTTATGGGAACGCCAACTAAGGTTTATTCTTTGATTAAGATCTTGTTGAGTATAATTCGTGTCTACCTAAAGCGTGTGTTTCAAGTGTTAAAGCGTGAGTTATTCTATGATATGAGTCTTATTCATGGGATGGTTGGGATAGTGATTAACCACACTTAGGATTTTAATTTATTTGTTTTGTTTATTTTTCATTTTTACACCAATTTGTATCCCAAATATTATCCATACCATATATTATTCTTGATCCAAACCTTTGATTTATTGAGATTAGGGATTTGAGCAATCTTAAGTATCGTAGTCGTGGATTCGACTATGTATTTATGATTTTGTCGCCCTTTTTGATATAATATTATTGGTAAAGATTACTTGGTCCTATCTTTAGCCTATTCGAGTTAAGGATTTGAGCAATTGCAAGTATCGTGTTCGTGGATTCGATCATTTATTTGTGATTTTGTCGCCTTTTCTGGAATTTGAGATCGATAGAGATTAAGGAGAATAATTAACCCTTTAAGCCTAAAAACCCTTTTTACCGCTTTAAACTTGTTATTCCTTGGATTTAGTGGGGGAGATGTGTATACTTGCCAAGCTTATGATAGAATATTCGTCACGACTGGACAGTTAAACGATTAGATTTGCTTTTATCAAATTATTTTATTTTACTTCTAATTCGTTAAGTGTTTGGTTGTGTGATTATGGCAAAAATGAATACATGCTTAAATATAAAATAAATCCTAATATCTTTTAGGATACATTTTCATAAGATTAATTCTAAGGTTTACTTGGGGACAAGTAAAGTTCAAGTGGGGGGATATTTGATGAACTCAAATAAGTACATTTTATTACTATCATTTATCCTAATTATTTGACTTGTTTTATTATATTATGAATGAGGATTGATACTTAATCGTTTACTTTTGTAATTCTCAGGTAAAAACAAGCATTTGGTGAAACTTAGCGATTTTGGACTTATTATGGAGCAAAACATGCAAGAAGTTAAGAGTCTACTGAAATGCACAAGATCAAGACATTCTGCTCCAGATGCGCCGCATCTTGCTTATCACATACGGCGCATCACTATCCAGATTTCACCAGATACGATCCAAGATACAAGAGGACATGCGCCGCATCTACTTATGGAGTTACGCCGCATCTTCTGGCGGTGTACGAATATTCCTGAATATTATAATCTTGGACCCCACGCGAAGTTAAGTCAATGCGCCGCATCTACTTACTAGATGCGCCGCATCTTACCCTCAGACAGAAACTATAAATACCCCAAGACCAGACGAATTCGAAAGGCATAATATTATATACGGAGTACGAAGTACAAAAACCTAGGACGAATTCAGTCGAATAGGCAGCACAAGACACACCCAAACGAAGATACAAGAGCTGTAAGAAGGTGATGCATGTGTTTAATTCATTAAGTAGTTTTGTTTTATTGTGTTAGTAAACTTTAATTCATCAAGATTGGTGGCTTGTGTAATGTGATAATGGAAAGATTGCACTCCCTTAAAACTACTTTCTCATTAATTAAAGTTTATATGTTGATGTCTTTGGTGACTTTTATTAGTGCATTGATAACCTCTGTGTCTAGCTGAGCGTTGATCGGGTCGCCATGCCTCTGCCCTCGCCTATTTATTAGATCGCCTATGCATTCTATCGTCTGTAGAAAAGTAGGAAGAAAGATAAATAGGATAGTCATAAGTAATCATTAAGGGTTTACTCGCCGATAAGATTAGAACCAACGAGAAAGGACTTAATCTCGGTGCGTTGCATCGAACTATACACTTCATATAAAACTAGCAATAAAACAAGTGACAAACTACTTATCTATCAGGACAGATCTTCTTATTGCCTCGAGTATTTATCTGTGTACGTGTGTGCTATTCGCTGATTCGTGCCTATTGGTTTAGTTTATTATTTAATTGCAACCAAATCGTGACAGTCTCTCAGGCTGAACCCCCTTGCGTTAGAATAGGTTGTATAGCTAACTTAATATATTAAAATACTGATTAGAATAACTAGATAATACGTTCCACTCTTAGTGATCGACACTCTACTTACCATCATATTCATACTGACCGGGTACACTGCTCGTTAAGTGTGTGTGTTATTGATAAGTCGGCTAAATATAAATTTAAAACTTGAGTAGGCATTAATACTGCTAAACCGCAACGACACATCGCACCGCATCAATGCACCATATGATGCACTTCTTTTTGGAGGTAAGTATACATTTTAGTTTAATTGTGAAAAACACACTCGATCTTTAGATTTTCATATCACCAATTGGATGTTTCTAAAATTCGTACTGAACCAACATCTATTGTCAGGATTATATGCCATACAGTAAAGTCGTTCACAAATACACTTACTAATAGCAGTATTAAGCTCCATAGCAGCAGTATTAAGTCGAGTGTGCAGCAGTACTAAGTTATCAACAGCAGTACTAACTCACTCGCATAGCAGTACTAATAATTAGGAGCAGTACTAACCTTTCAATCGAACAAGCAGTACTAAAAAGTAACCAACAGTACAAAGAAAATACGTGGGCAGTACTAAGGTGAACAAGCAGTATCAATGAGAAGCATAACAGTATTAACCAAGATACAACTGCATGTACACCCCATTCGCTTCCTAATAACCTCAGTCAATGTATCAGGTACTTCACTTTCTTTGCTCGCACGACTTAAAATAGCAGTAGGAGTAGCTCATGGCCTGTCTTTTGCGCATCAGAGGAGGTATCTAGCTTAGCTCATGGGCTATCTTTTGGCTCATGGTTCATACTCATTCCATATAGATGCACCATATGCTGCACCAGAATGGTTTCATTACCAAGCAGATGTTATATTTGATGGAATTTACGGATCACCTTATCGCAATCGTATGATCAGCTTTAAAAAGTTGAATTTTTTTAGTCATGTTCTCATAATATATGATAACACGTTACATAACTACTTATCAATAGATTTGAAATGATATCCACTTTTTTTAAAACTCATTTACTCCCTAAAGGCTAAATGAAACACCACTTTTGCAGATTCTGGTGTGAAGAGTGAGATATATGCTTTTGGAGTGGTACTTCTGGAATTACTAACAGGGATGAAGGTGTATGATGATAACAGGCCCGAGGGAAAGAAAAATTTGGTGAAATGGGCTATTCCATTGCTAACAGAGGAGTATCGTTTGTCAGAGACTTGACATACCACTGTTTTGCATTCTGCGTATCCAATTTATTCGTTACCCATGGTACGTATCTCAAAAAACTTTTTTCAAACCTTCTTTAGGATCTTTCTGATTGAAACTAAATGTTTATTAGAGCAACACACCTTTGATTCTGCTGCTATGGTCACTCATAGCTATCACAAAATAATTGGCAATCTAGAAGTCTCAAGCCGCAGGCAGGCGAGCTGCGTAAGAGTCAAAATATGTTCAGGTGAAACTGATTAATGGAGTTTCCAAGCTAACACTTTTAGTCAATTTCTATAAACTTTCCTTTAAATGTATGGGTTAACTATGATTGCAAAATCTAAAATTATCACATTTAATACTCTAGGCTTTCGAATAAACCAATTTAGGAGGTTATCTATGTTCGAATTCTATCTTATTCAACACATTTGACCTGCTTTCCTTTTGATCCATTTGTGATAAATTGGTTGCAATTGTGATCCGCGGATTACGTGGGGAGGCTATTTTGTGTTATGCGATGATGTAGCAAAATCATATCAGATAGTTTGGATATCAACTTTATAGAAAAAGTACTCGATAATATAAGTGAGGTACCCCAACTTATCAACCACAATGTATATTGAACCATGTAATAACATATATGCATTAGTAAGTTTAGTCAAATGACTCACCTACATTTTTTTACCAACGCTTTTTATCCCAATAAATACTAAGAATCAATTGCAGGGAAGCTAAGGGCGATGAGGAATGTGAGCAGCATGGTGACCACCTCCTGTTATGCAGTGGCCACAAGTCAAAAGCCGTTGTATAACAACAAAGTAACATATAACCAGATACTCTATGCATCACAATTTCACCCACTTGTTTCATGCACCTTTATCAAAAATTCTAAGTTAGATTCATGTTTGATGTTTAACCCTTTCTTAGGTTTCCATTAGGTTTATATTTATATGCACTTGAAGTCTATTTGATTAAATTTCGTGAAATTTTGTTTATTTATTTTAAACTTTTTAGCTTCCTTTATTTGGTATAGGTGACTCTAACTTCTCTAGATTCATGGCATAATTCAAGAAGTTGGTCAAATGGATCAGCAGACCGAGCTTCCGAAATAGCTATCAAAAGGAAATTTTATTGAGGATTATTTACGAGCTATTTTAAGGCATACTCGAAATGGGTCCTTTCAATAATGTTTATCATACATTTAGTTTATTTTATTAAGCATGGTATTTATGTTATACTGTACAATAATATGAGTAACATTGATGAGTTATAATTAAAAGTATGTATTTTCAATGGTTATGCTTAACAGAAGTAATAAAGAAAAAGCTGGATAAAACTAAGGTCAGATTGTGTTATTAATAAAACACAATAATTGGTTAATGTAAATTACAGGTTGCAACATGGGTACAACCCTTTCTTTCACCATGTACATTTTTCAACCATTTTATACTACCCTTCTTTCGCTATAGTAAAATATGTCAACAATAATTATAAGACATGGCCGCCTGAGGCGGGCTTATATGCCCGGGAGGGCTTATAAGTCATGCCCGCCTAGGTGGGCGGGCCATGACACTAGTGTGTGTGTGTGTGTGTGTATATATATATATATATATATATATATATATATATATATATATATCATAAGATATAAATACTAAATAGGTAGGTGATATTATAATGAAATTCATAACTTCTAATATTTAATATATACTAGCTCATAACCCGTGTTCAATACGGGCTATATAAAGTAAATCAGTAAAGTTAAATGCAAAGTATATAATAAGAAGAGTACAATTTGTCAATTTTTGTTATATAGTTGATGAGGGAGGAAAGTAGATATCGTCACTTGAATTGACATTATATATATACTCTTAAACTTTCAAATAAGAGATAACCAGCAAATTATACAAACATTAATTGAATTGAAAGTCTTTGAAGTCGCAATATTGATCATTATCATTGGATCCATAACACTTTTAAACTGTCATAAGATAGCCAAGAAAATTAAACAAACTAAAATAAATTCCAACGTTAGTAGAATGTTGTGATGAGATTTCTAGTCAAAGAATTTATTACAAATTTTGATCTCTCATCACACTTTATTACCTTAAATACTGCATTACAAAACAAGGACTTAAACACACCTTATAAGAGTAAAATACTCCGCAAGTGAACTTGAAGCTGGCTTGCCACATTTTTCTAGTAAGACCTATCATTGTTCATAGATTCAAGACACATCAGTGAATAATATCTAACAAACGTCTGGACAAATAAATAATCACAAATTCACAACACAAATCTCAAATGAAGTTCAACACAAAAACTCCCTTCTCATAAATGGCAATTCAGATTTCTTGTAAAAAGCTAAATAATAAACATGGTCATTCACAAATAGGGAGTAGACCAATTCTATTGTAATTAATGATGGGTGCCAATTATATTAGTATTCACTACGACTCCAATTAACACCAATGGGTGTCTCAATAGGAACCATCAAACCAACATACACATCTGATCACCAAATAAGTAGAGAAACCAACATTTACATCTAAGTTTTTGAAGAAAGATGATTTCTAAAAGTAACAACTCTATTCATTTTCATTTTCAGAACTGCCTTAGAAGTATTTTAAAATTCTCATATTGACTAATACTAAGTGAACCATTGGTGGTCATGTAGCAAGTGTGTAGTCATATTACATTGGCACTTCTATTATTACCAAATCATAAGTTCATAACCTAATTCTTTCAACCATTCCATACCCATTTCCATCTACCTACTCTTAATCGAAACATCTTTATATTCCTAACAACATAATATTTTTCTTATACAAAGCCTTAGATATGGATTAGAAGCTAAAGATACATACATGAAGGTTAAAATGTGATTAAGAAATAAACATCCGTGGAGATAAAGAACAAAAGGCTTGGAAGGTCCCAAAACATTTGTAGATATCAAAGATCCTACTTGAAAAGTTTCTAGAGATATTTCAAGAAATAATCTCAGATGACCAATGTAGCATACTACTAACCGTAGTATTTAAGCGACACTTCTGGTGCAGAGCAGTAATGGTTTCCAAACACATTAGTAGCTTGTTCTGCAAAATCAGAAAGATGTTATGACCCAAAATTAAGAAATTCATTAAGGCATTATTGTTGAAGAGAAATATATAATCTGAAAATACACATAGCTTTAAAAAAAACTAATAGCCCAAAACCAGAATGTTACTTGAGGTTCTCAATGTTTCTGAGAAAACAGAAAGAGAGAAGAGTTACTTACATATATAAACTGGTATCTAACCAGCAAAATCATTCGTAAAAATCAACTCGATCCCAAACTTGCATAATGAAATTACTCCGATATTTAAAATCAAATTGATCCTGAAAAATTTGAACCCGATGTCAAATATTACATCTAAATAATCGAAACATTGTATAAGTTAATTACTTAAAACTTTAAAAGTATACATATAAGTTAATTACTCAAAAGTAGCCTGTCTTATCCACATTAGAAAACAAAAACAAATAGACCAGACTCATAAATCACAAGTGCCTAATACTACAATAGAACCATGTTAAAGTCTAATTACCTATTTGATCTTGACCCCAACTCACAATTTCCTTATAACTTATTACCTCAAATGTTAACTTTATAAAGTCATTGTGAGACGGAGTATTGTATGATTATTTGTAGTTCACAAGTGAAAATGATACTACCTGACCAACAATAATGAAATCTGTATCCGGAAAATTCATCAATTAGTTGACTTAAAAACAACATTTCCATCAAACGTTTCCTGCAGGTTCATTGACTAAAGTAAATGTAAACATTTTCTCATACAAAAACTAACAAAAGCTACAATTTTTATAATAAAGACAAACAAACAAAAGCTACAATTTTCACAATCTTGTACCAGTTGTTCAATAATGGGTAAACACGGGTTGAGTTTTTATCTCCACGGGGTCACATGGACATGGGTAAACTGATAATATTGTTAAGAAGTAAACTGTCCAAAAGTCGACCAAAGTGTTTTGTTAATGCATACAACTTACTAAGTTGATTTATTCATAAAAAACCTATTTTTACAGTACCCAAGCATTTAGCAACACCAATAAAGAGTTCAGGAAGCTAAACCTTTCGAAGATATGAAACTTTTGGTGCATTAACATTGTTGTTCAGTCCAGGAAGCACATCCCTAACAATCTTCTAGCCATCTTGACGCAGAGGCTGCGTCTTTAGATAAAGAAAAGATTATCAGACATGTACTTCTCCAAACTTCAGATCATAAACCAAAATAAAATATTAAAGCCTAATCAACATTTAGATACAGGTGTAAAATGTCATACTAACACAATATTTCACAATACACGTACCCTTCTTTTTGTCACCTCTGCTTCTTTCTTATAGACATATAACATAAGCCTTATTACCAAGATGAAAGTTAAATATTGCGTGATGGTCTCCATAACGATTTAGCCACTTAACCCAGTTCATACAACTTTCCTCTTCCACATAGAACTCATACACCTGCTTTAGATAAATATAGATATAAAAATTAGGAATACGACAATTTTGTTTATGTTGAGCCCATTTCATAGTCAAAATTGAAAATTTTGGAGAATCTATCATAAATCACAATCAAATATTTTTTTACAAACACTGCAATTTTGTAAAAGGGTACAATGATTGATAAGGTTAAACCAAATTCTTAAAAAATAAAAGTAAAGGAATCAAAATACCTGTTTTGAGCCGTTTTCAGATGACCTAGTTGACTATATCTGCAAAAAAAATTGCATAGTTAATTCAATAGAAAAAACCTTAAAGTAGTTTAGAAATGCAATTCCACCTAAACAATAACACTCACAAAATAAAAACATTGAATTAACAACAAAACATTAACATTAGCATTTTTACAAACACGTGAAATGCATTTAAGATTAATTACACCTGTTACACATACTTGTAAATCCTTATGAACAGGGGCTTAGAGATATATGAAACTTAGAAAAGAAAATATACCCGTTTAAGAAGATCAGTGGGAAAAGAAAAAACATAAATAATGCTTTGAATTTAAAATCTTAAAGAAATAAGTGAAGATATATGAAGAAGAAGAAACTCAGATATCAAGATACATGATTTTGAATTTGAAATCTTGAAAGAAGAGAATCAATAAAAGAAAAAAGACTTGCAAAAATGAAGTTCTCAATGCACAGTGTATAGTATATTACAGTAATATTTAAAGAAATTAATCTTTAAAGAAAATTGTTGATAGATTATGCCGTCAAAGATTCTAAATCAATATTCAAATGTCCTCCTAATTGAATGACACTTTAGCCAAATTTCAAATTAATGATGTCAGCAAAAACTACGTATTAATAGTATGTATAGATTTTTTAAAATCAGTTGACGGGTTGTAATCGGGTTGAGAATCTCAACCCAAACCTAAAATATTTATTACACATGTCAGTCGTGTCGACCTATTTCCAACCCGATCTTATTTAGCTTCGAACCTAACTCGTTTATTTTCATGTCGATCTCGAGTCATGTTTCGAATCATCCTAAAATAAAACTACATAAAAGTTGAAAGAAACATGAATCTAAAAAGAACTTTTAGAAAAAGTCCAAGTCCAAATCAAATGATGGTACAATTTAACAACATGGCAAAAATCACATTTTTTGGTTAATCCTTTTACCAAAATTACATACAATATCTCCTCATCTCACTCCAACAACAATCTCCTTCATCTTCGTTAATGTTCTTCAAAACCCTTGATCCATAATCCACCCACGTGTCATTTCATTTATAATCACAGATTCAACCAAAGGGTCTAGTCTACGATTCTTCTTTCCTTATTCAACACTCACCCATGTGATCATCATCATTTTATAAAGCAAATAAAAAACCAACTTGACCCATTTCAATTTATGAGCTCAAAATGTTGAAAATTAAAGTTGACACTTTTTTGGAAATCTAAATTGTGGGTATTGTTAAAGATCCAAAAGGGTATCTGAAAGTCAAAATTTTTTAGTTGAAGTAATTTGAAGATCAAGATTTTGGAGTTTGGATCTGTTTGTATCAGCAGCGCCATTAAATGGCGCTGTTCAAACGGTTTTTTTATAGGAAGCCACCGGATCGACTGCTTGAGATCTCTGAAAGAGTTTATGGTATGTTTGTTTTTATAGGATTCTGCTGATTTTGTTCCTGTTATTTAGGGTAGCATTGTTTTTTTTACTAGATTGTTGACATGGGTTAGACTTGAAATTTGGGGAAAATTGCTTGATAAGATTTTAAGATTAAATTAGGGCTAATATTTTAGGATACTAATTGAATAGGAAAATAGTAGGCTATCGCGGTATTACACGTTGGTCATTGTACCATTTATCAATAATTAGGAAATTAAGTTTATCTGAATGACCAATGTGGTACACTGAGCAAAGTATGTTGCTATTGTTTAGGTTAGCATCATTTTGACTAGATTTTTGACATGGGTTAGACTTGAAATTTGGGGAAATTTTGTTTAATTTGATTCGATTAGGGCTAACTTTATGGAATACCAATGAAATAGGAAAATAGTCAGTTATCGTGGTGTTACAAGTTGGTCATTGTACCATTTATCGGAATGAGGAAAATAAATCTGTCATAAGTTTAACGACTAGTTTGGTTCAGTGACCAATGTGGTATACCGAGAGAAATATGTTGCTATAATTTAGGTTTGTATCGTTTTGACCAGATTGTTGACGTGGTTAGACTTGAAATTTGGGGAAAATTTGTTACATAAGATTAAATTAGGCTAAAATTTATAGAATACCAATGAAATAGGAAAATAGTCAGTTATCGAAAATGAGGATATAAGTTTATCGAGAAGACGAGAACACTGACCAATGTGGTACACTGAGATAAGTATGTTCCTATTATATGACATTGCCATTAATTATTAGGATAGATGTGCGTGTATGATACAGATACTAAGATATATATATGCTAAGGTTAGCTTTATGTAGAAGTTAAATAGGATTGTGTTTATCCCTAATTGAACAGTGCCAAATGAATGAATTTGAGTCCCACATTGAGATTTGGAGACGGCTTTGTATAAAAATTGGAACTTTAGCAAAGTAGTTTTAGGAATTTGCTACCCCATGATGCTAGATTAATTGTGATGAAATGGGAAGGGCATAAACTTTTAGGGTTTATTCTTTTGGTTTTATGCTAAAACGGCCTCTCGACATTTGTTTGTAGTTTTTGATTGCTGCTTCTCGACTGAAGTACTTGAAGAAGATGCGTACAAGAGTTACATGGGTGGCATTGTGGCCGAACTCCAAGACTACTATCCTGATTCTTCTTTTATGGTTTTTAACTTTAGAGAAGGTGACAAACGGACTCAAATCTCTGATATATTGTCTCAGTATGATATGACAGTCATGGAGTACCCTCGGCAATATGAAGGGTGCCCGATGTTACCATTGGAAATGATCCATCACTTTTTGCGATCTAGTGAAAGTTGGCTGTCACTAGCTGGACAACAAAACGTGCTTTTAATGCACTGTGAGAGGGGAGGGTGGCCCGTTCTTGCATTTATGCTTGCAGCTCTTCTTTTGTTTAGAAAACAATACAACGGTGAACAAAAGACTCTTGAAATGGTGTATAAGCAAGCTCCTAAAGAGCTTCTTCATTTCTTAACACCTTTAAATCCACAACCTTCACAATTAAGGTATCTTCAGTATATATCTAGAAGGAATTTGGGTTCTGATTGGCCACCTTCAGACACGCCTTTAGCCTTGGATTGCATCATACTTCGGTTCCTTCCTTCATTTGATGAAAAGGGTTGTCGACCTGTGATTAGGATCTACGGTCAGGATTCAACTTTAACAACAGCCAATAGGGGCTCTAAACTTATATTTTCATCCTCAAAGTCCAAGAAACATGCTCGTTACTATCCACCGGTAAATATTTCTACCTCACTTTAATGAAACCTCAGTGGTGTTGTTTTGTATGCTTTAAGTGAATTTCTTTCTAACTATATAACAATAACTAGAAAATATTGTTTATTTTATTTATTCCCGATTCGTGACTCAGGGGAAGGTTGGGACTAAAAGAAATTTATGTCTAAGGTAGAGATAGTATTATACATTGTAATTATATGCAATAATAGAAATTCCCAGCAGATGATCATAGGAGTCTAGGAGATGCTAATTTCTCTAATATAATCTTCATGAGTTATGATTGCAGGAAGAATGCGAACTTGTGAAAATAGATATCCATCACCGTGTTCAAGGTGACGTGGTTCTAGAATGCATCCATTTGGATCATGTAAGGGAGGAAATGATGTTTAGAGTAATGTTCCACACGACGTTTGTGCGAAGCAGTGTACTGAATTTCAGCCGTGATGAAGTTGATGTTATGTGGGATGCAAAAGACCAAATGCCAAAGAACTTTAAAGCAGAGGTACACCTTTTGCTCTTTTTTTTATTCATACTTGAAAATGTCCTTATTTTGTAAGCACTGGAAGTTTAAATTATATTTATGTATGTATCAGGTACTTTTTTCGGATGCTGATGCTGATGCTGATGCTGCACGGTCTATGATCACCACAGAAGAAGACTATGAAGTCGTGAACGGGACAGAAAGTCCTACACATGAAGAGTTTTTTGAAGTGGAAGAAATTTTTAGCAACTCGGGTGATGGGCAAGATACACCTAGAGTAAGTAGTAGACAAGATATGGGAAATGGTGATATAGAAATCGATGCGTTTAGTACACCTAAAGTAAGTAGTAGAACTGATGTGGAAAATGGGGATATAGAAATCGATGCATTTGAAGAATATGTATCAGATGATGAGAATAAAAAACCTGAAACCAAGGTTTATGATCTGGACAGAGTGAATGGTGGTTTAAAGCTCACGGTGGCGGTGGCTATGGCTAATGAAGATGGTAACAAGACAGATGGGAAGGAAGTAAAAGTGGATGAGGTAAAAAGTAAACAAGATAAAGATGAATCGGGGAAGAAGTTGAGTAGAAAAAATTCTTTTAATACAAAAGTTGGTTTGGATGGTGCTGGAAAGCAAAAAGGTAAGACGGAATTTGGGGCTAAAAGAGTTGCAAAAGCGAATGTTGTGTCGCGGTGGATACCTCCTAATAAAGGGAGCTATACTGATTCTTTGCATGTGTATTATCCACCTGGTAGACATAACAGTGCACCTCCTGTGCTAGCAGCTCAATCAAAGGACGAGAAGAAGTCGGTAGAGGGTGGTGTGAATAAAGGAGAGAGTGTGTCGAGGAAACTACCTAATTCTTCTTTGAGATCACCATCACCTACCTCGTCAATTAAGTCTGTTAAGTCTCTAGATTCTTCTGATAACGACTTGGAAGAAAAATCACCAAAGGTTACTGCGTCACTTCCTCCACTACCATCACCTCCTACCAGGGATGCTTCAGTGCATGCTAAAAGCCAGGCCCCTCCACCTCCACCCCCACCGCCACCTCCACCTTCAAGATATGGTGCTCCACCACCTCCTCCTCCACCCCCACCTCCTATGTACGGTGCCTCGTATTCACCATCACCACCTACGCCTCCACCACCAATGTTTGCAGCAGCACCACCTCCGCCTCCACCCCCGCCTCCCCCTCAAAGGTACGATGCCCCTTCTCCACCCCCACCGCCGCCTCCACCTCCTATGTATCATACCCCATCTCCTCCTCCTCCACCACCACCACCACCACCACCACCACCACCACCACCTTTCTCACGAGGTACACCACCCCCACCTCCACCTCCACCTCCACCTCCATCCCTCCACCTCCAATGTATGGATCACCATCACCGCCACCACCACCTCCACCACCTCTACCTCCTTCACGAAGTGCTCAACTTGCATCTCCTCCTCCCCCACCCCCGCCTCCGCCTCGTATGCATGGACCACCACCACCACCTCCTCCTCCACCTTCAACGCATGGAGGCCCACCTCCACCTCCCCCACCTCCTTTCCGTGGAGCACCACCACCACCACCTCCTCCACTTCCTGGTGGTGGTCCGCCGCCACCACCTCCACCAATGTGGGGACCACCACCACCACCACCCGGAGGTCGCGCACCTGGACCACCACCACCACCTCCTCCACCTGGTGGTCGTGCACCACCTGGACCTCCACCACCACCACCTCCACCTGGTGGCCGTGCACCCGGACCTCCTCCACCACCACCTCCTCCAGGTGGCCATGCACCCGGACCTCCACCACCACCTCCTCCACCCGGTGGCCGTGCACCCGGACCTCCTCCACCACCTCCACCCGGACCTCGTGCTCCAGGACCACCACCACCGCCTCCACCGGGTGGCCGTGCACCTGGACCACCTCCACCACCTGGACCACCAAGACCTCCTGGTGCCGGCCCTCCACCACCTCCATCAGGTCCTCGTGCACCTGGACCTCCAATGGGCCCCATTCCACCTAGGGGTCGAGGACTTCCACGTCCCGCTGGAATGGCTGCTGCAGCACCTCGAAGAGCTAATTTAAAGCCACTGCATTGGAGCAAGGTCACCCGAGCTTTGCAAGGAAGCTTGTGGGAAGAATTACAAAGACCTGGAGAACCCCAAAGGTATTCTACGTTCTGCACCATTTGACGTTACTTGTGGAAAAAAAGTATTACACATTTTTCCGATTTTAATTTTGATTTATAATGTTTTCCTAATCTTTATAATGGATTTCATTCTAAGACTGGTGTACATTATTGAATTCTAGTGCACCAGATTTCGATGTCTCGGAACTTGAAACATTATTCTCCGCAGTAGTTCCAAAGAAAGATACCTCTAAAGGAGGAGGACGACGCAAGTCTACTGGTTCAAAAACCGAAAAAATCCATCTGGTATGCTTTGTAGATTAAGCTTAACCATCTTTTCCTTGGAACTTACTTAGCATCCAGTTTACCTTTTTAGAAATAAAAAATGACTTTTCCTTTCTGTTATTGCAATTTGTGTATTAGGTTGATTTAAGGAGAGCCAATAACACAGAAATCATGCTCACAAAGGTTAAGATGCCACTTCCTGACATGATGGTAAGTGTGGACTTTACATGTCAACAAAAGATCTTGATTTACTCGTTACATGGAATAAATGGAAGTATATATAGTCTTAAATTTCGTGCCAATGAGTTGAGTAAAAAAAAACAATTTCACTTGTCATTCTACAGGCTGCTGCTTTGGCTATGGATGAATCAATCTTAGATGCTGATCAAGTAGAGAACCTTATCAAGTTCTGTCCGACCAAAGAAGAGATGGAGCTTCTGAAGGTAAAAATGTTACCTAGTTATGTATTGATTGGAGCTTCTTTAGCTCTATTTGTTTACTCGGAATAATCACCGGACATGCTTATTATTTCTATCTTTCTGTGGTTAATTAATACTCCTAGTTATGTATTGATGTTTTGCATTGCAACTGTTCAGAACTATGCAGGCGACAAGGAGATGCTTGGCAAGTGTGAACAGGTTGGTAGCCACGTCATGTATTATCAGATCTTTTTTATTAATGTTTAGATTTTTTATGCTCATAACATCTGAAATTTCTGCTAGTTCTTCCTGGAGCTCATGAAGGTGCCACGTGTGGAATCAAAGTTACGAGTTTTTCTGTTTAAAATTCAATTTAACACCCAGGTAACTTTTTAATGCTATAATATGAGTGTTTTAATCACATTCTGATTTCATTATTTTTTATTCATTAAATTAGTACCTCATTTCAATCTTTTCTTTCAGCTTACAGAATTTAAGAAGAGTTTACACACTGTAAACTCTGCATGTGAAGAGGTATGCTAAATTCAAATTCACGCTGTTTGTAATCTCTACAATGTTGTACCTTATCCCAGTCCTCTTGGTGGTAATAGGTCCGGACTTCCAGCAAATTTAAGGAAATCATGAAGAGAATCTTGTATCTGGGGAATACATTAAATCAAGGAACTGCTAGAGGTAATAGCATAAATCTTGAATGCTTCGTGTATCTCGCATATCTGATAACGAAGATTCATAGTGTGTACTTTTTGTTACGAAACTTGAACGCTCTTCTACAACACCTCCCTACTTTGAGTATAGCGCTTTCTGTTTACTTAAAGGAATGTCAAGAAACATAAAAAACATAGTGGGAATTTTGGAATCTCTTTTAATAGGTATATAGTGGATAAAAATAGATAAAACTGTTGAGTAGCTAAAACATGAGTATTATTATTTTCTACCAAGTTTAAACTTTAACTTATAATATTTTTTATATATTTAATGTGAGTACATTTTCTGACAGTTAGATAATATTTTCTGACAATAAATTATTCTGAGGTATAAATGGGGTGTGCCGTCAATCTTTTAAATGTGACCGTGTTTATATAATGGAAGGTAAATTATTGTATTGCTACGACAAAATTGTCACATTTTAAAAGATAAGCAATGAGATGAGCAAAAGCTAAAAGAAAGAAAGAAACTTTTAAGTGAAGAAAAGATTCTAATGGAGGGGTGGGGGATGGGGAAGGCAATGCCTTCACGGGTTACCATGAAGGATGGGGATACTCGGATGGTGATGTTGTGGGGCTTAGACTGGGGATGAAATTAAGGTCGAAAACTAAAGAATAAATGGGTCTATCTGAATTCTAATCCCTCTATTGTGATGTGTTGGGTCATGGGTAATATCTTGATCTATTAGTTAACGGGTTCGATAATGATTCATTTAGTTGGGTCACTCACTCATATGCACATCTAACCAACTGAAAGCCTACATCAGTGTCCCTGAATCATAGGGGTTTACCGTTTACCTAAATATCTTTGTTGTTGGGTTGAACCATTGAGTTTTCGGGTGTTTTAAGGGTCTTGCTAACCATAGTCCTACAGGCTGTGGTTAAGTTCAACATAATTCAAAAAAGCGGTCGTGGAATAGGAATCATCATTCTTAATTCTTGAAATGAAACTAATCCGAAGATTCCTTATTAACATATTGGGGTGTTTATTAGTTTTCGTTCTTTAGCTATGATGGGCTTAACTATACCCCTAAGGGATATCGTTAGCAAAATCCTTGTTTCCATTAGCCTGTGGGCCTTGTTATCAATATAAAAAAATGAGCAATTCTATTAGGCACTTGTATATGGCCCATTGATGCTAGAGATCTAATTATGTACACTTCGCCTTTGGTTATATTGAATCCTTTCAAATATAACATTCATTATATACAAAATTTGCAGGTTCTGCAGTTGGTTTCAAGTTGGACAGTCTATTAAAACTGACTGATACACGTGCTTCCAACAGCAAGATGACTTTAATGCATTATCTCTGCAAGGTACACGTCACTTTCGCGTAACTATTTATATCTCTACACCTTTGGTTTCTCCGAACTTTATCAAGTATATCGCCGTTTTATAGGTTCTTGCTGCCAAGTCACCCGCCCTTTTAGATTTCCACGTGGATCTTGTTAGCCTCGAGGCTGCAACTAAGGTACACATTCACCTATTTTCTCGAAGTTCGATCTGTTTATCTTTTTTTCAGATTTGTTTATCTTAGGTTAACAGATTATTTATTCCAAAATCCTTTCTTTCAGATACAATTAAAGTCTTTAGCAGAAGAAATGCAAGCCATCATCAAGGGACTTGAAAAGGTTAAACAGGAACTAGATGCCTCTGCAGAAGATGGCCCAGTATCTGAAGTTTTCCATAATGTAAGTAAATATCTTACAATTTTTTTATTTTTCCCTTCGAATTTTACAATTTGTCGAGTAATTTTTTTCTTGCATTGTTAGACATTGAATGCGTTCATTGGGTTTGCTGAGTCAGAAGTGGCATCTGTAACAAATTTGTATTCTGTAGTGGTAAGAACCCATTTAATACAATTTCTACATTTACATTATTATCTAATGTTCACGTTTGAGTCATTATTTACAAATATTGTATTACAGGGTAGAAATGCTGATGCATTAGCCCTATATTTTAATGAAGATCCTGCTCGTTGCCCTTTTGAACAAGGTAACGTATTAAAATATTTATAACCATGTGTTAAACTGTTAAAGAAATAGCAGAAGAATGATATGTATGGATATGTTTTATAACTGTGCAGTTACTCAAACCCTTTTGAACTTTGTGAGGCTCTTTCGAAAAGCTCATGAAGAGAACTATAAACAGGCTGAACTCGAAAAGAAAAAAGCTCAGAAAGAGATTGAAATGGAAAAGGCAAAGGGTGTTAACTTAACAAAGAAAGGCGAAAAATAGGCCGAGTGATATTTGCTCTTCATATGATCTGTTCAGAGGTTCTGGTCAATGCGAGCCCGATGTTACCCACAGCCACAGGTAAAGTGAACTGGAAAGCCCGCGGCTGCATGCACAAACCATAGAGCTCCTGCAAACAGCTCTGCTGTAAATACATACACAGGGCAAGATGTTGTTCAGTGTTTGAGAGTTCATCCAGATGCACGTGTTCTCGGGGACCTTTAAAATAATGGTTCCAGAGTCGATGCCATTTGAACTATGAGCTGGTAACAATTTAAAAGCATAGTCATTAACCATGTATATATATATCTCTAGAGTCTAACCCATGCTAACATTGATATTTGATTATTCTCTTTGTACTATTAGATGAAATTGGTTATCATAGAATTTTTGACAAGTAACTGGCCACCAAATTTGTTGTATATAGAACTAGGTAGAGTATAGCAAACCGGGAATAGGCCACCCTCGGTGTAATGTTGTAACGAAACTGAGATAGTGATTTAGACACAATTTGTTAAATTTATATGAGAAAATTGTTGGTTCTGTATTGTTTGTGCTTGCATTTGTATTTTCAGGTATCACGCCATTCTTTCCTTTATTGTTGTACTCCATTTTAATCACAATCGACCTATCTGCAAAACATTATCCATTTATAGAGCTATTTACACGACCCAAAATCGTGCCATTAGTTTGATCGATCATTTTTATCATGTACACCAACCATATTTATCTATCATTATTCCGACTTTGTGTGGTATCCGAAAGATTAGTATCTCCGACCGGCCCTTCCAAATATAGGATGAAATCCTAAAAACAGACTTCAAGCCATAAACACGAGTACTATGCTAGTCTATATATAACCGGTCTTAATCAACTTATCTTTTCCATTTTTAATCATCTCTAACCTATGCTATCACACCTTGTAACTTTCCTTTTATATGCCGTATGCATTCATCATATGTAATCCTCATAAAGTAGTTAATTAAGGAAAAAAGCAAGAACATAAAGGCACACATACTTTTCACACTATATTCAAATATAGACATTATTCCAATTTATCATAAAGAGAAGAGTAACGTAGAAAAACAAATATCTTTGGTTTTAAGTCATTTTCACGCAATGGAAAATAAAAATAAAAATAACTATCAAACACCACATATTGTGGTCCTTAGCTAATTTCCACTACTTTTAAGGTTTTAACCCCATGTTGCACATGTCCTAAATTATTACAATTATTAGATTGGGTTTATATATATATATTGTGGATTTGTGGTTGAAATCTTTAAATCTAGATAAAGGGTTGATCTAGGATTTAGATGATTTAATGAATTAAGTGATGGATAAATAAGTTATTGTTTATCAATTAAATAAAACAAGATGATAAGGTTTTAACTATTAAATATGAGTTTTTATTTTGTATTTTTTTTGAAGGATGTCATTAGGTTTGGGATTTGGATGATGCATGTGTTAAATGCTTACTAAAGTTTGAAAATGTCATGTCATGTGATTATGTGAATCCACAAAAGTGATTTATCCATATTACTAATCAAGGTATACACTTTACTAACAAAAAAAAAAAAAAAAAAAAAAAAAAAGAACAACTCATAATATGTACGTTCCACGAACCTTGAAGTTATAAAGGTTTTAACATTTTTTGTATATGCTATTAGACCAAAATGATCAATAAATAATGCTTGCTTAAATGCGTTTGTGTTAAGGTCGAAAATGATCATACTAAATGTAAGATTTAAGAGGTAAAAGTGAAAGTAAAAGATAACAGAGCGGAATTTTGCTTTTACATTTATTTATTTATTTATTTATTTATTTTTGTACTTGTTGCACCATTAAATCGTGTTTTGAAATGTAATAACATTGTGAAGAGTGAATTGTAAAAATCATCTTTCTGGTTCAGCCAAATGTATGGACAGTTATGAGGGTTGCGGTTGTTCTATGGGACTGTTTCAGGTTCATTTTCGTCAATGACCAAAATGAATTGACTAAACTGCCCTTGTATCCCTTTTGAAGTTGTGGTTGACTTTCTATAGATTTTTGTTGGTATTTCAATAAATTATGAGTAAAATATACTATGTCAACTCAAAATACACTTACTTATTACAATGACTCAAAAAGATAACATATTTACGATCTCTTATATAATAAGAGATTTCCAAAAAAAAATAAAATAATAATGTTGAAAAACTTAACTCGATCAATGGGAGTGCATTATTCTGCCTAGGTAGCATAATGAACATTCATATTGGCTAAAGCCAAAATTGCATTAATTTGGTCAAACTCATTTAAATTTTATCTAGCAAAACAAATATGTATAAAAACACATTTTTTTATTGTTTTTTCTTAAAACAAAAAGGGCTGAAGCCCGCAAAAAAAATTTATAACACATTACTCCTCGCAACGGAGATAATTACATCTGTAAAACTAACATCCCAAAGGAAGTTTTCATGAGATCTAAAAGCTATTTTAGCAACAACATGAGCCGCTAAATTAAATTCACGCTTAACCCATAAAAAAGAAATAGCAAATTAGGATGCCCATATTCTAATGTCCGCCACAATACCATATAACGACCAATGAGGATCATCTTCTGAAGAAGCAATTGAAATAACTACTTTACAATCTGACTCAACTATTGCATTTTGCCAACCATAAGTAAGAGCTAGACGACATGTACTTCAGATGGCTAAGAGTTCAACCGTGAGTGGATTATAGGTGGAAACTATTTCACTACAACATAAAATAATAGATCCTTCAAAGTCTCGCACAATGATACCTAAAGATGCTCGGTCTAATATGTAGGATGCTTCACAATTGAGCTTCGCACGATTACAAGTGGGAGGGGGGATCCACCGAAGTGAACTCTCATGGGATTCATCACGATCAACTGAAACACAAGATATGGGTAGCGATGATGGAAACACCGAATTAAAATCACGGGATATACAAAACCTTGATTTAAGGTCTGGTATCGTTGAAAATATATTCATTTCGGGACTACCAAATCTGCCATGATATATTAGCCAAAGAGGTGTGGAAATTTACATGCTCCGAGTTAGGCACCATATCTAAAAGATGTTGGAAGCGCGAAATTATAGGGCTACTTATGTTGTCTAAACGGAGACTAATAATGATCCAAACCACACCATTTTTGTCCAAGAACACTCGACCAACACATGCTTAACCGTTTCAATCTCGGTGTGACAAATAGGGCATATGGGTAAGCAATAACATCCTCTTCGCGAAAGATTCTCGTAAGTAGCAAGGGCATTTGAACAAGCTTTCCACCAAAACATTTTGATTTTTGGAAATGTCTTCAGGTTCCAAACTTGTTTCCATAAGCTTTTGATTGGAGTTGATGACGGAGAGGCCTCAGGTTTTGAGTTAACTTTACGCTGAAGTAGCACTTGGTGATAACCTGATTTTACCGTATAGCTCCCACTAAATTCATAATGCCAAACAATTTTATCCACTGATGAAGTACTAGAAATAGGAATATGTGAAATGAACTTAACTTCTTCTGGATGAACACAAAGCTGAAGTTTTGGCAAATCCCACTCACCATTTGTAATAAAGTCAGAGACCAAGGCATCAGATGCAAAAGGATCACGAGGTTTTCAAATGTAAGAGTCTTCCGGGTATGAGACCTATTTTTGCGTCCTGTTGATACAAATAATGTCTAAAAACGTTATTTCTATTTTTCGACATCTCTACATTTTGATGATAACAAAATGTAAAAATAATTTACGTAAAAATTAACGTTAACAAGTTTTTAGTCGAAATATCATGTTTCTACGTAAATCACTTTAGCTAAGAACAAACAAATTTACAACTTGACAAATGATCAAAGAAGTGAATTTGTGTTTCAAACTTCATATTTTTAATGTGACAAAACATTTTTTCAAAAATACATTTTACAAATTATTTTTGAATTAAAAAGAAATGTTTTAATTTGAAAAATAAGTTTAAAATCACCAACAGCTACTTTCCCCCTAAATCAGCTCAAAACTTCCCCAAATAAAATTTCACCACTAAAAACAAAATTTGGAGCGTCCTTGTCTGGGACGGTACCAAGGTACCACTAAATTTAGCTGTACCGTCGGCCATTTAGTGGTACTGTGACCCTGTAACGG
Source organism: Artemisia tridentata subsp. tridentata (assembly GCA_021014915.2). Taxonomy (NCBI): domain Eukaryota; kingdom Viridiplantae; phylum Streptophyta; class Magnoliopsida; order Asterales; family Asteraceae; genus Artemisia; species Artemisia tridentata. Next base: position 94,605,090 of record CP139504.1, read on the forward strand.
ACAAATTTTCTTTGCCTATAAATACCAGCCCACTTCACAGTTTTTAGGCATTTTTTTTTCACACAAAACTTTCTGAGTTCAAATTCTCTATCACATACACTTTCCTTTGATCATTTAGTTAGTTTTCTATTGTTTAAGAGTGATCCTTTTCATCCAACCAAGTGATCACCTTCATTCCTCTACTAGTGCAAGAGAAGAACACAAAGTATCAAGAAGATACAAGGTGTTGTAGTGTTAGAGTAGTGCACTTGTAACATTTGTTACATACTTGTTGTATCTAGGCATACATCAAGTTGTTCATCTTTTGTTTAGATTGTGTGAGTGGATCATTATGATCTTGTTGAGATCTTGGAGATCTCTTGTAGCTTGTGTGTTAGTGTGTTGATCAAGTGGATCAAGAGTAGATTGTGTGGATCGTGTAGATCGTGTGATAAGTGAGGATCGTGTAGATCGTGTGGATCGTGAGTGAGATTGGTACTATCTAGATTAGTACTCGACATTTAGCTTAGTGTCGGAAATAGGGATAAGCGACGTTGTATGGTTTTCTCCGCCTGAAGGGAGTTTGTTGACATAGTGCTTAGAACTCTCGAGTTGGGTACTCGAGGAGTGGAGTAGGGCGAAGAAGAGCTTCGTTACCGAACCACTATAAATCTCTTTGCTCGGTTTGATCTTTCCATCTCTTACTCTTTACCTTTATTGTTTATGATTAGTTGTGTAGTTTAGTATTCATATTGTTGTTGGTTGGTTTCACAAACAATCGAATCAAAAGTTTTTCACAAGCAAACTTTTATAATTAACTAAAAACCGGTAAAACTATTCAACCCCCCTTCTAGTTTTCCACAATTGGTATCAGAGCTACGTTAGTCAAGATTTTTAAAATATATTGTATTTTAAAACTTGAATCGATCAATGGATTTCAAAAAATATCAAGAAGGGCAATCTATGCAAAAACCACCACTTTTTGAAACCGATTATTTTATCTATTGGAAAACAAGATTCAAAACGTATGTGAAATCAAAAGATATTGATCTTTGACATGTTATTACCGAAGGTGACTTTAAACCTGTTAAAAAGAATCCGGTAACTGAAAAGGATGAAATTATTCCTTATGATCAACAAAGTGATAATCTTAAAAGAAAACTAGCCAAAAACAATGAGGCTAAAATGATGATTTATAATGCTTTGCCGAAAAAAGAATTTTTATGTGCAACACGGCAAAAGAAATTTGGAAAACTTTGTTAGTCACTCATCAAGGTAATAGTCAAGTCAAAGAAAATAAGATTGATCTTCTTGTGCAACAATATGAACAATTTTCCATTCCGGAAAATTAAACTATAGATAATGTTTTTGCTAGATTTAATAATTAATACCATTATTACTAGTCTTAAAGCTCTTGATGAAAGTTACTCTAGCAAAAACTACGTTAGAAAATTTCTTAGGGCTCTACATCCCAAACGGAGCAAAGGTCACCACCATTGAAGAGTCGAAAAACTTGGCGACATTGTCACTTGATGAACTCATAGGAAACTTGAAAGTTCATGAAATGATAATCAAGAAAGACTCCGACATAGTTAGAGGCAAATGAGATAAAGTAAGGTCTCTAGCTCTAAAAGCCAAGAAGGAGTCTAGTGATAAGGAAAGTTCGGCTTCCGATAGTGAAGACGAAGAGTATGCATTAGCGGTTAGAGACTTTAAGAAGTTCTTTAGGAGAAGAGGTAGATTTGTAAGACAACCTCGTGATGAAAAGAAGTCATTCCAAAAGAACCGAGATGACAAGAAAGGAAAGAGTGATAGAAAATGTTTTAGATGCGGAGATCCAAATAATCTCATCGGAGAATGCCCTAAACCACCGAGAACCAAGAACCAACGAGAATTTGTAGGAGGTTCTTGGAGTGATAGCGGTGAGGAAGAAGAGGAGAAGCCCAATGACGAAACATGTCTTATGGCTCAAGCTTCAAATGAGGTACATTCCGGTTCTTCTTACTATAGTGATGATAATTCTTCAATAGATGACAACTTACTATATGATGAATATAGTAAACTATGTGAAGTAAGTTCTAAAATCATAACTAGGAACAAAACACTAAAAGTAACCTTGCATGAACTCGAAGCGCAAATTTTAGAACTAAAAGACAAAGTTAACAAACTTGAGAAAAAGAAAGAATGTGATGTTGGATGCGAGTCATGTCATAAAATTAGGTTAAAAAACGTAGAACTTAGGAAAAATGCGTTAAGGACCACTAAGTTTGAAAAAGGAACAAAAGCGCTAGATAACATGTTAGATAACATAAGATTTAGTGAGCATGCCGGTGTGGGTCTAGGTTTTAATCCAAATGAAGCTTCGACAAGTAAAACAAAACAAGTAAAATTTGTCAAACCCACAAGTTCTGTCGAAACAGTGGACGGCACCACTAAAATTAGTGGTACCGTGGTACCGTCTGGTGCTAAGGTCAGAACAGGGTCGATTCTGAAAAATAACTTAAGTCCTAAACCAAGTCACATATTAGTTAACAATGTTAAAATACCTGTTGCTAGTAAAAAGGAGGTCAAAAGTTTTTATAAACCTTTGTCAACCCCCGGGCTTGGATTTGTAAAACCCGATGCTAGGTCAAAAACTCCTCCACCTAGACAAACAAATGGTCCCAAACCTCGGTCAAGAACTCCTCAACCGAGAAGTAACTTTAGAAGACAAAGTTATCCAAGTAACTATCCCGTAACTTGGAATAACCTTCAACAACGAAGTTACTTGCCATGCGAAATTTTTCCTCCGTTGCAACATCCAAACCAAATGCAACAAATGCATGGGATGTTCAACACTAACAACTTTGGACCCATGAGATATTGGGGACCGAATGTTTGAGTTTTTGTCTTACTCAATAGATATGCTTGGGAATCGACTTGGAGCCCGACGAGTGGGTCAAGGATAGTTGTTGCACTAATCATATAATGGGAAACCGAAGTCTATTCGCATCATACAAGGCTTACAACGCAGGTAATGTTACTTTCGGTAGCAAACTTAAAGGCAACATCGTGGCAAAGGTACGATCTCTCAAGACTCCCTCACTATTAGAAATGTTGAGCATGTAGATAACTTAGGATTTAACTTGCTTAGTATTAGTCAAATGGTTGATAATAAGTGTAGAGTAATATATTCTGAAGAGGGTAGTGAGATTACTAAGAATGGCAAGACCATAGGCAAAGGAGTTAGGAAGAATGGGATAATTGTTATGAAAATAGGAAATAAGCCTCAAGATAAGATTTGTCTAGCAACCATAGATGAGAATTCCACTCTATGGCATATGAGACTAGGTCACGCTAATATGCGTTTAATACAATCATTAGCGTCTAAGGAACTAGTTAGAAACATACCTAAGCTTAAGTTTGATAAACACTTTTGAGACGCTTGTAAAGTTGGAAAACAAGTTTATTCTAGTCACAAAGCTAAGAACATGGTCTCGACCTCTAGATGCCTAGAACTCTTTCACATGGACCTATTCGGTCCATCCGTCATATGGAGTTACGGAGGAAACTACTACACCTTAGTAATAGTAGATGACTATTCTAGGTATACTTGGACTAGATTTCTTAAGGATAAGACACAAGCTTTCAAGGAATTCGAAATCTTTAGTAAGAAGGTCCAAAATCAACTAGGTTGTACAATAGTCTCGATTAGGACGGATCATGGTCGGTAATTTGATAATGAAGTGCAATTTGGAGTATATTGTGTTGCTAATGGTATTACACACAATTTCTCGGCTCCACGCACTACATAATCAAATGGGGTAGTTGAGCGGAAAAATCGTACTCTACAAGAGATGAGTAGAACAATGTTAAATGAACAATCTATTCCGCAAAAGTTTTGGTGTAATGTCGTAGACACCTCAACTTATATACTTAATAGGATTTTGTATTAGACCAATCTTAGGAAAAACACCATACGAAATCTTGAAAGGTAGAAAACCTACCCTAGATTACTTTAGAGTGTTTGGAAGCAAGTGCTTCATATTAAACACAAAAGATTACCTCATCAAGTTTGACCCAAAGTCTTACGAAGGTGTTTTCCTAGGTTACTCCCAAAATAGTAAAGCCTATGTTGTCCTAAATAAGGATGATGACTTAGATGAGGAAGAAACCATTAAGGTCAATGGGAAGAAAACCTTAGAAAATGACATTGAGGATGAAATAGTCGAAGTTGAAAAAGTTTTCAACATTAAGGAATCCAAGAACCATCCAATAAAAAATGTCATAGGAAACCTAAACCAAAGAACCCTTAGGTCACAAGCACAAAAGAAAAGTAATTTCTTTTGTTTTATATCTACCGTAGAACCTAAGAATGTCGGTGAAGCGATAAAGGATGAAAGCTGGGTAGTTGCCATGCAAGAAGAGTTAAATCAATTCAACGCAAACTAAGTTTGGGATCTAGTACCTCCACCTAGGAATCAAACCATCATAGGAACTAAGTGGGTGTTTAGAAACAAACTCGACGAAAATGGCGTCGTGACTAGGAATAAGGCTAGGTTAGTAGCACAAGGCTATAACCAACAAGAAGGAATAGATTACGATGAAACTTATGCACCCGTAGCTAGATTAGAGTCTATTAGGATACTCCTTGCCTATGCTTGCGCTTTAGACTTTAAGCTATATCAAATGGACGTGAAAAGTGCATTCCTAAATGGTTTTATCAATGAGGAGGTATACGTAGCACAACCTCCGGGATTTGTTGATTTCGAAAAACCGAATCATGTTTATAAACTCAAGAAAGCGCTATATGGTCTTAAACAAGCCCCCAATGTCACACCCCGTCAAAGGCGGAAACACGGGATGTAACTGAGAAAGGCACATTGCATAGCATCATAGATTCATACCTTACATTTATTACAACATTAGTTTACAAAACATTCCTCGTGAAATATGTCTCTTTTGAAATCTTATCGTCTTGAAAACATGGTATCATATTATCAAATGGCCTGACTCCAATAAACGCGCCTTCAAATACTTTAACAATGACCACCTTAAAATGGTACTAGAAAACATTAACATAATGTTGGTGAGCTCGTAGGTTTGAAAGTTAAACCACGAAGCTGTGAATAATATAATGTAGGACAATAGCGAGCATGATATGAACATGTACACACTTAATGAAACCACAAGCTTGCAACAACTAAATCTCATGTTTGAATCACACATAAAAGATCCACGTACACTGGGTGCTACTTCCCAAAAGTTATACTGGGTGCCACTTCCTAAAAGTTATACTGGGTGCCACTTCCCAAAACTTGTGCAGAGAGTATTCACCCTTTCACGGGGGTGTGAGTGTCAACCCAAATAGTACCGGGTGCTACTTCCCAAATGGTACTACCAATACAATCCGAACCTCGTGCAACCTCATAGTAACAATCACACAAATTGAATCCACATAATATAAATCGCACAGTAAGAATCCACTTCCTAGTAATATAGTTTCCATCATCCAAAACATTAAGCTAGGCAACAACTTGGATCTAACTTAATTTCACAACTCATCAAACAAGAACTGTCATGAAATTAAGTTAGGAGTTGTTAAATGACTTAATGTTTTAAGTGATAAACAACCAAATGAGTCAACACAATGATAACCATACAGATAGTGTCCACACAATGATAACCACACAGATAGTGTCCACACAATATAGTCACACAACAAGGATCCACCTTCTAATAATATAATATCAATCATCCAAACATTAACTTATGTAACAACTTAGATCTAACTTAATTTCACAACTCATCAAACAAGAACTGTCATGAAATTAAGTTAGGAGTTGTTACAAAGATTTAGTGTTTTTGATGATAAACAAATATCAGAGAAAGGTGAAATCAAAATGCACATAATGCAATCAAAACACACATATTGTCTAAAAACATGAAAACAATGTATCACAGCATGAAAAACAGTTAAAATGTCATTTGAGTACCAATTTCTCCCAAGGAAAACATAATGAAAAAGGGGATACGAGAACTCACCTTAGTCAAGCAATGCACAACACAACAGATCAAGAGTAGTACATCACAACGGCAACTAGAACGTCACGGCACAACGGACTCGGAAAAGCCTAAAATATAAAGACTCGTCTCAAAATATATCCCACACGGTAACTAAAAGCGTAAAAGTTTCCAAAAGTGAACTATTCCCATTCCCAAGTATTATTCCAGTTTCACTTCCAAAATATTCTCGTTATATCCGTTTACTAGTGTTTGGTATCATCGTTCGTGTAGTGGTGAAAAGACGCTGACTCAAGTGTACCCACGCCAAAACAAGTGACGATAACGGAATCATCGCAGAAAACATGACAAAAATCAGGGAGTGATGACGGTATTGATTCACAAGTATCACACATAACAAACATACCAAGTAGTTGAAAGGATTGGTAGTCATCGGTCATAATCCCATTAAGTTTTATAAAACATACATGTTTTATATATTTAAACAAAAATTCGTCATGACTTATTCATTCGTAGAACGTTCCAAGTCAAGTGACTTCATTAGTTTTCAAATACGCTTTATTTAACAAGGGATTATAATATTATTGTTCGTTAGACATCATTTCCCTATTGTTCATCCGTTACGGCTCAAATACATTAAATTCATTTCGATTCTAATGTACTGTAGTCATTCCGTGTCCCAATAGTCTAATGATGTCCAAAGTCCGATAATATTCCAAATCCATCTATAGTCCAAGTTTCAATATATATATTTCAAGTTCCGGTGTTGCAAAAATCCCAATGTATACCAACTACCAATCAACGACCAAACAAATAAATAATCCAACAAATAATTCCCATAATAACAATAATAAATACTAAGGCAAATGTTTCTCGATACGTTCTTGTAACCTCGCGTTTTCCGTTATTTCGTAAACTTATATTTCCCAAAAATATATATAATGTTTATATTTATTAACTAACAATTAAATTGTTATCTATTTACCATTTCCAATCTTTTCCTTTCGTTTTTGTTTTATAATATGTCACGAGATTCAATAACGTACCAAGTCACATTTTCACGACTCCCACGGCTATAAGCCGGGTCAAATAGTCAACCAAATAGTCCTTATGTCTAAATAAAGTCTAATATCCATTTTCGGCTTGTTGAGACCACGCCGAGACTACAAAGTCTCGGTGGCACACGACGTCGCTCAAGCATCACAATTATTATTCCAAGCTCGAATTCCAAGTCCAACAATATCAAACAATATCTCACGGCCCTAATCCTACGGCTCGATTAACCAAAATCCAAATCCAAATCCAAATCCAAGTTCAAATCCAAAATAACAACAACAACAACATTATCATTACCATGCTGAGACCATGAAGGTCTCGGCTTCGAACCGTGGTACACACAAACAGACCAAACGGACCCGTGGGTCTCGGCCAAATCCAACACAACCATAACAACTTAAGATTAAGACAAACTAAACTATACCAAGTGTCATCGGACTAGATCCAAACTCGGCCGCGAGACCACCAAGGGTTACCAACCCTTCAATCCGAATAAAAAATGATTAAAAAAATAAGCTGAGCCAAACACAACTATAAGCTCGGAATAAGCTCGACGAGCTTATTCCGGTCTCGTTACCACGACCACTCGACTCAACCCAAAACTAAACACAAAGACGAGACTACCATGATGATACCGAACCTATATTAACACTTTTTAGCTTGTTTAAAAATGATTAACCCTTTTATTTCGAACCCAAACCCACTCGAATTAAATAAAACCACTCGTTATGTACGAGTTTGAACCCACACCGTATCACACGAGGGTGAAGACGGTGTGTCCTACCTTTTCTCTTCCGGATCTACACGAATCTTCAACAAAAGGAAGTGGTGGTGGCACGTATATAGTGGTGGTGGAGGTTTTGGGGCGTGTGTGGGTGGTACACAGGCTAAGGAGGTTACTAGGGAGGGTTTGGTGGTGGCGGCGTGGTGTCAATGGTGGCGGTGGTGGCTCTACAGTGGTGGCCAGAGGTTGGGAGGGGGGGGCGGCTGTGTTGTGCAAAAAAAAAAGAGAAACAACCCTAAAATGAGAAAGTGTGGGTTTATATAACCCCTTGGGACTAGTGATGCAAACCCTATTGACCCACAAGGACCAAAGCCGAAATTTTGTTAAACTTCCAATAAAAGTGTTCTCAGGCTCGTTTAGTGTACTAAAATTGTTCGTATGACTTTCTAAATTGTGCCAATATTTTTAAAATTGTTTTTCCGTTAAAAATGACTATAAATACGTCCATGTTCGTGTTATCTCGTTAAAATCAATATTTTACGTGTTATTAGGTTTATTTGTGCCGACTCGCGTTGTGCTCTACTTTCACGTTTCACAAGAAATTCTCACATTTTCCATTCAAATGATGTCCAAAAGCTCAAAAATGTATAATAGGCAATAATAAATGAAACTTATTATTAAAATAAGTTTGGAAAAATCATCATCTGCCGCAACTGGTTTCGAGTTTTATAAATAAGTATTGCCCGAAAAATGCCGGTTGCTACAGTACATCCCCGTTATTGGAATTTTGTCCTGAAAATTCGGCTGGTACCACTGCCAAAAAGTGTGGGTACTCAACTCTCACCTGGTCCTTACGTTCCCAAGTAACTCATGTCCATAGTTTAAGTTCTAATGACTTATAATTAGAATCTTGTCTCATCTAAATTGCTCACTTCTCTATCGAGGGTTCTGGTTCGCTCATTCACAACACGAAATAGATCACCAAGCTGAGATCTTATGAAATGATAACTGGTTGGTCACCAGTTAGGCCTTACTTATGGTTCCACACACGTTAATCACTAAAATTCATGGGTTGCTCATAAATCCATATGACCGATTTCTGTTAATAAAACTGCTAGTCTGCTATAAACGATCTACTCACCTATATTAAAATCAACGATTCTGCCTACTCTCACTGTGACAAATGGTAATTTTCCCGTTGTAATAATAATAATAATTAATTTATCAGAAAATGCACATTATTTATTTTCTGACACCTATTAATGGTTTTACCTTAAAAATGAGAAGTTATCTCATTTAATTTTGTTATTATACTACAATAACTCAAACACGTTGATACGTGATTCACAATACATCAGGACGAACCCACACACGGACCTCGACAATCACTTATACTAACTGTTAGTGCAAGCAGTCTCGTTGGGGAGATTGTTAGTGCAAGCAATCTCGTTTGTTTTGATTGATGACAAACATGTAACTTGATACATAACGTAAAATGTACAAGTTACTTGTAATCATATCTTGTCTCAACATACATTCAACACCTCTCGAGTCCTTGTATGATACAACACAAGTTCGTACATGTTTGTTATGTGGTATTATGATCAAACCCTTAACAAACCATTTAGAATGTTTAAAATACGGCTAGGTCATTAAGTATTTTAAAAAGGTTTACCATTCTACTTAGAACCTCATTTCACATTTTGCATATACAAGTATTCTTACTTGTACATCATGTTTTCTAAGTTTAATAGGATAAATACACTTTAGGTGTCAAACTAACATGATACATATTGGTTAACATATATTAGTTAAGCTAAGCTTGTATATACATGCTACATGATCACTAGGATACATGTTACAAACATATACACATTTATATTATTTACATTTTAAATCTTAAAATGGAAATATATATACATGACATCATGGCATACATCATTGACAAATCTTGTAGATTTAGAAAGATATTTTGTAATGATCTTGAAGCAACATAGTTGACTTTGGGAGATATGGCAAGATATGGTAAGATATGGAAAGATTTGTTGAGATATTAGCTGTCAGGTCCGGCGGATCCTTTTGGTATAAAGGGCGGATCCCTTTGGTATAAAGGGCGGATCCCTTTTATCAAATCCATGGTTTGTTTTACATTTTGCCTATAAATAGTAGCCCATTGTTTACCCATTGTTTTAAGCAACTAGAACACACATTCCCTTTATCATTTCATACACTTAGATTAGTAGCAAACCATGTAGAATCATACATTGATCACCCTTTGCATAATGATCATAATGTTACTAACTTTCATTATGTTGTAAGCATACACTGTTAATGATCCTGTGAAGCAAGCTCAAGATCATGAGACATCATCCATAGCATACTTCCTGATCCACCATGAAGGTTAGAAGATCTTGAAGTCATTATCCATCATAGCATTCCAACATATGAAGATTCAAGAGCACTTGACATCCTCAATGATTGAAGACTTCTTATTCAAGAAGTTCATGTAGATTCCATATGCATATATGAAGATCCATCACAACAAGTTTAGGGAGCTTGTGATCTTCATCCATTGAAGGCTTCCTATCAATGGAAGTTCATTTAGATTAGCCATTCATATCCATGACCCATTTATGTCATGGATCATCATTGTAATCTATTCATACTAGATTAGATGGTTTATGTGTTTATGCCATAAAACACAAGGTTTCTATGTTGGGCCATAAAACATAGCGGGAGTGGTTGTACCCTTGTTAAAGAACTAGCGGGAGTGGTTGAACCCTTGTAAAGAACTCGACATCTAGCTTAGTGTCAAAAATTGTATAGGCGACGTCAGGTTGGTTCTACCTCGAACTAGAACCCGGTATTTAGCTTTGTACCAGAAAAAGTGTAAGCGACTTGTGTAAGGTTTTCTCCGCCGAGAAGGGAGCTTGTTGATCTAGTGAAGTAACTCTCGAGTTGGGTACTCGGGGAGTGGAGTAGGGCGGAGAGGAGCTCCGTGACCGAACCACTATAAATCATCGTGTTTGGTTTGCACTTTCTTTTACTTACTCTTTACTTTTATGTTTGCATTATATGATTGCTTATGTTGTGATTTTTTAATCATACTTGTGTGACAACATGGTTTAAGTTTATGCTAGTCTTAAACTACACGTAACATCTTTCATATTAGAACAAGCTTAAACGGACATTTGATACAATAAGTTTTAAGTTTTTAAAACGAAAACGTATTCACCCCCCCCCCCTTCTACGTTTTCACACTAACAAACAACCAAACGGATCCACATTACAATTCTTGGCCCAATTTTGAGCCTGTTACTATTCAAGCCCAACCCAAAATTTATATTTTTCTTTGTTTCACTCGAGTCAACACAAGAACACTTGGCCTTTATATTTTGTGATCTCGACACTAAACATATGCTACATTTTGCATCACTCGAATCTTCACACTTCAAATAATCAGGTTTGACAAACCTCACTTCCTAATTCGAACATTTGATACGTGAACGAGACTCAAAGTAAACACCATTCGACACCATGACAAGTTCTCTAAATTATAGCAAATTCGACCAAAATCAATTTTAAACTATGTCTCTTATTATTACTAGCCGAATGTGAGTTCACAAGATCATTCCTTACCTTCTTACACGTTAAATAAATCATTTGGACCCTTTGGCTAGTCGAACGTCACACATATACACACACACACACACACACACACACAACACACAAATATTATATATAAAATATATATATATATATATATATATATATATATATATATATATATATATATATATATATATATATATATATATATATATATATATATAGGGTAGGGATACAATGAGAAGGGGCTTAAAATGAGAAGGGTAGGAAGGATTGTGGGAGTGACATGTGTCATCCCCATGCCACATCATCATGCCGCATCACGGTTACTGCATCGTGATGCAGTAAAAATTTTGGCGGGAAAATTTTTTTTTTCCCGCAAAAAAAAAAATTTTTTTTTTGGGCAAAATTTTTTTTTCCCGCCAAAATTTTTACTGCATCACGATGCAGTATATTTTTTTACTTCATTACGGTTACTGCATCACGATGCAGTATAATTTTTTACTGCATCACGATGCAGTATATTTTTTTACTTCATTACGGTTACTGGATCACGATGCAGTATAATTTTTTACTGCATCACGATGCAGTAAAAATTTTGGCGGGAAAAAAAAAATTTTTGCCCCAAAAAATTTTTTTTTTGGCAAAAAAAAAAATTCCCGCCAAAATTTTTACTGCATCACGATGCAGTAAAAATTTTGGCGGAATGATGATGTGGCAAAGTGACACATGTCACTCCCACAATCCTTCCTACCCTTCTCATTTTAAGACCCCTTCTCATAATATCCCATCTATAATATATATATATATATATATATATATATATATATATATATATATATATATATATATATATATATATATATATATATATTATATATATATATATATATATATATATATATATATATATATATATATTAATATATACTATATATACAACTTGATCATAAACGAACCAAGCAACCAAGCCCCTCTCCTAAATATCCTTACACTCGAGTATTATTCTCTAAATCTCTTCCAATATCTGCTAAGAATCTAATCACTCAACTTGCACCAATAAAATAAATTATACCCTATACATACATGCATATATACTCGTATATGCACATACATACACTTCCATTCACAATCAAACTTCTCACACATATTTTCCTAGTTCTATTTCTCCTTGCCGAGACCTTCCAAGAACATAACCAAATCCTCTAGCCATTCGAACTCTTTTCCATAGCATTCAAGCTTGGTTCGAACCATTTGTGGTCATTCTAGCAAGGGACATGCATATCTCTCGAATTCTAGTCCTATTTCACGTGTTTCACACCACCTTTTGGGTGTTGTAAGTCATTTCCAACTCATTTCCATTCATTCCTAATGTTTTTAATATATCAAGCATCGTATACATGTTCATTCGATCATACTTAAGCTTCCTAAGCATTTCCACATTTTCTTGTTATTCATTTCGTATATACTTTTGACCTCCTATTCATGGATGGCTAGAATAATCGAGTTACATAATTGTTCGACACTCACATCTTCATTTTTATGCATATCGAGACTCATTTTAATCATATGTTGCATCAAACATTCTATATGTCATTTTTTATATTTTTGGATCATATATTTACTCGACTAGAATTGGTCTTATATAATCCATATCGTACATACAACATCTCATTTTTATTGCTCGAACTAATTATCCACAAGCTCATCTAACGAGCTGTATAAATAAGCTCCCATTATAAGCTCTTAAAATTCCTTTAATGACCTTAAAGTAATCGCTACTCGGACTGTTATAAAACTTCCATTTTATACGATTGGGCTTGTTAACCCAATAAGCAGTCCATTAAGCACTCTCGATAAGCAGTGATTATAAGCTGTTTTGATATGTTTTTAAGTCCATTAAATAAGCCCAAGAACAAGCCAAATACCCCTTAAAACTCAACGGATCATAAAATGTTATTGGGCCTTAGTTAGTCTCGCTAAAGCCTAATAAGCAAAAAATAAGCTCTTTTGGAAAATAATCAGTTCAATAAGACTCAAATAAGCTTTTTGAAACTATTGAAACTTTCGGAAAATTTATTACATCATTTTTGTGAAATTTAGACTTAATTTGCAAAATATATTACATATCGGGTTAATATTGTCACTTTCGTATAATTATGTTCCAAACTGTCAATTTCATAACTTGAGGGTAGATATTGTTCAAACAGTAAACAGAAGGCTTAAAATGTAATATTGGACCCTTTTTGGACTAAAAGTGAAAATATAACTAACCAAGGACTAACGGTGCAAAAATTACTCCGTTAGGGTATAAAGTTTAAATTTGGTATAAGTACAGGGACCATACAGTAACTTTATTTCATATACATTTCCATTACATATTTTACACTCTTTCATTCAATCACGGACATTTTACAATTCGTACAATATATTAATTACGTTACGTTTATATATTTATATAACAAATTTTAACGAATAAACCTAACGTATTATTCAACGACTTTCGAGGAAACGATATTCATGGATGCAAATAACATAAAAACAAGATAATATTATATATAATATTATTTTTGAACTTTAAGCATTTTAAGCATATCATTCAATTTCATCACAAACTAATTCGTTATCCGTTACTCATTTTCACACTCATTATTCGTATTGAGACAAAACTACCAAATTCTCAGACTTCACTATTATTCAGGTCGTGTGTTGGAGCCGTTCCCATAATTCACTTGATTTCACATTTCACCTTTGCCAGTTACACTCAAGGTGAGTTCGTAGCCCCACTCTTAACTCGTATTTGCTTTGCAAACTTGGGGTGAGAAACATGCTTACTTTTATGGACCATTTAAACAATGCTTTTGTTTAAAAAACTATTACGTGTTAGCCTAAGTACTGTATCCCAAATTCATGGCCATACTCATGTACCGTTAGTTCCCGCTAGAAAGCACGAGTGATATAAATTGATCTATTGAGGGTGACACCTCCATCCGTGTTGGAGAACCAACAGTCCAGATAAGACAAACGGATGTATACCATGTCGAATTACAAGTGTCACGGGATAGAACACTTGCCAGACCTTATTATTACATGAACTCATTTCATGTACACTGTCGTAGCTTCGGTAACATGGAACTTAGCGCAGCGTAGTAGTCTTTCGTATAACATTATACACATTATAATGTTAACTCGTAAACTTATTGGTCCAACTTTACTGCTTTATGTAAACCTATGAATTCATCAGCTTTTAGCTGACTTTTAGCATGTTTTTCTCAGGTGTTTAGTTGTTGATATTTGATGATACAAGGCAGTGCTTAGCATGGGCATAGTCATACTTTTGGAGTGTACACATAACACTCATGATCAAAGTTTTTGTACTAATGGACAACTTAAAATTATTATGGGCCTTGTATTCCACATTTCATAATTATGTAAGACTTTTAAAATGGATTAGATAATCCGTTCTCGATTACTTGTGTTGTGATCCAAATACGTAGCACCCCAGATATCCTTTCCGCTGCGATCTAATTTGGGGGTGTTACAGATTTGCATCACAGCTTATGTTATAGAGAACTAGGTACACATAAAACCTAGACTATAACCGATTTTTACAAAAAATCAACCTATGACCGCCATATGCCAGCCTGCCTTACTTGCCACTTTACTTGCTACTCTACTTATTGTTTCAACAAGCTTAGCATATACTTACGTGCTACTTTGATGACACATGCTTTCGTGTTAATTATATACATATACATATGTACTTATATTATGGCTTATACTTTCTAGCCTTATACTAAAGATTATAAGTATTTTCTATATACTTACACACGTATACCATCTTTGTCACAGACTATGTCTTCCAAATCATTTGATATTACCGAAACTATTCTCCGTGCTACTCGTACATCACCTACCCTTCAGATCACTCCAGATGCTGAAGATCCCTATGTACAAGTGTCACAACCGCAGACTGATACGGAACCTACTCCAAACACTCAGATACCACCACCTACTCTCCGCCAAGCGGCATGTATCACAATGCGCTCACTAAACTACCATCTTCGGTCATCATCAGTACCACCTCTTTCACTCAGGAGATCCCGTGTTGTTTATAAGGGCATCACTACTGCATTACTACCTGATTTTAATACATCATCACCACCACCATCATCACCTACTCACTCACCTCCACATCAGAGGCTTAGGAGGACTATTGAGTCTTATTCAGATGAGGAGTTGAATGGTTGTCCGGCTACATTCGAGATTGGGCAGAGCTCGAGGGGAACTTACCAAGAGACAATTTGGAAGGATGTTGAGCCAGGCTCCCCAATGCCAGACATCCCAGATAACGTATCCACACCTAATCTCCCTGACTATAATGTAAGTGCTCGTGATTCGATATGGACCCTTCTTCATCAGCAGGCCAGCACACTGGACGTCTACACTGATCAGCTGGAAAGGTTATAACCAACACGTTTCGAGTGGTATGATCGAAACATTGACACTTTGTTTAGGAGAGCCGATGCCGAGAGTCGAGAGGTGTTTGACTTAGGGATGAGGGTTGATGAGATGTAGGATATTTATAACCATGAGCTTAGAAACTTGGATTCTAGAGTCCGCTCTTTGAGTAGAGACCATGCTCAGACACATGGTAGGGTAGAAGATGTTGAGAGGACCCTATGGTTAGCCAGAGGCACGGCGAGGACCCAGGGTCAGAAGATTTCCGCCTTAGAGGCCATGTTGGCTACTCAGTTGAGGATGTGCCAGGAGTTCCAGAGACGCTTCACAGACATGGAGACTACACAATTAGAGCTTGCGGCAGAGGTTAAGCGTTTATTTCAAGGGCGTAACTAGTCTTAGATTCATATGTATCGTTGCAGTACCCATTAGACCGAGTAGTCTTCGGTTAGTGTCTGATGTATTTTCCTAAAATCTTGTAATTTTCAGATCTTGTAACTGACTTTTAATCTATAACAAGCTCATTTTGTTATATCTCTTTGTTATTGATTTTCTTGATTTAGTTCTTTCTTTCATGCTCTACTGTAATGCTATTCATTCATGTGATGATTTCTCATACTCTCTTGCAAAATCTCATCATTTGTTACTTTCTTTTGTAGACAAATGGCTCCACGCAAATCAAACCGTACTCGACACGCAACTAATGCCACTCCCGCCCCAAACGTAGTCAACCAGCCAACATTGGCACAGCTCGTAGCACAGCAGGTGGCAGAAGCCATGGCCGCTGCTGCCAATGTAGGATCAAGCACTAACACCGGTGATAGAGCCGCGAGACCCACTAATGGCAGTCGAGGCTGCACATACAAGGAATTTTTGTGAAATTTAGACTTAATTTGCAAAATATATTACATATCGGGTTAATATTGTCACTTTCGTATAATTATGTTCCAAACTGTCAATTTCATAACTTGAGGGTAGATATTGTTCAAACAGTAAACAGAAGGCTTAAAATGTAATATTGGACCCTTTTTGGACTAAAAGTGAAAATATAACTAACCAAGGACTAACGGTGCAAAAATTACTCCGTTAGGGTATAAAGTTTAAATTTGGTATAAGTACAGGGACCATACAGTAACTTTATTTCATATACATTTCCATTACATATTTTACACTCTTTCATTCAATCACGGACATTTTACAATTCGTACAATATATTAATTACGTTACGTTTATATAATTATATAACGAATTTTAACGAATAAACCTAACGTATTATTCAACGACTTTCGAGGAAACGATATTCATGGATGCAAATAACATAAAAACAAGATAATATTATATATAATATTATTTTTGAACTTTAAGCATTTTAAGCATATCATTCACTCTTATCACAAACCAATTTGTTATCTGTTACTCATTTTCACACTCATTATTCGTATTAAGCCAAAACTATCAAATTCTCTGACTTCACTATTATTCAGGTCGTGTGTTGGAGCCGTTCCCATAATTCACTTGATTTCACATTTCACCTTTGCCAATTACACTCAAGGTGAGTTCGTAGCCCCACTCTTAACTCGTATTTGCTTTGCAAACTTGGGGTGAGAAACATGCTTACTTTTAAGAACCATTTAAACAATGCTTTTTTTTGAAAAACTATTACGTGTTAGCCTAAGTACTATATCCCAAATTCATGGCCATACTCATGTACCGTTAGTTCCCGCTGGGAAGCCCGAGTGATATAAATAGATCTATTGATGGTGACACCTCCATCCGTGTTGGAGAACCAACAGTCCAGATAAGACAAACGGATGTATACCATGTCGAATTACAAGTGTCACGGGATAGAACACTTGCCGGGCCTTATTATTACATGAACTCATTTCATGCACACTGTCGTAGCTTCGGTAACATGGAAGTTAGCGCAGCGTAGTAGCCTTTCTTATAACATTATACACATTATAATGTTAACTTGTAAACTTATTGGTCCAACTTTACTGCTTTATGTAAACCTATGAATTCACCAGCATTTAACTGCCTTTTAGCATGTTTTTCTCAGGTGTTTAGTTGTTGATATATGATGATACAAGGCAGTGCTTGGCAGGGGCATAGGCATACTTTTGGAGTGTACACATAACACTCATGACCAAAGTTTTTGTACTAAGGGACAACTTAAAACTATTATGGGCCTTGTATTCCGCATTTTATAATTATGTAAGACTTATGTTTTAAATAATGTAACTTTTAAAACGGATTAAGATAATCGGTTCACTATTACTTGTGTTGTGATCCAAATACGTAGCACCCCAAATATCATTTCCGTTGCGATCTGATTTGGGGGTGTTACAGTCACTGAAATAGGCTAGCGCATGTACGTAGAATCTAACGAAGGTCAAAGTTATGACAAGAGCACTAGAATTCGAATCAGGGATCCAATGTTGCGGTCGTAACTTATGTGACAAAGGTAAATACTACTAAAAGTTGTAACCTATGTTGGCTTAGCCCAAATTCGTACTTCTGAATGAAATGAGACAGGCAGTCAAAGGTAACTATCGGGCGTTTAGGTTTTATGAAGTGACTTGTCTGTTCTTGAGCAATAATTAGAAAATCTAAACTTAACCTCACATCTCATCAAACAAGAACTGACATGAAATTAAGTTAAGGGTTGTTAAAAAAAGCTTAACTTTTTTTTTTTTTTTTTTTTTTTTTTTTTTGTGTAAGAGTTTGGGTTTGCTCAAAAACGAACGAATAGGTATCTATAGCCTAGATTGGTGAGATTTGTGAAAAGATATGGGGTACCGTGTTGAACGATGTTTAACTTATCTACAACGAAATCTAAATTCCTTATGGCCGGATGCAATTCCTAGATATCCCAATGTAAAAGTGAAACCACGTCCAATGTGACTAAGTTGTCTAGAACTTCGAAAAGGTACGTCTATTGCGTAATTAAACATCGATTCTTTAACTCAGCGCATTTCTATCCAATGCGAGAACCTTATCCTATAGATTGAGTGGAGGTTGCACTTTGAAAGAATACTATCAAGGTATGGCATAACAGTATTGTCAGTCTCTGGTAGGGGGTTTCGATTCACTTCTAAGGTCGAATAGTGAGTAGGCATTGTGATTGTTCTCGAGGTTTTTTCATGAATGGTGCGTGTTCCCTCTTGGAGGCATGGTTTTTGAAATCGTTATTAGCATTTATTTGAGTAAGACATTATAAACTTTTGACCATTAGTGTATTTTGGTGCAACTTTGTTTGAAATTTTGCGATGGTTAAGTCATGTGAAAAGATATGTTTGCAAAATTTGTAATTTGAAAAATAACGATTTTTCATATATGGTTTAGATTTTTGATTTTCAGGAAAATTGATGTTTGGACAAACATTTGAAACGATTTTTATGCTAAAACAATCCAACCGTTTGAAATCACAAATTTATTTTAAAACATTCTAAAACAGTTTCGACTATCAACCAAATTTTGTTTACAAAAAACATCATATCACGGTCCAATTAACAAAGATTACCAGTTCATCCTCCTTTATAATGTTCGCAAGAAACTCTTTCATTTGCACCAAAAATTTTAACAAACAGAATTTGAATTATCTAAATCAGTACCATCTCCGGAACGTGAACACTAAGACGAACCTCGCTATCATGGTCAACACAAACAACTCAATTAACAAGGTCACTGCTTCTCATGAGTCCTATTATCTCACTTGTAGTCTCCAAGGTTCTAATCATACGACTAAACCATTAATGTGTCCATTTTTATTGGTGGGTTACTTCCTAAGGTAACTAATGGTGTCAACCGATTCATCGGCTTATAATGTGGTGTGTTTAGGCTTGCTAATAAGAGGAGTAGTGTGGGATGACAAGACATGTGACATAACGGCATAGGGCAATACCAGAGTAATCATGTGTTAGACCCGTTTCCCGGGTGCTTGTACCTCACCCTAGATGAAAGTGGACCAACGGCCTTACGTGATTGGCCAGTCAACAAATGTTGCGTAGTGGTCATCCCCCGATAGTAAATTAATGGTCAATGAATGTATTGTATAGCTATGGAAAGTATTATGTGGCACAAATAGAAAGGAAATAGACTTCAAGGGTTAAAGTTGCAATAGACCAAAAGTATTAAGACATGTAGTGTGGCCAAAATAGAAGGAATGAGGCTTGAGGGGCTATTCTTGCCATTAGCCCAAACTAGTGCAAGTAAATATCTAGTATCCACTAGTTTCTACAAGTTTCTACCATTTTCAAGTGTGTGTTGTATGTGTCGGCTTAGATAAAGAAAAAGGAGGGAAGAATGGATCTTGATGATGAATCCATAAAGAGTTTAAGGTCCCAAAGCAAAGGTAAAGGCTTAAACAGAATCTTCCCAAGTAAGTAATCCTCTATTTAGTTTTAAATAAGAATAATGGATTAGAGGTTATGGAGAGTTTTGGATATATGATCACGGTATTGATCATATAAGGTTTGGGAGTGATTTTCAGTTTTTGTCAATTTTCTAAAAATCATATCTTTTAAACCGTAAGTCGTTACGGGTCGCGCCACCCATCGTTTTGAAGGTAATTGAGTCTAGTTTCATTTAAAAATAGTCTCAAGGTCTAAAAGTTTATAGATTTTTGTAAATGGGCAAAAGAGTAACAGCATGTCCATAAAGTCAAGCGTTTCCGCGTATAAAGTTTTAATTTTTGGTCTAAGCGGGCACAGGGTGTAACAACTTGGTATCAGAGCTTCAGTTTAAGTGAATTAGGTTTTTTTTAGGATTGCCTAGTCTTAAACCACTCGTAGAAGCATTGGATGTAAGTGTTAGTCGCGCGGAAAGTAATTGCTAAGTGTTAGACGGATTATGTTTTATGCTAGTTGAGTTTATTGATGATACGTGACGTATGTGTGTAATAGTGTTGATGTGTATGAGTTATAAGTACATGAGGACTTGAGATGCTTAAATGATTAGTTGGCCGAGCACCTCGTTTGGTGCCGGTGATTGTATTGCTATTATGTGAATGTATGATTGAGTAATAGTAATGGAATGCGAGTAGTAATGCTAAGCGGTATTATAGATGGGTTAGTAAGTGAATTAAAGTTTTATGATGCCTTAGTTATAAGGTAGACTAGTGCTTGCGGCTAATTAGAAAGTTGATGCTTAGACATAGATTGATTGTGCGATGTGATATATGATGTTGGAATTTAAATAACATGATCACCATCTAAATAAATAAACACATAAAGAGCATGTAGCGGAAGCAGGATCTTTATTTAACACATATAATGAATTACCGAATAATAAATAGAGTTACCTCAAGATCCTAGCAAGAACAAGGATCAATCTTCACTTTTCTTCTCTTGAATATATAATAGGATTAACGTGGAACCCCTTACCCTTTTGTTCCACAATCCAAGATGGAATAACTAAAGTAAGTTATTACCATGGTCTTGTACACACGTACTATAACCAACTAACGTTAGATGCTAGTGTAAAGACACGTTTATTAAACCAAAATCATTTGTTTAATAATTAAAGTCAATCGATTCACTGGTTAAATAAAGTGATTGATTGAATTGTATAATAAATGCAATTGACCCACTTGTAAAGGTGGTGATGGATTGAATTATATAATAATATCAATCGACTGCATTGCATTGAGAAGTAAAAAAGGAAGACAGTAAACATTATTGGTTATAGTAGATAGCACCAAAAGTCCAACCACTAAAGAACCAATACATTTGTTTTTATAGTGAACATTAATCTTGGAGAACAAGTGATCGATCCAAGGGTTATAGAAACCCTTAGAACCGGCCAAGCCCATGAATGGGTAATTCTAGATCCTTCCAAGTCTCTAATTTCACTAACGGTCCTCCCTTTATTCCCTAACGGTCGTTAGTCAACACCGTTAATTACATAACGTTTGTTATGTATCATTTCGTGTCCTAAATAATTAAATACATAACATAGTTATATATTAATTATTTCCGTTAGTCATTCATACGTAAAGTGTGCAATCCCAAGGTCTCGTGTTCGATTCTAGTCATATACATTTTAATATTTTTCCATAACTCTAACAGTCCCACTTGGAAATCTATTAAAAGTATAATTGAAATTGGTTAGCGTCTAGCAACACGCCAATGCCCCTAGTACAACTCGGGTGTGTGGTCTCCTGGAAAAACCACTTGATGATTGATCATCATACTTATCCTTTTGTTTCTAATACTACATTAATAAAGATATGGATCTCAGTCATTCTTTATTAATAATTCTGTTTCTCATTTTTCGATTACGCAAGATTACCAAATCTTCTGAATATGTTCAGGGGAGATCTTGGGCATGGCCATGCAAACATCTTGCTAACCCTACGAGGGGCCCAGTAGTATTAAACTTCAAATAAATTTGAAGGAACAAATCCCATTTTGACTACGAGCATAACTCATACACTTTGCAACACTTCCGAAAACAATCCGTATAGCTACCAGTTACGTATAGCGTTAAATTGAGTCACAGAAATGCACTACATGCATGAACGGTTATCTGGTATCTCAGGTCTGAGGATAAATATTCATGATTTACTTGATGACAACGATCCATAAAGTACAATCATGTGGTCGGGATAAGTCCTATATTCAATTTATCCATTATTGAATATCATTTGAATTTGGCATGCCCACGCATCAATATACTTTAAGTATATTCTACCAACACTCAGATTTGCCTTAATTCAATAATACTCCCATATTATTGATCGACAACGGACTATTTAGAATAAAATAAGTTATTCACGGATTTAAACATGCAAATATAGGATACAATTTATTATTAATGAAAACAAACGTACCACGTACTTTAATTCATTGCAAATAATAATTGCTTAACATCCCTTATCCAAATACTAAATAAATCAATGCATGATAATTCCCATTAATGAATTATGCCCAAGTCATGTTCACCATACTTGTTGACAAAGCATAAATCAACTAATGTTGATCTATCGGGAATTTTGAGAATACTTATTTCAAGAATTCATTTACTGAAATTCTTGTATGTGTGCATTCATCTATCTAGATATTGCCACATACTTCATAAAATACGTGACATCCTCATCCACGAATTTATGACAATTAACTACCAAACCTTTGTAGTTAAAGTATTCTAATTCTTTAATGTATAATGCAACTATGCTCATATTGAGCATAACTAGTACACATGGCCATTAACAAGGAATGAACTCCCACCATGACTAGTATTGAGTGTCATCTCAATCTTATTAGCATCATTGTATCCAAACAACAATATGCTCTTTTAAAATTCCGTAAACTTTTAATATTCATCGTGTAATGTTTGATATCTTCAAATCTATCAAGATTTGTCATCTATATCAATTACGCAACAATATGCCTTATGGTTCATATTTAGAATTTTGGAGCAAATCCAGGCTGAGGATGTTAATTCTAAACCCAACCATATCCATTACACTTAGCTATCTAATAATTTTCAATTAGATACTAATGTTGTCAAATCATCTTGCATCCAAGCATGATACAACAAACAACATGATGTACATGAAAAATCCCTGTGTCAAACTTAGATTTTATTCATGTCATATCTTTTCAAAGATATGTATCTATCTAGCCTTTCTAATAGATTATCATATTTATTTGAATCAGTTATTTTACCGCTTATGTTTATAACAATAAACATATACTCCAAGGTTTTATTTTCTAAATTTCCATGTGAAGTTTCATTCCAAACCAAGACTTAACATTTAATGTTAATGGAATGGTACTTCCTATATGTTATACAACATATATGAAATAAGAAAATAAATATAATACTCCCACTAGCTTTCAGGAATATCAAGACATATCTTATTTTAATTATAAATCAAAACTTAGATTTAATAACTAAACATAAGTATATCTCCTAGATGCACTGCATAAATCCATTCACAAATGATTTGCACCTTGTATACTTCTAAAGATTATTTGAATTCAAATACTCCTTTCAATTACTTATCGTCCTCGCTCAAGTAATTATCCAAGAAAGAGTTTTGATATTCCATTATTAATTTCATATAAATGAAACTAAAAATGACAATCATAATCTTTATATATTTAATGTGCTTAGGAAGAATTTCAATCACATTTAATTGCTTAAGTGTGATTGATAATCTTTTCACACATTAAATATGTATACAAATTTTGTCCATAATGATTTCCACACCAGAATTTAAATCTCTAGGATTTTCATTCCTTTTGTGGAAACTCATCTTCATTCTATAGTGTAACTATAGAGTTTAAGATCAACTACGTTTCCAAACTAGTTATCTTCTTGGACTGCATCTAATTATTCATAGTATGAGTAATTTGCCAAATTAAACATTTGCAATTTATTAACAGGCATACCATGATCCTGTAACTCATAATCCTCAACATATTCTACAAATATTTGAGATATCCTTGCGGATCTATGAAATGAGAATTCCATTATCTTGAGATTTAACATTAACATGTTTAATTCTCATTATGATTGCTAGTGTATTTTTAGAAGATTATGTATCTTGTAATTTTATCTTATCAAGATAAAACTCCCACTTGCCTTTTGCAATTTATAGATTACCTATAAATGCTTAGCAATTAGAGCAACACAAACTTGTTCTCTTTTGGGACTTTACAAATACATATTGACAGTTCCTAACATTAATTTGTTAATAACCTACTCATAAGCAGTTTAACAAATTCTGAACTTCAATTTTAAGACTTAATGTGATCCATCACATTCCATAATAAATGGTGTCTTATTAATCTTCTAGGTTGGAGTCTAATTGAGTATATCCAATCCTTACTCAATTTTCTAACCTTGATATCTTTAGGAAGAATGGAAGATATAGTTATCTCAAATCAAACAATATATCAAGAGTTTGATTTTCCTAACTGAACATACCATACACATATGTATTTCATTAGGATTAATATTGTAAGTCAATCTTACAATATGCAAGATAAATATATTTTGTTTTGGCTTACCTATTTACCAACTAAGTCAATTTAATGGTACAATAGATTTTCCAAGCCAATTGCATGCTTTATAACATAAGTGCCTCTTTGCCCAAGCCACTTCATTTCTATGTCTTACCAAAAAGACATAAACTGTTATAATCCCAATTTACGTTCTAGATCATTGATCAACTCAATGACTTCTTGTATATGTTTTAAAAGACATAACAATATAACGTCTTACTTTATTATAAGTCTTATAGCAATCAAAAGACTTCATATTTATATCTTACAATATAAACATGTATAACTAAAGTAATCATGAACACCACAATTTGGTTTCAATAGTACTTTCAAGTTAATTTATTACTTCATATATTTATGTCATTCCAAGAATACATAAACATTCAAATTATGAAGTAGTATTAGATTACTTCATTTATTTATGTCATTGCAACAATACATAAATATTCATATTTGAAGTAGTCTAATTATCATATTGACACTTGTTCTAATAATTATCTAATTTAGAAACTTGTAAATTGACATAGTTTCATTACATCAGCTGAGGCTGCTAGTAATGAAAGTATGTAATTTACCTTGTCATTAATATCTAGTAATGAAAGTAGATATTAACTCCAAGTGTTCTATTGA
Source organism: Artemisia tridentata subsp. tridentata (assembly GCA_021014915.2). NCBI lineage: Eukaryota > Viridiplantae > Streptophyta > Magnoliopsida > Asterales > Asteraceae > Artemisia > Artemisia tridentata. Next base: position 94,630,566 of record CP139504.1, read on the forward strand.
TTAGATGTGGATAAACCACATTAGAACATCAATCTCTTACCTTGCAGTAAAGAGATCCCTTTAAATCATATCCTTTTATGTTGTTGCTTGCACACAATAAAGATTTCTCCCACTTGTGCATGGAACAACATCATGCATCAGATAAACAACACGTCATTGTTTGCTTATGAGATTAATATGATTTGTGTCATAGATATAAGTAGATATAGAATCACCTCGTCTAGTAAGGAAACGTACGCGACTATCCTTAATACCACAAGTGTCTATAATTGGAAAGTATTTATCTCAAGAGATTCTAGAGATAATTCGGGTTACTACCAAGATCTTAAGACTTGTAGCTCCCACTGAATTAAAGATCACTACATGAACTCATTATTCAGTAATTACAACACAATGCTCCCACTGGATTTGACAACATTATAAGTGTTCATAACCAGTAAAAGCAAATAGTGTGCTGCTTACTTTCCTACACCTTTGAGTAATCCCTTACGTAATACATACTAAGGTACTCAAAGAATGTATTCTACTTTGTCAATGATGGAATATCCATCAATACAATTAACTTGAGAAAATTGGGCATGCAATTTCTTCCTCAATTAGGAGCACCTTTAAATGGTTAAAGCACAACAACTAGATCAATCATTCTAGTTTGCCTTTTACCAATTTTGCGGTAATTAGTCTAGCTTCTAATTTAATAACTCCTAAACATGCAATTTTAAGAAAAATTGCCATGAGTTATTTCTTAGAATTTAGACAATTCTAATTTTCCTATTATACCTTTCTCATTCATGAAAAGGAATAGGATTAAGTCTCACTCTTCACACGGAAAGTAGACTATATTTATTCTTTTAGTTAAGTTGACTCTTTCCAAAGACCCCTACGGGTGCAGATCAACTTTCCACTAAAGAATGCCCCACGTTTACGGTTTTAACGTTGCATTAAATACATTAAAAGAATTTGGAAAATTCAATTTTAGTATTTTCGATAATACAATTTTTCAAGAAAATTAAACACCCATGGTAAATAGAATTTAACCATTTAATTTTCGTTGAAAACTAGGATCCAAATTGACGTCGTTTCATCACATCAGCTTTGGCTGCTAGCAATGAAAGTACTCAATAAGGTACGGGTCGAACCCAATTGCCAATATCCAATTGCAATTCCTAGAATCATGGGACTTACAAATTTTGCCAACCTCAGTGGCAAATGTAAGCATGTTTCATCCTCAAATCTTTATGCCTTGACGCCGTTTCATTACATCAGCTTTGGCTGCTAGTAATGAAAGTGCTCAATTAAGTTAACCAATTTAGAAACTGCAAATTGACGTCGTTTCATCACATCAGCTTTGGCTGCTAGCAATGAAAGTACTCAATTTACCCTTTGATTACCATCCTCTGACTCATCACATTCAGCTTTGGCTGCTAGTGATGAAAGGCACTGTAATCTCAGGTGTTTCCGTTTAATTGGATGGCATATAACTTAATATTTTAAGGGTATTTATTTTTGATTGTGTGTAATCAAAAAATATGTACAAAGATGTCATGCATTCATCTTGTATCATATGTTTCATGCAAAAACATTTACAATTTTGTAACATTAATAAGCTCAAATCATCAAAGTTTTAATTGATGGCGTTGAGTAACTTACAACATTGCCTTAAGATGCTTCGTACGTTTTCATGGTGTACTTGGTAAGTCTAATATTGGCGCACAGGCGAGCGGAGAGACAGAATGGAGTCTCTTTAAGGCCACAATTTAATGCGAAACCAACCTTATACCCACTTTATAGTTTGTCAATATTAGGTCCGCCGCTTCGACCACTTTTGTACAGTCGCATCAATCAACTAAACACTTATGATTTTCTTGCTTAAAACATTTATGTAGTAAATTATTAAATTGCTAGTCTCGCCTGGGAGCAAATTACCGTGCGAAGCGAACCACTATCGGCACATAAGACTTGGCAATAAATAATTTACCACAAATGTTTCATAGTTATTAGGTTCATTTATTTTTTTTATTCAAAAAATTACCCTCTTTGATGTTTACAATCCATCATAATTTAAACAAAAAAGATCAAGTAATTCAAAAAATAAATAAACACATAATAACACATATATGATATAAATCATATAGCCACATGCAAACCTTTTAATAAACCCTATTAATAATCTCTATGTGAATTTTAATGTATATAATTAATAAAACTCCAATTGGTTTTCGAGCTCATTGTACCCAATGGACCACAGACGCCAATAAATTGACCGCGTAAGTTTTAATAATTACATACCACATTGCACATAACTGATTCATTAATATATATAATTAGGCCTTCCCTAATTTTAGATTTATTTTAAAAAACATGTAGCACATAACAAAACCTAATCCATAATTCCTTGCATGAAGAATTATGGATCAAACAGGAACGTAACCCTAATTACTCAAATAAACACATAGCACAACATGTTCTTAATTTAGGGTTACAAACTAATTAATTAGTTAAACTAGGGTCGAAACCCTAACCCTAAATTCTATTCGATTTTTATTAGAATGTTTTCTACAAAAACAAACCCTAAAAAATAAAATCGACATAACATGTGTATATAAATCAAGATTTGATTTTTATTATGCGTTTAGGTAATATCATTAACATGTTAAACAGGCTCTTGATGCCACTGTTGGAATTTAAATAGCATGATCACCATCTAAATAAATAAACACATAAAGAGCATGTAGCGGAAGCAGGATATTTATTTAACACATATAATGAATTACCGAATAATAAATAGAGTTACCTCAAGATCCTAGTAAGAACAAGGATCAATCTTCACTTTTCTTCTCTTGAATATATAATAGGATTAACGTGGAACCCCTTACCCTTTTGTTCCACAATCCAAGATGGAATAACTAAAGTAAGTTATTACCATGGTCTTGTACACACGTACTATAACCAACTAACGTTAGATGCTAGTGTAAAGACACGTTTATTAAACCAAAATCATTTGTTTAATAATTAAAGTCAATCGATTCACTGGTTAAATAAAGTGATTGATTGAATTGTATAATAAATGCAATTGACCCACTTGTAATGGTGGTGATGGATTGAATTATATAATAATATCAATCGACTGCATTGCATTGAGAAGTAAAAAAGGAAGACAGTAAACATTATTAGTTATAGTGATAGCACCAAAAGTCTAACCACTAAAGAACCAATACATTTGTTTTTATAGTGAACATTAATCTTGGAGAACAAATGATCGATCCAAGGGTTATAGAAACCCTTAGAACCGGCCAAGCCCATGAATGGGTAATTCTAGATCCTTCCAAGTCTCTAATTTCACTAACGGTCCTCCCTTTATTCCCTAACGGTCGTTAGTCAACACCGTTAATTACATAACGTTCGTTATGTATCATTTCGTGTCCTAAATAATTAAATACATAACATAGTTATATATTAATTATTTCCGTTAGTCATTCATACGTAAAGTGTGCAATCCCAAGGTCCCGTGTTCGATTCTAGTCATATACATTTTAATATTTTTCCATAACTCTAACGTATGAGCCATAGACTTCATGATTTGATTATGATTATGAATGTTAAAGCATTTTTGGATAAGTGTTTCGTGTTAAGTGTTAATGTTTATGTGATGCTAAGTCTACGGTGGTAGTTTATGATATGTCTAAGTTTTATATGAAGTGCTTGAGAGCATGATGCATAGAAGTGTTCGAGATATGATAGATGCATTGGAATGCATATTATGTAAGACTTAATGGATAAGTGCGAATAATGCTTATTGAGCAAATGTGGTTGATGATAGAAGTTGCTTGAAGCACAGATTTGATTTAATATAATGTATAATTGCCATATATATGTGTTGACCTAGTTGTGGTCGGTAAAGTTAATAAGAACACATTGATTTGTGAAATAAGATAAGTATGAAAAGTGTTCGATGAAACATAAATGCTTAGAAAGCTTGAGATAATGTAAGAAATGAATAATGAAGTATGTTTATAGCTTGATGCTTAGAAGGACGTGTTGAGTTTGATTGTGATTGTTGTTTTGGAATGAATGAATATATGCTTGAAGCATGATTTCTTATATGCTAAATAAATGAGAAAGTAAAGTGTATGGTTAAGATGTGATGAGGTCATGTTTCTTATAAAACATGATAATTAAAATGTGTTAGTAATAAATGGCTAAGCGTGATGAGTAGAAGTGATGAATGAGATACAGATTGCGCTAGAAGTCATAAGTGACATGAAGTGCGCTAGAAAGAATTGTAAAACATGAATATAATCATGTCAATATATAGAAATGTATATGATGAGATTAATGAGAGTGTTATAGAATAAACCTATGTAAGGTTATATGCGTAAAAGTTAAGTAAACTAAATGAAGTGATAGTATAAGTTAAGAATATGGTCAACAAGGGTTTGACGGGTAATAGTAAAAGTGCGTTGTAAGAACACATAGAAAGTGTGTAAATTGTAATGAACAAGCATCATACATAACTTGTCTAAAATAAAGATGGCACATAGTGAGTGTGTGAGTCAACTTGGGGTTGACGGATGAATGATAAGTTGCATTGTGAAAATGCAAAGATAATAAAGGGGCAAGTGTTATATAAAAACTCGTTGAGATGATAGTAAGCGTGGTAGTGAATGTTGAAATTACTTAAGGCAATGAGAATTGAGGAAATATTAGAGTGTACTTAATGATAAAAGTACATAAAAGATAAAGTGAGTAAAGATGTTAAAGTAAAAGTAGCTTGGATCCAATGCTCTAGTTTTGGTATCCTTCGGGATAGTGATGTTTGTTTTTATATTTTTGTTTTTGATTCCAAAGAAATATTCGTGAAAATATTTCCCCGGGTCGTTCTCCCAACGAAGGTTTGACGGCGTTTAAGTCGATTCGGTGTCGTGAAAATGTGAAGTGAATAAGTGAACGTGAAAGTTTTGGTATTTTTTACGCTAAAGTATGGAAAATTAAAAGCAATCCATGTTATCAAAATAAATGCAAACAAAAAGAGATCAAATAACGCAAATCCCGGGCTAATCCCGAGATTTATAAAACTAAAAGTGAAGAAATAAACCTAAAGATGCGAGGCTAAAAACCTAAAGGACTGAAAATGTAATTTAGAAAAACTATTTTATAAAAGAAAATTAAGAAATAGTTTATAAAAACTAAAGGGACTGAAAATGTACTTTCGGAAACTTTATTTAAATCTAAAAAGTTTAAAAACAAAGACAAGATAAAAGTCTAGGGACTAAAAGTGCAAAAAACGGAATAATAAATTTACTCTAACAAAGACAGGGGCTAATTACGCCAATAAACAAACTTGTTTTATTACTAAAAACTACCAGGCCCGATTTTAAACTAACACAGAAAATTAAGGGACCAAAAGTGACAAACTCAGAAACTTGTTTAATTTTCTATATCAGTAAACAATCCTGACAAGCTAATTTCAACAGCTTATAAAAAGCTCAAAGTTTAACCAATTTTAAAAATAAAAGCTGTTCTAGAAAGCTTATAAAGCAGAGATTACAAATATCTAAAAAGCCCTATCATGAATGCTTGATTGCTAGCTCGATTTCGGCCTAGATCAGCTGCTTCAAAAACACAAGTTCTGCATCAGCAGACTTTATGACAGCAGAAAGGGACATCGGCGCAAAACTAGACCAGCTAATTCAACCACTCTTAGACTACCAACATCACCTAAAAATTGCAAAAAGGAATACCAAAATAGCTCAGCTTAAGTTGAGCTTAATGAGGTCAGATTTGATTCTGATAATTAACCCACAGATTCCAAGCCTCAATTTACCTTAAATAAGATTTTCACCTTAACAAATCAACCTATCTATCCTCAAACTAATTCAATCTAAATTCCAAATTATAGTATTAAAACAGTACAACTAGATTATTCCTCAAGCATTCTCTTAAACCAAACTCCTCTTAAGAATCTAGTTGTGAAATTTAACTAATAAACTGATATACACTAATTGGCAACTAACACTGAAATTTAAATGCAGATTTTAATATAAAAACTAGGAAGCAGAACATTAAGCTACAAATTAAAAAAAAACTAGAATAGCAAAAACCGTACTCGCTGATTGTTCCAGCTGATTCTGATGATCCAATTCACACACCCAGGCTTATAAGCCACAAAAATAACACCCCAAATTTCCTTTCTGAACAGCTTAACACCCCTAGCTTTTCCAAACAGCTTATCAGCTGACTTTTTCTTTGACTTGTGAACTTTTGAATTAAAAACTGAATCAAATAAAATCACTTGACAAAAGCAATGACAAGCTTATACAAGCTTAATAAAACAGAAATGAAGCTTAAACCTCATTTAAAGTAAATTCGAACAAGTTGAATAAAACGTAAACTGAAATTTCATTAATGAAAAGTTGAAGTACAAGACTGAATTAATACTAGAATTTAAATGATTACACTAAAATTTATCTAATAACTACACTACTCCTACTCCTAAGAATCTAACTAGCTAACCACCAAATCGTGAGTGAGGAGCTTGTATTTATAGCCTTGAGCTAAGGTCTGGGAAGGATCCAGAAGTGAAATCTCGGCCATCCAATCATCATATCATCATCTCAATCAATCATAGCCCTCGGATCATGTGAGTGATGTGTCCCGTCCAATGAAATGCTTCCTTTTGTCCACCTTGGCAATCCTAGTCTGCTGACATTCACTGACACGTGCGTCAGCTTCTAGAAGAACTTAATCATTGGGTAATTATATGTGGGAGTGGGTAATTTGAGTGTGGTAATTTTAGGGTTCTATGTAAATTGGGGATAATTTGGGCGCGTTTTTGTGTTGACTGAGAGAGAGGGTGAGTTTGTTAGTTTATTTTTTTTCCTTTTTCTTTGACCGAAGTGTTTGACCAAATGGCTTATTTAGGTGGGGATGGATCGGGTTAGGTGATTTTGGTTGGGCCGGATTGGTTTATTTAATTAGTGGATTGGGTTAGAAAGTGTATTGGATTTGGATTTGGGTTTATGATGGATAGTAGGATCCGGTTGGTATAGGTATACTTTTTAAGTATAGAATATGACAAGGACCAAATTGTATTTTCTGAAACCATAAGGACTAATTCTGCCATCTTCCAATAATATTTCCCAAGGGATACTTTTGACAATCTTAGATAATTGGAGGGCTATTCTTGACCATTTGAGCGTACTTTGACTGTTTGACTTCCCCGGCCTCGGCTTTCGAACACTCTTCCAATCTCGTGCTCGTTTTCCCGGTCTTTGCTTGTTTTTGTCCTTTTCTTCGATATCCGTGCCTGCATATATAAAAACACAAAAACACAATATATTTGGCATTTTGGTCGGGTTTTTGGTCATTTTGGGTCCGGTTTTGGTCAAGAAAAGGTATGTGTTTTAGCACATACCAAAATCCCCCAGCTTGCCTTTATTTTTTGGTATCCTTCGGGATAGCCTAGCTTGCCTTCATGGCATGGTTGTTAGCTTGCCTGCACGGCATGGTTGTTAGCTTGCCTTCACGGCATGGTTGTTAGCTTGCCTTCATGGCATGTGTTTAGCATCCTTTGAGATGGCCTAGCTTGCCTTTATGGCATGGATGATAGCTTGCCATTTATGGCATGGATGTTTAGCTTGCCTTTATGGCATGGTGGTTAGCTTGCCTTTATGGCATGGATGGAAAGTTAGTGAGATTGGATCTAAGGCTAGAAAAGATGGAAAGTAAAGCAAGTATGAATGTTATGTCGGAAGCGTATAAGTAGGATGGTTTATGGTTTCTTGATTTAAATGGATTGAGACGCCATTTTCATTTAAATGAAGAAATTGTAAATAAAGAATTATAAATGAGTGGGCTTATGTGTAGCCGATATGACATGAGTACGGATAGTGATATGAGAAAGTGAAAACTAAAACAGGTTAGATGTCATAAGAAAAGATAGATATGAATAAAACTTATAACGGCGTAAAGGTCATGTGTGAAACCTTCAGATAGACGCCTAGAATGAGTTTGTGCGTTAAGTTGATAAGATAATGGGTAAGCATTCCCAAAATTTAACGAGAAGATTGCTTAAGTAATGAGAAGAAGCGATTTTGAAAGTGCCATTTAGATAGTACTTGATATAAAATTGAATTAAGCTACCGGTTTTTGAAGTAGATAAGTGTTGGTATTATGTAAAATGTGAAAGTAGCCGGTATATGACTTTATGTCATGTTAGTGCATGGGCTTATGACGTGAAAATAGTGCCGAAGTTTGACTTATATAAAGTCAAAATAGTAAATTTTCCATATGGCTAGTTGTCAATTGTGAGAAATTTTAGAAAAGTTTGTGATGAGAAGCGTGTTTTTAGTGGATTATGAGTTATGATTATGTATAGTAAGTTTAGAATTTGCAAGATCATTTAGATCGTTGCAAGGTAATGGCTTAGAGAGCACGAGAATAAGGGCATGTATATGTTGTGAATTGGTTTTGGATAGTAATAGACGAGAGATTTCGGGGACGAAATCTAAATAAGAGGGGTAGAATTGTTAGACCCATTTCCCGGGTACTTGTACCCCACCCTAGATGAAAGTGGACCAACGCCTTATGTGATTGGCCAGTCAACAAATGTTGCGTAGTGGTCAAACCCGATAGTAAATTAATGGTCAATGAATGTATTGTATAGCTATGGAAAGTATTATGTGGCACAAATAGAAAGGAAATAGACTTCAAGGGTTAAAGTTGCAATAGACCAAAAGTATTATGACATGTAGTGTGGCCAAAATAGAAGGAATGAGGCTTGAGGGGCTATTCTTGCCATTAGCCCAAACTATTGCAAGTAAATATCTAGTATCCACTAGTTTCTACAAGTTTCTACCATTTTCAAGGGTGTGTTGTATGTGTCGGCTTAGATAAAGAAAAAGGAGGGAAGAATGGATCTTGATGATGAATCCATAAAGAGTTTAAGGTCCCAAAGCAAAGGTAAAGGCTTAACAAGAATCTTCCCAAGTAAGTAATCCTCTATTTAGTTTTAAATAAGAATAATGGATTAGAGGTTATGGAGAGTTTTGGATATATGATCATGGTATTGATCATATAAGGTTTGGGAGTGATTTTCAGTTTTTTTTTCGATTTTCTAAAAATCATATCTTTTAAACCGTAAGTCGTTACGGGTTGCGCCACCCGTCGTTTTGAAGGTAATTGAGTCTAGTTTCATTTAAAAATAGTCTCAAGGTCTGAAAGTTTATAGATTTTTGTAAATGGGAAAAGAGTAACAGCATGTCCGTAAAGTCAAGCGTTTCCGCGTATAAAGTTTTAATTTTTAAGCGGGCACGGGGTGTAATATCATGTTTCCAAAATAGCTTTCGAATAGTATCCCAAAATAGCTTTCAAATAGTATGTCCCAAAACAGTTCTCAAAATAAAATATCACTATAACACATTTTTAAAATAGCAAAACCAATGTTGACCGTCCAAAGTAGTATTCAAAATTTTTTAGCGTATCCAAGATAGTCTACCCAAGGTAACGTTTTCAAAATAACGTATCGCTGTATATATTTAGCAAAATATATAGTATGAGTTTTGTTTGCATATAAGGATAACTAACATCAAGCGCACAAGTATGGGGAATAGTACGGGAAATACTCTAGCTCAACCAAATCAACATGTCATATCAACTCAACTCAAAACACATCATAACATATCAGATCACGTCATACAATATCAAATCAAATCAAAGCACTAAGGTACGCAATTGCAATCTCATATATTGTCCTAGAAGCTAAAATCTTCCACACACAGAAGGCAAAGCAGCATAACCACAGATACACATAACACGTAAGGCAGATGCACATACATAAACCAATGCATTTTCAGGTGATCTAGACTCCGACTCCAACCAAACACGATCCAAGGTAACTACCCCCATTATCCCATGATCACTCCTGAATTAAGCATAGTTGATCAGGCTATGCGTAATTTAGGAAAGAGGATGGAATGCTCGGGCTAATCGACTCGTACCATGTTTGGGGTTTTAATAAAAATTTTAGCCCGGTTACAGTTGAGGTTTTTATTTTTGAAAAACTGGCGTTTACTATAACCTTAGGATCTGATACCATTCTATCACACCCCGTCAAAGGCGGAAACATGGGATGTAACTGAGAAAGGCACATTGCATAATATCATAGATTCATACCTTATATTTATTACAAAATTAGTTTACAAAACATTCTCGTGAAATATGTCTCTTTTGAAATCTTATTGTCTTGAAAACATGGTATCATATTATCAAATGGCCTGACTCCAATAAACTGCCTTCAAATACTTTAACAATGATCACCTGAAAATGGTACTAGAAAACGTCAACATAATGTTGGTGAGCTCGTAGGTTTGAAAGTTAAACCATGAAGCTATGAATAATATAATGTAGGACAATAGCGAGCATGATATGAACATGCACACACTTAATGAAACCACAAGCTTGCAACAACTAAACCTCATGTTTGAATCATACATAAAAGATCCACGTACACTGGGTGCTACTTCCCAAAAGTTATACTGGGTGCCACTTCCCAAAACTTGCGCGGAGAGTATTCACCCTTTCACGGGGGTGTGAGTGTCAACCCAAATAGTACCGTGTGCTACTTCCCAAATGGTACTACCAATACAATCCTAACCTCGTGCAACCTCACAGTAACAATCATACAAATTGAATCCACATAATATAAATCATACAGTAAGAATCCACTTCCTAGTAATATAGTTTCCATCATCCAAAACATTAAGCTAGGCAACAACTTGGATCTAACTTAATTTCACAACTCATCAAACAAGAACTGTCATGAAATTAAGTTAGGAGTTGTTAAATGATTTAATGTTTTAGGTGATAAAGAACCAATTGAGTCCACACAATGATAACCATACAGATAGTGTCCACACAATGATAACCACACAGATAGTGTCCACACAATATAGTCACACAACAAGGATCCACCTCCTAGTAATATAATATCAATCATCCAAACATTAACCTATGTAACAATTTAGATCTAACTTAATTTCACAACTCATCAAACAAGAACTGTCATGAAATTAAGTTAGGAGTTGTTACAAAGATTTGGTGTTTTTGATGATAAACAAATATCAGAGAAAGGTGAAATCAAAACGCACATATTGTCCAAAAACATAAAAACAGTGTATCACAGCACGAAAAACAGTTAAAATGTCATTTGAGTACCGTTTTCCCCCCAAGGAAAACATAATGAAAAATGGGCTACGAGAACTCACCTTAGTCAAGCAATGCACAACACAACAGATCAAGAGTAGTATAGCACAACGGCAACTAGAACGTCACGGCACAACGGACTCGGCACAACCTAATAATATAAAGACTCGTCTCAAAATATATTCCACACGGTAACTAAAAGCGTAAAAGTTTCCAAAAGTTAACTATTCTCATTCCCAAGTATTATTCCAATTTCACTTCCAAAATATTCTCGTTATATTCATTTACTAGTGTTTGGTATCATCGTTCGTGTAGTGGTGAAAAGACGCTGACTCAAGTGTACCCACGCCAAAACAAGTGACGATAACGGAATCGTAGCGGAAAACAGGACAAAAATCAGGGAGTGACGACGATATTGATTCACAAGTATCACACATAACAAACATGCCAAGTAGTTGAAAGGATTGGTAGTCGTCGGTCATAATCCCATTAAGTTTTATAAAACATACATGTTTTATATATTTAAACAAAAATTAGTCATGACTTATTCATTCGTAGAACGTTCCAAGTCAAGTGACTTCATTAGTTTTCAAATACGCTTTAGTTAACAAGGGATTATAATATTATTGTACGTTAGACATCATTTCCCTATTGTTCGTCCATTACGGCTCAAATACATTAAATACATTTCGAGTCTAATGGACTGTAGTCGTTCCGTGTCCCGATAGTCTAATGATGTCCAAAGTCCGATAATATTCTAAATCCATCAATAGTCCAAGTTTCAATACGTATATTTCAAGTTCCGGTGTTGCAAAAATCTCAATGTATACCAACTACCAATCAACGACCAAACAAATAAATAATCCAACAAATAATTCCTATAATAACAATAATATATACTAAGGAAAATGTGTCTGGATATGTTCTTGTAACCTCGTGTTTTCCGTTATTTCATAAACTTATATTTCCCAAAAATATATATAATGTTTATGTTTATTAACTAACAAATAAATTGTTATCTATTTACCATTTCTAATCTTTTCCTTTCATTTTTGTTTTATAATATGTCACGAGATTCAATAACGTATCAAGTCACATTTCCACGACTCCCACGGCTATAAGCCGGGTCAAATAGTCAACCAAATTGTCCTTATGTCTAAATAAAGTCTAATATCCATTTTCGGCTTGTCGAGACCACGCCGAGACAACAAAGTCTCGGTGGCACACGACGTTGCTCAAGCATCACAATTATTATTCCAAGCTCGAATTCCAAGTCCAACAATATCAAACAATATCTCACGGCCCTAATCCTACGGCTCAATTAACCAAATTCCAAATCCAAATCCAAGTTCCAAGTTCCAATCCAAAATAACAACAACAACAACAACAACAACAACATTATCATTACCATGCTAAGACCATGAAGGTCTCGGCTTCGAACCGTGGAACACATAAACAGACCCGTGGGTCTGGGCCAAATCCAACACAACCATAACAACTCAAGATTAAGACAAACTAAAACTATACCAAGTGTCATCGGACTAGATCCAAACTCGGCCGCGAGACCAACAAGGGTTACCAACCCTTCAATCCGAATCAAAAATGATAGATAAATAAAAAAATAAGCTAAGCCAAACACAACTATAAGCTCGAATAAGCTCAATGAGCTTATTACGGTCTCATTACCACGACCACTCGACTCAACCCAAAACCAAACACAAAGATGAGACTACCATGATGATACCAAACCTATATTAACACTTTTTAGCTTGTTTAAAAATGATTAACCCTTTTATTTCGAACCCAAACCCACTCGGATTAAATAAAACCACTCGTTATGTACGAGTTTGAACCCACGCCGTATCACACGAGGGTGAAGACGGTGTTTCCTTTTCTCTTCCGGATCTACACGAATCTTCAACAAAAGGATGTGGTGGTGGCGCGTATATAGTGGTGGTGGAGGTTTTGGGGCGCGTGTGGGTGGTACACGGGCTAAGGAGGTTACGAGTGAGGGTTTGGTGGTGGCGGTGTGGTGTCAATGGTGGCGGTGGTGGCGCTACAGTGGTGGCCAGAGGTTGGGAGAGAAGGGGGGCGGCTGTGTTGTGCAAAAAAAAGAGAAACAACCCTAAAATGGGAAAGTGTGGGTTTATATAACCCCTTGGGACTAGTGATGCAAACCCTATTGACCCACAAGGACCTAAACCAAAATTTTGTTAAACTTCCAATAAAAGTGTACTCGGGCTCGTTAGTGTACTAAAATTGTTCGTATGACTTTCTAAATTGCGCCAATATTTTTAAAATTGTTTTTCCGTTAAAAATGACTATAAATACGTCCATGTTCGTGTTATCTCGTTAAAATTAATATTTTACGTGTTATTAGGTTTATTTGTGCCAACTCGCGTTGTGCTCTACTGTCACGTTTCATAAGAAATTCTCACATTTTCCGTTCAAATGATGTCCAAAAGCTCGAAAATGTATAATAGGCAATAATAAATGAAACTTATTATTAAAATAAGTTTGGAAAAATCATCGTCTGCTGCAACTGGTTTCGAGTTTTATAAATAAGTATTGCCCTAAAAATGCCGGTTGCTACATCCAAAGCTTGGTACGATAGATTAAATGCTTTCTTGGTTAAACATGAATATACCATGGGAATGGTTGATAACACACTTTTCATAAAGAAACGAAATTCACATCTCATCATTGTTCAAATATATGTCGATGACATTATATTCGGCTCAACTTGTCCAGAACTGTACAATGATTTCTCAAATATCATGTGTGACGAGTTTGAGATGAGCATGATGGGTGAATTAAATTTCTTTCTTGGTCTACCAATAAAACAAATGGAAGATGGTATCTTCTTTAATCAATCTAAATATATTAAAGAAATGCTTAAGAAATTTGGTCTAGAAGAGTCTAAACCAATGAAAACGCCCATGTCCTTAGAAACGAAACTCACGAAGGATGAAGAAGGTGAGTCCGTGGACAAAACTAAGTATAGGGACATGATAGGTAGTTTATTATACCTAACGGAAAGTAGGCCCGATATCATGTTTAGTGTCTTCCTTTGTGCTCGCTTCCAAGAGGATCCTAAAACCTCTCACCTTGAAGCGGTTAAGCGTATCTTCGGATACATTAAAGGCACTATACACTTGGGATTGTATTATCCCAAGGGGACCGGTGTAGAAACTATTGTCTATGCCGACTCTGATCATGTGGGAGATTATGTGGATCGAAAAAGTACGAGTGGCGTTTGTACCTTCATGGGTTGTTGTCTAACTTCTTGGTTCTCAAAGAAACAAACGGCTCTTGCTATCTCCACGACCGAAGCCGAATACGTAAGCGACGGAAAGGCATGTCAACAAGCACTATGGATGAAACAAGCTCTAATCGACTATGACATCCATCTCGACGACATCCCGATTATATGCGACAACAAAGGTGCAATTGACTTGAGCAAAAAACCCCGTGCAACAATATCGTACGAAACATATCAAAATACGTCATCACTTCCTTTGCGATAACGTCCAAAAAGGAAACATTTCTATCGAGAAAGTTCCCTCTCAAGACAATATCGCCGACATACTAACCAAACCTCTCAAACGAGAATCCTTCAACTATCTACGTCTAGGTCTAGGAATGATGGAACACATTATGTGAATTTCACAACTTACGTGTGTTCAAGAACATCTTCCGAATCTCGTCTTATGACTATCTAAATATTTCATTGGAAATATTAAAGTCATCCTTCATATCCCTCTAATGACTACTTACGTATTTCCTTGGAAATATTAAAGTCATCTCTTCTCGTCTAGTATCGTTCATCTCGTAAAAAGAATTTATTGGGTATAAATTCTCTCCTCGTGTCAAAAAAATCTGACTAAATCAACGAAATTTATTCGTCAAAAATCAAAATGGGAAAAAAAATTCGTTCCAGCAGGCCACGGCACCACTAAATTTAGTGGTACCGTGGATCTTATACAGCCCGTATTTCTTTCCTCTTTCCCTCACTATTCACTTTCAAACTCTCCCAACTTCTGCCATTGCTGTCAAAACTGAACATCACAACCCAAATCCAATTACACTCTTTCAAAAGCAGATTCGAGGCATTGATTTTCAAGATTACCAACCACTACTACTTTTTTAACATCAATTGTAAGTCAATTGACTCTAATTTTCTTTAATTTTGAGTCTAGGGTTTGTTCATACACACAAAAATCAAATTGAGGCTTTTCAATTTTGATTAAAGTTTTATGCAATTAGTACTAGGATTAGAAAATGTATAACTACTATGATTCCCTAAACATAGGATTTGCATAAACCCACTTATATTATATATTTTGGTCTGAACTTTGCTCTTATAATTCGAATTAGATTGATTATTTTTAGTGGAATCATGTTTAGGATACTCAAAATTGAGTTAGAGAATCATTAACATTCAAGCTTTTAAACTTTAAGAATCATGGCGCCAAAACATTGCATTTGCCAAACACCCCAATTCACTTGTTTTCGAAAATTTTT
>CP139504.1:94646388-94648888 GCA_021014915.2 Artemisia tridentata subsp. tridentata
CAACGACAGTAAGACAAATCAATGAACAAAAACCTTTATAAGACTTAAATTGGCCACATGAACTGCGAATCCATTGTGTTAAATATCACTTCTAACTAAAAGAAATGTTATGCTTTGTATCAAACCACACAATGATCCAGAATGTTTTTTTGGTGTGCTATTATTTGATTATGGTTCGAGTTATTTAATGATGACTTTATCGATTTGTTAGAGAGTTTGGAAAACAGATTTTTGCAATATTTCTTCCCTTTTTAAACTTAAAAGATATCCCTAACCCCTGCACACTAACAGGTGCTCACATCTTCTGACTTTGCAAGCGTCATGGAAATTGAACGTCAGAAAGCTAACAGAGTTTAAAGCTCAGCTTCTCTTTCTCGAGACTTCTCTCCCCAACATGCCGAGAAAAAGTTCTGCACTCGGAGCAAATAAAAATCTAACCAAAACCTGCACAACCAGTTACGTTTTGTATTTCTTTGTTGTTTGGAAAAGAATGTGATGGCCGAATTGGAGTGATACTCGGTTCGGGACTTTATTATTTGTGTCTTGCTATTTATTAGTAATTCATAATAATGTTAGGTGGAAAACGAAATCTTACAAGCTATTGGACACTAATGACGATGACGAGAACGTGGGCTTTGGTTCTGTTACTGCCCGTTTTGAGAAGACAGATAAATATGTGAAATGTTTTAGACAGAAGAGTGAAACCGTAAATATGCAGATGATTAGGTATATATTGCTTAAATCTTACAGTTTTAAAAACCTTTTGCATAATCTTTTAGATCAAGGGGTTCTTGAAAAATTGTTGGATACTTCATATTAAAATCTGATTTCTTATTTAAATGGATTAAGGGATGCTTGGATTGCTTTGTGTTACCCACTTAAGGTTTGTTTGGAAAATCCTAAAATATGTTTTCTTTCAGAATTTAGGGAAGAACACGACGCGTCAGGTTACGGACTCTGTTATGAAGAAGCAGTAAATAATCTGTTTGACATATAACACTAACGGAAGTTACTCATTTATAACATATTTTAGAAAATGTAATTCCATTAAATTTACTCATTACTATGTGCTCCTTCTTTTTATACTTGCTTAATCTTCTTTAACTTATTTTTGTCTGTACAGCCCAACCACCAGATGTAGATAGGCCATCACACAATGTAGGCGATACTTTACTTCATCATAATCACTGTATAACAATCATCAGTTGCAGTTATTGAATGCAAAATATGTGAATCCATTAAATTTAAAATACACGTTTAATATTGTCTTATTTTTTGTTTTTGTTTTTTGTTTTTTTTCTAAACAGCATCAACATTCTGGAATACTTTATACTTTGTTGCTGCAACTGACTCCTAAAAAAGGTACTTTTAGTGACCCGAAGTTGTAAATACATTCTTAAGTTAACCATAGCCCTTTTGTGATTATTTTCACCAAAATGGATGCCACACTGACCACTACGATGACTACTTAGGCAATGACTTCAGAACTGCCCACAAACTGTAGTCAGGGTAATAATGTGGTAGCTCAGGATGTGTGATCGACCGTTGAACAACAACGCTGAAAAGCCAGAGGAATGACGAGAGTATGGAGCTGTTATAGCAACATTTCCAAGTAGACTCAGTGACTAAAGATAAGAACTCAAAACGTGACACTATAAGTAAGTTTGATAGAATTCATTTAGAAAACAGAATCATTTAGACTATCTTGCTGTATTGATCTTTTCCCTGTATGTTTTTTACGTAGATCCAACCAAAGCGGAAAAGAATCTTGTAGGAATGAAGAAAAAAACATCATCAACCATACCCAACTGCAGCGAGGTCACGAAATATACCATATTTTTTGAAAAAATATATCATCTATTGTCGTTTCTCCTACTCTTTTGGTAGTTACCCACTTAGTTATACGACAAGATTATAAACTTTGTTTTTTTGCAGCCGATATATGAGTTACAAGTTAGCTTATACTAATACACTAACGACTGTTGTTATTACAAGTTAAAGGTTTTATCTTTATTGGTTTTTTATATGTTATTTGTGTTAAAGTTTCTAACTTTAACGCAAATAACAAATGGATACCAAACAGATACACACTTCTTTAAAGTTATTCTACTATAGTTCTATTGAAATATGGAAAAAAAAAAGTTGCTTCATGAATCTGCAGATAAATTGAACCTGACCATTAGTTGTAAGAACTAAAAATTACCTGATGTTCATATGTTGTCCATTCTTTTTAGATGTACTGGATTTATGCATGAACCAAATGGAATTTTATTCTTCGTGCTATTTAAAGTTTCAAACTAATAAGCTTGGACAATATTGAACATCATGCATACTGCATATGAATGAATAGTGTATGTAACGTTCCGGGTGCAGATAACGGTCAAACAGAGCCGTCCCTTGCAGGTAGATCGACGTATAGGACAGCTTAACATCTGGATATAATATTTGCAAGACCGTTTTTATTCATTTACTTTAGATGTACATTAGTTTTTGAAGTATT
>CP139504.1:95273220-95333220 GCA_021014915.2 Artemisia tridentata subsp. tridentata
TAATATCTACCTATTATATAAAAAGTGTTAAAGATTGGTTGGTGGCCAAGTTGGGAGAATAAAATATATATTAATGAATGATTGGCAATTTGGACAACAATGGACAACCAACTTGTTTATTGGTGGTGTGCTCATGCATGACATCAGTATGCTCAACCTCTGCCTATAAAAGGAAGGCTCAGTTGCCTCAATTAGCATCCCATCCCATTCCAACAAAGAAACACACAGTGTTCTTTGTATCCTTCTTTCTCCAAGTACATGTGAGTTCTTTTAGAGAGTTTAGTATTTCCTAGTTACAAGAGATAAATAATTGTATTATCCTTGTAACTAGAGAAAATGTGTAACTCTTAGTTTTCATCATAGTGAAACGTATCTTTCCTTGCCCGTGGTTTTTACCCTATTGAGGTTTTCCACGTTATATCCGTGTGTCATCTTTTATAGTATTTCATATTTTAGTTGTGGGTTTGCTTCAGTCCGGTGTCACTTTTCTCAACAATTGGTATCAAAAGCTAAGGTTGGGTGTGTGTATTACTATTTATCGTATGCTCTGTGGTTGCCACTAATAAATAGACCCTCCACATCAAAAGATAAGTAAGATTATACTCACTCAAAAAGTGTTCATTACTATTATTAACAAATAATAGTTTTGTCGAAAAGTAGATTGTGATTGTAGCAATGGCGGCAAAATTTGAAATCGAAAAATTCAATGGGAATAATTTCTCGTTGTGGAAATTAAAGATGAAGGCTATCCTTAGAAAGGATAAATGTTTAGCGGCCATTGACGAAAGGCCAGCTGAGGTCACGGATGATAGTAAATGGGACGAGATGGACGGAAATGCTATTGCAAATCTTCATCTGGCATTAGCAGATGGAGTTTTGTCAAGCATAGAGGAGAAGAAAAGTGCAAAGGAGATTTGGGATCATCTTGCTCAATTGTACGAGGCAAGATCGCTCCACAATAAAATATTTCTCAAGAGGAAACTTTATGCTCTTCGCATGACGGAATCTACTTCAGTGATTGAGCACGTTAATAACCTAAATACTCTATTTTCTCAGTTCACGTCTTTAAGTTGTAAAATAGAGCCACAAGAACGTGCTGAAATTCTACTTCAAAGTTTACCTGACTTATATGACCAACTTATCATCAACTTAACCAGTAATGTTCTTTCGGACTATCTAGTCTTCGATGATGTTGCAGCCGCCATTTTGGAAGAAGAAAATAGGCGCAACAACAGGGAGGATAGGCAAACCAGTTCAAGACATGTGGAGGCTTTGGTGGTGACGAGAGGGAGGTCAATGGAATCTGGCTCCAGTGGGAATCACAATCATGGTAAATCTAAAACAAGAAGGAAGAAGAATTTTAAATGCTACAAATGTGGCAAGCCAGGTCACTTTAAGAAAGATTGTCGGGGTTTAAATACCTTTAATCCTCAGGGAAATTTCGCTAGCACTTCAGAAGATGGTAACGCTTTGTGTTGTGAAGCAGCGGTTGCAAATGATGGCAGGAAAAAATTTGCAGATGTATGGCTGTTCGATACTGGAGCTACTTTTCATATGACTGCAAGAAGAGAATGGTTTCATCAATATAAACCTATCTCTGGAGGCGGATCTGTGTACAATTGCAATGATCATAAACTAAGGATCATTGGAATTGGAAATATCATAGTGAAGGTGCATGATGGTACAATTCGTACTATTCGGGATGTGCGACACGTGGAGGGCCTGAAAAAGAATCTATTGTCTCTAGGACAATTGGATGATCTTGGTTGTAAGGTTGAAATACAAAACAAGATCATGAAAGTTATACAAGGCGCGCTTGTACTTATGAAAGGTGAAAAGGTGGCTACGAACTTATACCAACTGAAAGGAGAGATAATGCAGGAGGCGGAAGCATCTGTTGCTTCACATAGTCCAAGTCATAGAGTTGCAATAACATGGCATCAGAAGCTTGGACATATGTCGGAACAAGGAATGAAGATTATTGTTGAAAGGAAGTTAATTCCTGGCCTCACAATGGTTTCTTTACCTTTCTGTGAGCATTGTGTTATCAGCAAGCAGCATTGCCTAAAATTCAAGACATCAAATTCTAGAAGTGTCTCTGTTCTAGAATTGGTTCACTCTGATGTATGGCAGGCACCGGTTCTATCTCTGGGAGGAGCAAAGTATTTTGTATCCTTCATTGATGACTATTCCAGGAGATGTTGGGTGTACCCAATCAAGAAGAAGTCTGATGTGTTTGAAGTTTTCAAGGTTTACAAAGCGCGGGTTGAACTTGATTCTAGAAAGAAGATCAAGTGTTTGAGGACAGATAATGGAGGCGAATACACTGGTGATGAATTTGATACTTTTTGCAGGCAAGAAGGAATCAAAAGGCAGTTCACGACGGCATACACTCCCCAGCAGAATGGAGTGGCAGAGCGGATGAACAGAACCTTATTAGAAAGAGTAAGAGCAATGTTGGCAACTACAAGCTTGGAAAAATCATTCTGGGCGGAGGCAGTCAATACCGCATGTTATGTGATAAATCGTTCACCTTCAACTGCAGTTGAGTTGAAGACACCGATGGAGATGTGGACGGGAAAGCCGGTCAACTATTCAGACCTTCATATATTTTGAATTCCTGTGTACGTGATGTACAATTCTCAAGAAACTACAAAGCTGGATCCGAAATCCATAAAATGTTTGTTCTTGGGGTACGCTGACGGAGTAAAGGGGTATCGCTTGTGGGACCCCACTTCCCACAAAGTAGTCGTCAGCAGAGATGTTGTCTTTATGGAAGACAAAATTCAAGAAAATGAAGAAGGTGATAGCACTACAAGAGAAACTACATCAATACAGGTGGAAAAGCAATCTCAGTCGAGTGATTCTTCTAAAGCCGTACCACAGCACGAGGTGAATGAGACAACTGAGTCTCAAGCTCCAACGACTCGTACTTTTAATCGTGAAAGAAAACGCCCGGTGTGGCACTCGGATTATGTTATGGAGGGCAATGTTGCATACTGTCTTCTTACAGAGGAAGGAGAGCCATCAACTCTTCAAGAAGCACTAAATAATTCAGATGCTTCGTTCTGGATGGAAGCAATGCAAGAAGAAATTGAAGCTCTTCATAAGAATAAAATGTGGGAACTGATGCCACTACCAGCAGGTAGAAAACCTATTGGAAACAAATGGGTGTATAAGATCAAGAGGAATGGTGATGACCAGGTGGAGAGGTATCGTGCAAGATTGGTAGTCAAAGGATATGCTCAGAAAGAGGGAGTCGACTTCAACGAAATATTTTCCCCTGTGGTTCGAATGACAATTGTTCAAGTGGTTCTGGCAATGTGTGCTACGTATGATTTACATCTAGAGCAGCTAGATATGAAAACTGCATTTCTTCATGGAAGTCTTGAGGAAGAAATTTACATGCTCAAACCAGAAGGTTTTAAACAAAAAGGAAAATAGAACTTGGTTTGCAGGTTAAAAAAATCTTTGTACGGTTTAAAGCAGGCGCCGCGGTGTTGGTACAAGAGATTTGATTCTTTCATCATTGGCCTTGGATATAACAGACTACACGCAGACCTTTGTGCTTATTACAAGAGGTTTGGAGACAATGGTTTTGTCATCTTGCTGTTATATGTTGACGACATGTTGGTTGCAGGCATCAACAAAGATCGTATCAGTAAACTAAAGGCACAGCTCGCTATGAAAGACCTTGGACCAGCAAACAAGATTCTAGGGATGCAAATTCACCGAGATAGAGTTAGTAGGAAAATTTGGCTTTCACAGAAAAATAATGTGAAGAAAATCTTGCAAAGGTTTAATATGCAAGATTGTAAGACAATATCAACCCCGTTTCCTACTAATGTCAAGTTATCCTCCAAGATGAGCCCTAGCAGTGAAGAAGAGAGGATGGAGATGTCTCGAGTACCGTATGCATCAGCAGTGGGAAGTTTAATGTTCGCGATGATTTGTACAAGACCAGACATTGCACATGCAGTGGGAGTAGTGAGTCGGTACATGGCGGAACCTGGTAGAGAGCATTGGGAAGCTGTGAAGAGGATCCTTAGATACATTAAAGGAACCTCAGATGTTGCATTATGTTATGGGGAATCGGATAAAACTGTCAAGGGATATGTTGATTCTGATTACGCAGGTGATCTTGACGGAAGTAAATCAACCACCGGGTATGTGTTTACACTTTATGGCGGAACAGTAAGCTGGGTTTCAAAACTGCAGTCAGTTGTGGCCATGTCAACAACAGAAGCAAAATATGTTGCAGCTGCTCAAGCCAGCAAAGAAGCAGTATGGTTAAAGATGTTGTTGGAAGAGCTCGGGCACGAACAAGAGAAAATTACTCTATTTTGTGATAATCAGAGCGCCTTGTATCTAGCAAGGAATCCAGCATTTCATTCAAAGACAAAGCATATACGAGTTCAATATCACTTCGTTCGTGAGAAAGTGGAAGAAGGAACCGTGGATATGCAGAAAATTCATACTGATGATAACGTGGCAGATTATTTGATGAAAGCAATCAACTGTGACAAGTTTATATGGTGCCGATCCTCATGCGGCCTAGCGGAAACGTAAGCAACATGGAAGTGCAAGGAAGGATAACGGTGTGAAGATCGATTTAGCTTCAATCAGATCTTCAAGTGGGAGATTGTTAAAGATTGGTTGGTGGCCAAGTTAGGGGAATAAAATATATATTAATGAATGATTAGCAATTTGGACAGCAATGGACAACCAACTTGTTTATTGGTGGTGTGCTCATGCATGACATCAGTATGCTCAACCTCTGCCTATAAAAGGAAGGCTCAGTTGCCTCAATTAGCATCCCATCCTATTCCAACAAAGAAACACACAGTGTTCTTTGTATCCTTCTTTCTCCAAGTACTTGTGAGTTCTTTTAGAGAGTTTAGTATTTCCTAGTTAAAAGAAATAAATAATTGTATTATCCTTGTAACTAGAGAAAATGTGTAACTCTTAGTTTTCATCATAGTGAAACGTATCTTTCCTTGCCCGTGGTTTTTACCCTATTGAGGTTTTCCACGTTATATCTGTGTGTCATCTTTTATAGTATTTCATATTTTAGTTGTGGGTTTGCTTCAGTCCGGTGTCACTTTTCTCAACAAAAAGAGGCATTTATTACTGTAGGGCCTTTGAAAAATGACACGTGGAGCTAAAAAATTTGATACATAGGAGGCAAGACCTCTTATTTGCCTACTTTTCCATTACCGTTCTTTTCGTTTTTCATTTCTTCCAATTTCTTTCTCTCTCAAGGTAAAAAAATCTCTCACCCTCTCTATTTCCACCATAAAAATTGTTTTAAATCTCAAATTTCTTAAGCAAGTGCAACCCTATATCACTTACTTATAAATTTTACTAAATAGTCTCTCATCACTTTGCAGGTCTTTTTTTTTTTTTTTTTTTTTTTATTTGATTTATTTTTTTTTGTAAGATTTTATTGCCCTATTAATTTTTTTATTTTTTTATATTTGGCTTTAATGGATATTAGTTGGTGGATTGTGTGGGTACTTACGTCATATTTTGTGCAGAGACGCAGGGTGGAGTGATGGAGGTGATGCATGTTTCAAAGAAGAAAGTCAAGTTAACCTTTTTTATTTGGGAAAAAAAATCAAAACTATGTTAATTTAAGTTTGAGGTTTTCTTTTAGCATGGATCTCTAACAACCTAATTTTTTTTTTTTTTTTTTGAAAGGTCAACTTCATTAGAAACTCACGGGCAACCCCAAAACCAGGGCGCCCCGAAAAAACAACAAACTACATACAATAAAATTTTTACACCAATCTTCCCAAGAAAGAGACTTTAACCTACCCTATCCTTATACCATAAGAACCCCAGAGCCTTCACCTCGCTAAGAATGTTTTTCACACTAACCGGCTTGTTAGAAAATTTCACCCCGTTCCTCGCCCTCTACAAGCTCCAGCAACCTATGCTGATAATCCCTTGGAACACCTCTTTCGCTTTACCATTTAGACCGACGTAATTGTGTAACTCGAGCAAGTCGCGAATAGAAAACGCATATATTTGTTGCACCCTGCACCACTGAGAAATACCTTGCCAAAGAGCAGCGGCCGTGAAACAAGTTGTAAAAATATGATCCACAGACTCGTCACCATGACCACACAGCGGACAGACCACCTCCTCCACCGGAGCATGCCTATTTCTTAAAGAAACCAAAGTTGGAATACTGTCTAGAGCGGCCCTCCACTCAAAAACTCTGCACTTAAGTGGCAGCCACTTACACCTGTCCAAAACAAAGCTGCTACTAGCATCCAAGTCCGTTAAAAGAAACCTTTTAACAGCCCCCACCGAGAACTCCCTTGACGATTCGCCTAGCCAACTCCATCTATCATGATTTCGGGTGAGGACCACCGAGCCCAAAGCGCTGCAGATCTGTTCGCGCTGGGCCAGTTCTTCTAAACCTTCTAAGTCTCTAATCCAGTCCCAGGAAAACTCATATCCACCACCTTCCTGCCTGACCCTGTCGCTGACTTTGCATCTTTTATTTCTCTCTAACCTGAATAAGGATGGTGCTCTCTCCTTTAAAGGAACATCGGACAGCCAAGGATCAATCCAAAAGGATATATCGTTCCCGTCTTCCACCGACCCCTTAAACATTCTTCTGATCGAAACCCCATTAACTGCAGTTTTAGAGATCACCTTCACTATATTGGACCAAACCCCGCTACACGTCTTCTTTGCAGGGAGGAAGTCCCAACTCCTCCTATTAATGTGGATCGCCTCGATGACTTTGGTCCATAAATTGTTCTTTTCCGACTTGAATCTCCACCCCCACTTGGAAAGAAGTGCCACATTTATGTTAAAGAGTTTATTCAACCCGAGGCCCCCTTTATTGATAGGCGTCGCGACCTTCTCCCAAGCAACCCAATGCATTTTTCGTCTATCACTAGACCCTCCCCACAGGAATCTTTTAATTTTCACCTCTAAATCATCGATTACTCTCCGAGGGGCTTTATAAAGAAAGAAATAATAATTAGGGAGACTTTCCATTACGGACTTAATAAGAGTAATTCTTCCGCCGATAGATAGGCACGTCGCTTTCCAACTCATAAGACGCCTATCAAAAGTGTCGTATACCGCTTTCCAATTGGTTACCCGGTTCATGTTTGCCCCTACCAAGAGCCCCAGATAGCTAAACGGAAGAACACCCGCTTTACAACGAATCTTACTTGACTTGTCATCCACCTCCCCCGTGCTAACCCCAATACCAAAGAGGTTGGATTTCTCTAAATTTATTTTTAGGCCGGAGCACATATGAAAGCAGCGAAGAATCCTAATCACATTCAGTAGGTTCCTTTCCGACCAATCCCCAAGAATGATTGCATCGTCCGCGTAAAGAAGATGCGAAACCACTGGGCCCCCGTTAGGTAACCGAACACCATCAATAACACCCGCTCCCCTGCCTTTGTCGAACATACAAGATAAACCTTCCATCACAAGGATGAAAAGAAACGGCGAAATCGGGTCACCTTGCCTTAACCCCTTAAAGCATTGAAACTCGAATGTCGGTGAGCCGTTCACAAGAACCGAAGACCTAGCCGAACTCAAAATCCCCATTATCCAAGAGCACCACAAATCCGGGAAACGCATCTGCACCATAACCTCAAGCACAAACCCGCAATTCACGTTGTCGTAGGCTTTTTCAAAATCGATCTTGAAAATAAAAGCCTGCTTCTTTTGTTTCTTGTACCAAGAAATAATCTCGTTAACAATAAGCGGCCCGTCCAAGATGAATTTATCACTAACAAAGGCAGATTGCGATTCCAAGATGACTGAACTCACCACTTTCTTAAGTCTATTTGTGAGCACTTTAGAAATCTTCTTGCTAATCATGCCCACAAGGTTGATAGGACGGTAATTATTTAGTTCCAATGGATCTTTGACTTTGGGGATAAGAGCGATAAAAGACGACCCGCTGCTACGACTAATCTGTCCCACCTCAAAGAAATGATCCATGATATTCTTGAAATCGCTTTCGAACAGGGTCCAAAAATGCTTAATAAATTTGAAATTAAGACCATCAGGTCCCGGTGCCCGATCTTCCCCACATTCAAAGACAGCCGCCTTAATCTCATCCAAAGAAAACGGTTGCACAAGCGCTCTTTTTTCCACCTCCGAAAGTCTCTTGAAGTTGTCACACCTCAAAGTCGGGCGACTCGCACACTCTTCCACGAACCTGCACTTGAAAAAATTGAAAACTTGTTTCTTAACAAGGCTAGGCTTAGATACCCAATTACTTTCAATCATAAGACCCGGAATAAGGTTAGACGCTTTTCTCCTGTTAATCAACCCATGGAAGAACTTAGAATTCTCGTCGCCGTCCACCGCCCATTTAATTCGAGATTGCTGCTTCAAATCCTCGCTCTTCCTAGCGCCGATAGCTTTAAAAGCCGCTTTGCATTCCCCTAAAGACCACTCTTCCTCTTCTGAAAGATCCCTGATTTCCATCAATTTCTAACTCTTCAAGATCAGAGCTAGCTGCCTTCTCCTCCTCTTCCTCTTTCATTAACATATCGTTCCTCCAAACTTTCAGAGAACTCCTAATATGAGCAAACTTCATAGACAGAACCGAGTCAGGAGGCCCATCACCAGAAAAAGACTCCATCGCTTTATGAACCGCTTCCTCATAACCCGGTTTATCGAGCCACGAATTGTATACTCTAAAAGGACGCGGGCCGAAATTAGCAGATTTGGTCGAGAGAATTAATGGGCAGTGATCAGAATTAGGACCAGACATAACCCTTAAGCATGCATCGGGCCATTTGTTGAAAAAATCAAAGCAAACTAACATTCTGCCAAGCTTACTCAATTTCTTTCCGTTTTCCCTGACACACGTGAACTGCCTCCCCTTCATGCTATACTCCAACAAACCCGAATTATGAATAAAATCATTGAAGCTTCTAGCACACGCTGACTTAAAAACCAAATTCTTCCTTTCTTCCCAGAATCTGACAACGTTGAAATCCCCAACCACTAACCACAGACCTGGATAACGACTAATCTCACCTTCAATTTTATTCCATAGAAACCTTTTGGCAGAACTACTTTGTGGGGCATATACGTTTAGCACGTTAAGAAGCTCACCACTACCCCTGAGAGAGCCTTTAACCAGCAAAAAGTTCTTATCTTTGACACTACCAGCAGCATTGAAAACCGACGGGTCCCATAAGCTGACAATGCCCCCAGCGTTACCATCTGAACCAACAAACTCAAACTCGAATCTATCGTTCCCCCAAAACGTATTCACATCAGAAGCACGAACACAGGCGTGCTTGGACTCCTAGAGAGCCACAAAGTTGATCTCCTCCTTCTTCCTGAGATTCCCTACCCAAGGACCTTTAACCGCTCCCCCTATACCCCTGACATTAAACGACATAATATTCATGGGTAACACAACATTAATACCTTCCCAATCTATGACCTCCTGCACCAACAGCTTATGATTGGAAAGCTGAGCTCATACAATAGCACCGACCTTAACTGTGATTACGACCTCATCCTCTTCCCTATCACGACTAGCAGGTTCTACAAAACCAACCGGATCCACAACTTCGAAATTGGCTCTATTAGATAAAGCATCATCCGGGTTGTCCTGGGCCCTAACATTTAGATTGATACTTCTATCTTCAGCCGACATCACGATCCTCGAATAGTTACTAGAGCTGGGATCAGACTGAGCATGGTCAACACTCAGAATTCCCACAAACCTGTTCAGGTCAAATGGGTCATCCAAGTCCAACCTTGAACGTTTTTTGGGCCTAGCTTTCTCCCCACTCAGACTTCCTGTATTGGGCTATTTTTTTCTCCTAATAAGCCCAGCTCCAATAGATCTTCTCTTGCTTGGGCCCACCGAATAAAAAAAATAAATCTGGTTATTACAAGCGTCGCCTTTTTGACACCCCGCGTTGTCCTTTGAACTCCTGCATGCATGGGACTTTTGAAATTCTCTAGGTTACTCTGACTTTTCACAAACCTTCGCCGTTTCCCCTTCCTGAAACTCACCATCTTCCAACACCTCCTCCGACTCTTCCACTACTACCTCTCTGTCTACCCCACCTGATTGCGGTAACTTCTCCGGTGAAACTGGATGAACCGGCTCTGACGCAGACACCACGTCTTCCGATGAACAAGCTTCCACAACCCCGATGCATTCTGGTTCCCAATCTCTTGGCTCCTCCGAGATCCAAACTTTAAAGGATTTATCCTTCCATCTCAAAAGAACAGAATCATTAATCCTATCTTCTTCACCCACCAACACTCCGACGCATTGAACCGACAAGTCATCATCGTTAACACTCAGCTGGGATGGTAGAACCACCTTCCCGAATTGAATTGCTATATTATCAAACACTCCATTCGTCGCCAGGTTAAGAGGAACCCCATGTATCTTAAGCCATGCCACTCTTTCAAATGGAAAAATTTGTCCCTCCCACATATCTAGCACCGAAAACCACTTCCTCCAGTTGTCAACCTTTAATAAAAAACTCGCTGCCAATATAACAGAATATAACAGATCTTGAACTTAAGCATAATCGATAGGCCACCAATATAACAGATCTCCATACCGAGTAAAACATCGTCCTTCAAAAGGTTGTTCAGATTAGCAAGAGTTCTAAAATCAGCAACCCTACCAACCACTGCCAGACCTTGATGCTCCATGAATGCCGAAGTATTTTCTGGAACAATAATGCATTTCGAAGACCTACTAACCGTCGGAACCGAGTCGGCACTTGATTTACCGTCAAGGACCTCTCTGAACGATTTCCCGCCAACGGATTGAAAAACTTGAGCTTCGTCGAGATGTTGTTGATGCTACTTCTGATTCACCTCCTCCTTCTCCGGCATTTTTCTATGGTTGACTTCCGGGTCCCAAAAGACGATGTTCTCCGCTGCAAACTTAGCAATGTTAACCTTAAGCTTGTAGCCTCCCATCTTGAGCCCATTCATTTTTTGTTCTAACTCCAGAGCATTTTGCACCTTTCTGAAGGAAATGAATCCAAATTGTTCCCCTCTTTGTCTCTCTTCCTAGCAATGTATGAACCCACGACCTCTCCAAAAACCCCCATGAAGTGCGAAACGTCCCAAGGTGTGCACCCCTTAGGGAGGTTAGAGATGAAAATTTTAGTTACCTCCTTTTCCCCCTTGGCTTCCCCGGTATCGTTCCTTCTTCTATTGTTCCACCGAGACGGAACATCCTGCCAGTTTTCCTCATCCATAAAGTTGTCTAAAGTTAGTCCGTCCTCTAAAGTTTGTCTATAAGATCCTTATATTATTAATATTTTTTTTAAAAACTTATCAACATATTTTTGTTTATGTTTGTTTTATATAATTGAAGATTTATGTGATGATGAATCATAATATCTTGTTTATCATAGTTGATATTATTTTTCTCATTGTTTCTTTTATAATATCATTTAAAAGGTCTCCATCGATTTCCATTACGGTATTGCCATTCTATCATAACCAGCATCATTTTTAGAGGTACTGCTTACCTTCTTCATTATGAATTTTTTATATAACATAGGTTATTGTTATCATAGTAATCTCCTTAATTTACTTTATTTGCTTGGAATGGGGCCTGATGCTGGATTTCTGATCAGGTTTTAATATTTATATTTTCTCGTCTACCTAAGGTCTACCAAATGCACTAACGGGCAGTGTACCGGGTTGATAACGCTCAAAATGAACATCTTTTTAGTTACGTTATCAGTAGTTTTGTGCACTATATTTGGTTATATTTGTGTGTATTTGTTACTAAATCGTGAAAAAATGTATATACAAGTGAATATAGCCAAGTACAGGAAAAAATGACAAAAAGATGAAGAATTGAAGTGATTATGCACATTGGAAGATTCCCGAGACAAAAACGTGAGCGAAACCATACGAGAACTCAAGGATTTGTTAATGTCAAGATTTCTATGTTCAAATATCAAGAAAAGATCAAGTTCTATGGAAGAAATTAGTGCCACAACAAAGGATAAAGCTCGCGACAAGAAAAGAAAAAGAAAAATCAAAAGTTGTGTGGCAGAAGGCCCCATCCGATCGGATGGTGCCCGCATCCGATTCGGATGGGGAAAGCTGAAATTTACCGAGAGTTCCAACCGATCGGTTGGAGCCTAATACCGATCGGTTGGATGATGCTGCTGTTACAAAGTTCCATTTAATGACGAATTTAAGCCTCATAATCATGGTGGCTTATCATTTCCTGAATAATAACTAATAGAGGACGTTTTTGCTTGAGGAGAAAGGGTTCTTGTACTTATATATAGGACCCTAGGCTAGTTTACAAAGTATGACACCCCAAACCTAGTAAAGGCTTACACCAAGTCTTTACTAACTTATTATCATTGCCCGAAAGCTTGTAATTGCTGTGAAAAATGTCCAGGAACTTTGAGTTAAAGTCTCAATAGTGTGGTTCGAGTGTGGAGTTGTTTTACGTGTAGTAATAGGCGATTGGAGGAGTGTGGTTACTATAGTTCCACAATTCTAGTTCTTGTAATTCTAAAACTATGTATCTCTTGTTTAAATTACTATGAACTACTTTTACTTTAAGTTGAATGAAAGAATGGTTTGTTACTTGTGTTTGATTATGATTGTTATGGAGTGATTTTTGGTATACTTGTGTGTATGATGTGACAATTGTTGGAGTATTCTTATTTTATAGTGATGTATGAAAACATGTCTTGTTTTATGAGTTTGTTGAGATACAATCTAATCTTGCTTAATTAGTTGGTAAAAACAGTTTTAAAGAATAAAAAGGGCCGAAAGGATTTTCTTTATGTTTTTATTCCAAAATGTTAGTGCACGAATTAGTATGGGATATGGTGTGTGACAAGCACCATATTAACTCATTAAAATAGATTTGGAAACGATTTCATCACGAGAAAGGGCCGAAAGGATTCGTAAGAATTCTTAAGATAAGAAATGCTTTTCAAACAATAAAGAGTTTAATAGAATTGTCGTAATAGTTGAAAAGGCCGAAAGGAATAAACTAGGAGATTGAATTCTTAGAAATGATTTTCCAAGATAAAAACCATTGATTGTGAATCATTCATATTAAGTTGTGCATCACTGCAAGTTACACCAAACTTTGTAGATTACTCCATGCAATTAGTCAAGGTATTACACACAAGTATATGTTTTTAATTGATTGGATTTTACTTGCTTTTGAATTTACACCAAATTGGATTGACAACCCTTTTTGTAAAAACTAGTTTTACTAAGTTCTAACACCAACTAATCTTACTATGCAATGATCAAGTTTTCCTAATAGTATCTTCTAATGCTTCAGGTGGGGGTAAAAGTCACTAGACTCCTTTGTTCAATTCATCTAGCCTATGTCGCATAAACTCCTACTCCAGCTCAAAGGTCAAGACCTTTAAATCGACAGAGATCGTGGGCAATCTGTGCTAAGTCATTAAGTACCAATTGCAATCTAGACTTTATTCTAACGAAACCCGGCCTCTCGGAACTTAGGTTCCCTCTAACTTCTTAAGCATATCCATGTGGAAGGTGATCCTTTGGTCAATTCGCACACAAAGGGTTTGGTAGTCTTTTCGTCAATTCTTACCAATCCTTGCAACCTACTCAGCTAGGGTCCTTTGGTCAATTCTCCTAACTTCCTAGATACTACCACACATCAATGCTACCCAAACAAGAGGTTCTACGAATAAAGTTAGAAAACATGCACTTAGAAGCAATAAAGAAAGCGAGAAAACATAATCAAAGCAGTAATAAATTCATAACTAGGCTAACACCAAAGGTGTTTAGCCAACCATACTAAACATTACAGCAAATTCAATGTTTAACTTAGTAATGAAAGACATAGAATTAAATGATAATGTTTGTTACGAATAATGCTAAAACTTATGTTGTATTGGCGTGAATTCTCCCTTGGAAGATGCTTGATATGCTGCTGCAACTTACCCCTTGGAAACCCTTTTTCGTCCTGTGAAGTGGTGTGGTGTAAAAGTTATGTCAAATGCGGATTTAGGGTTTGTTTTATAGGTCTCGACTAAGTTACGGTGTAACCTTGAGATTTTGTTACGCCGTAACTATCATATCTCTGAAGATCTTATCCAAAATAAATGTTTACGGCGTAACCTTATAAATTGGGTTTTACACGGGGGTCGAAATGATATAAGTGTATATGCGTGATAAGAGGCAACCTTAGGATTTAACCCAAATGGCCTTCTATTTACATATAATTATATATTAAGCTAGTTACATTGGCTAGTTTACCACTCATATGGACCCATTTGTTAGCGTTTATCTTTAATGCTAGATACCCCTAGTTACACCCTCCGAGCCTATCTTTTTCTTTTGATAAAACCCAGAAAAATTCAAAAAGATTTTACACCTTACCCCTAGTCAAGTCTTGGTTGGTTGCTAGCTATTTGGCAAGATGGATGTTATATGGGAAATCATGAAAGTTCGAAGAAAGTTGCAAACTCCAAAAGTTGTGAAGTCATCGCAATTAAAAAAAAAAAAAAAAAAAAAAAAAAAGGGGGAAAAAGAGTCATCACAACTATAAGGTGACAAGAATGAGCCAATGGGCTAGTGAATAAAGTGTAAATCAAGAAAGTATGGAGTTTCTCGCAAAATGGCATGATAGTGGTTTGTAATAGCTAGTAACATTCGGTTAATAGACTTTGATTAGTTTTTGTTTTTATCATCAAACCTCTCTCAAATATATCCCATGCCTTGTCCTACCCTTTTGACTTTGTGAAATTATTAAATGTATGGACATGTAGTGACCATCCGATTTCTTGAGGAATTGACTAACGTTGTTAGCGATCTGGGGAGTATTTTGGCGACCATCCGTTATGCAAGTAACGTTGTTAGCGAACCAAGGTACAATCTAGTGACCATCCGTTATTTGGTGATGCGAGAATTTGTTGTTAGCGATCTATTATGTTTTGCATGAGATAGTGGCACATAAGTCTGATATTGCACCTAAGCCTTAAACCCGAATAAAAGTCCTCTTTGACATGTATACTTGGCGCTCACACCATTCGGTGTAGTTTTGTTTCTTGTACAAGCTTATGGTAATATATAGATCATGACTGAGCAAATGAGTGCCATTCCTCTTATATACTCCACCAATCATACAAATGAGTGTTTTGAGTGAATTATAGTTTATTTCCCTTTCGTGAGGTGTTTAGTAATGTATATCAAGCAAGAAAATCATATGGGTATTGTCAAACATCTCGATGCTTCAACCATAAAAGCTTAAAATGATGAATCTATCTTGTACTCGTGCTTGATAGATTTGCATCACATTTTTCCAATCATTTTTGTATGCCATGTGGATAATTGTTTTTATTTCTAGATTTGCTTGAGGGCAAGCAAAGTTCAAGTGTGGGGGATTTGATAACACTTAAATCTAATATATTTCTAGTAGCGTTATTTGTGTTTTTATATGTGTTTTGTGGTTATATTTAAATGCTTTTGTTACTTAATCGTACCAAAGTGTGTTTGCGAAGTTTATGTAGCCAAAAACAGGAAAAAGGATGAAAACGATGCAAAAACAAGGAAGAAGGAAATATTTATGATTTCATGAAGATTCTTGTGGCAAGTCCCGCACCAAAAGGTACTTAGAAGAGTAAAAGTCTATGTAGTCAAGTTAATGAGTCTAAAGATGAAGGGAAAGATCAAAGAACCAAGAGCTACGAACAAGAAACAAGTCAAACGGCCAAAGACCAAAAAGAGTAAATCAGCAAGCTCCATCCGATCGGATGCAGCCCGCATCCGATTCGGATGGAGGTCAGTTTTGAAGACCAACCGATCGGTTGGATGAAATACCGATCGGTTGGATGTCGTCTGATTTCCAAATCTTCATCATTAAGTCTTGTGATTGCTACACATCTGGTTCTAGGACCTTCTAATCATAATAATGGTCTAATTAACACTACTTGGAGGACAAGAGAGGCATTAATGAACCAAGACCCTTGGTTGGAGTATTATAAGGACCATTTAATGAGTATTAAATACACACACACATAACTATCAATCAACAAGGAGAATCCATCAACCACTCATCACATACTCTTAAATTCGTCCAAAAAGTCCAGGAACAAAAGGAGAGTCGAAGTCCAATTCATCTCTTGTGAGAATCATTGCCTTTTCACTTGTAATCTTATTTTCAATCATTGTAAGACTCTCAATCATGGTTTTTAATGTTCAAGGTTTTAAGATTATGTTTATGTTTGCTATGAGTGGCTAGTGCCTTTGTGCACTTGCTTAGATGATGTGTATTACCTATTGATTGGCATATGATTGTGATAACATGTTTTAATTCAATTTCAAGTCGATTCTAAGAACCAATTGTGATCAAGTTTCATAGTGACATTTGTTGGTCAAGATAAACTAGTTGCTAGTAATTTTAAGGGTCGAGAGAACTATTTTTATTCAACTAGTTATAATCATTTGTCTATGAATGATTGTTGTCATCCACTATTCTTGATTAAACAAAGAAACTTAATCGTGATTGTAATGAAAATGCTTTTGTTTATCAAAACGGATTGATTGTAAACCATTTCAAGGGTCGAGAGATTAATAGTTTATTATCAATTGTGACCTTTTGTCTATAATCGGTTACCTTTCGTATTGACCATTTCTTAAGCTTGTTTGATTAGACAAAAGATTGTTTTTGTGTTTAAGGTACACCAACTTATGAACCTTGAATTGATCTTGAATTGATTGGTTAAACGTAATGCTTGTTTTTATAAACTAAGATCTTGACGAAGGTTAAATTTGTAGAAACAATAGATTAGTCACCAAACTAATTACCATAACCAACATGTTATCCAAAGTTATCACAATCATATTAGTCAATTGTAGTACACTAGTCTAAGCAAGTGTAGTCTTTAATCATTTGAATTTTCATATTATCATTATTGCTTGTTCGAGAAATTTGCTTTTAACTTACAATTCGATTCACTACACAAATCCCTGCGAACGATCCCGACTTACCATAAAAATATTGCTACAACGGACGAGTATACTTGCTCGTATGTGTTGTTCTTAGATTCGGTAATTCACCCTTATAAATTTAAAACTTGCTCGAACCCGACACATCAGAAAAACATGTCAAAAATTTTAAATTGGCAAAAAATTTCAAAATATACTAGAAAAACGAGGGAAAATAAGTTCAAATATTAATTCTATTCCCGTCCCCCCACTTGAAATGTACAAAGTCCCTTTTGTACAAAAACATGACATAATAAAAGGAGAAACGTAGAATTAGAACGAGAACTCCCCTGAAGTTTGCTCCAAACATGGTAGAAGGATCACGTTGAAAAGACGTGCCTTTGCTTCGCCTCTATGAGCAAACTTCAAATCCCTGAAATCACAACACTACCAACAAGCATAAATCTAAAAATAAAATAAAAACAAATAAAAACCTAACTCACTTTCGTAGGAATCATGGTTGCATTTAGCGTATGCAACAAGCCTTTTAAACCACTCGGTGTCCTGAGTGGACGAGTGAAGTCTCGTGAGGGTTTACAGGGAACACACCCACAATGTTCATTTAGTTACTAATACAAGGTAATGGTATGTAAGTTGTTTGAAATTAAAGTTCAGTTATAAAGGAGACTACGGCGTAAACTCATGGGTGGAGTTACGCCGTAAGTAATGAAACCTGACAATCATCCGATGTCTGACGATGGTTACGGCGTAACCATATCAGTGGGTTACGCCGTAAGACATACTGAGGACCGATTCCAAGATCAATCCAAAGTTAGTTTTACGCCATCCTTCATGCTCCAATCCCTGAAAAAAATAAAAACAAACACACCAAACCAAACTATACTAATGAAAATGAAAAAGAAAAGGATAATTCAGGTTGTCTCCCGAAAGAGCACTTTTGTTTATTAACGAGTCTTTAAGTTAGACTCAAAGCCATGGATCAAGGTTCCTTACGGAAGCGCCCATCTGTGTCCATCTCCAGCTGCGTTCCTTTCCACGTAATAGAGGATGAGCCTAAAGCTTCAAAGTTCCCTCTCTCTCTAGGATACATTGAGAAAGGGAAGTAACGCTGCGTCTCCTGTGGAAAATTCGCCTTGACCCAATCATCTTGAAATTTGTGAAAACGTAGAGGGGGGGGGGGGGGTTGAATACGTTCCCGTTTTAAAAACTTAAAACTTGTTGTATCAAATTTCCAATTTAGCTTGTTCTATTATGAAAGATGTCAATTGTAGTTTATGACTAGTATAAACTAAAATATGTTGTCACATAAGTATTATCAACAAGTCACAACACAAGCAATCATATAATGCTAACATAATAGTGTGGAAAACTAGAAGGGGGGTTGAATAGTTTTTACCGCTTTTTAAATTTATTCGCTTTGAGACTTAACGTGATTTCAAGTTAATGCACACAAACAATCAATATAAGTAATGCAAGTAAGGAAAAGAACAATCAAATCATAACACGGAGATTTATAGTGGTTCGGCTACAAGGACTCTCTTCCTTGCCCTACTCCACTCCTCGAGCTTCTAACTCGAGAGTTTTTTTTCACTAAGAAACAAGCTCCCTTCTCGGCGGAGAAATCCTTTACACACGTCGCTTACACCTTTTTCCGGTACAAAGCAATATACCGGGTTCTAGTTCAAGGTAGAACCAACCTGACGTCGCCTATATAATTTCCGACACTAAGCTAGATGTCGAGTTCTTTACAAGGGTTCAACCACTCCCGACACTCTATGTGTTTTGAGGACTAAAACACTAACCGGACTCTACTGAATGAATGGTATAACAATGATGTGTGAACTACTAACAAATCACACAGTAATTATACTAACAGGATAGCAACAGTTTGTTGATCCTTGATGCTTGATCTCTTTGCTACAAAAGGAAGATCACTAAGAATGAAATGAATCAATGAATGGGTTAGTAATGTACAAATGAATGAATATGTAATTTATGCTATATGAGTGATAAGTGTGCTTGAATGATCAGCTTGCTATTTATAGGCAAAACTGACCAGACAAGCGGCGGATCCGGCAGACCCAAATTATGGGTTCCGCCCATGTACCTGTTTGGTTCCGCCGGGACATGCCAGCTAAGACCTTACCATATCTTTCCATATCTTGCCAAGTCTTGTCAAGATCTTACAAAGTCAACTCCTTTGTTTTAAGATCTTTCCAAAATATATTGTAAAGTCAACTAAGATATCTAAAGATTTCCTAATGAGGTATGCCATGATGTCATGTGTATATTTCTATTTTTAAGAAATAAAAATAAACATGTAAATGTATATATGTATGCAATGTAATTCCTAGTGATCATGTGATGTGTAAATGTGTTTTAAAAAGCTTGTTACTCAAATGTAAAAGACTTTAACATATACTTATGCTTTGCTAAAGATAAACCTTATAATTGTCATTAACAAAATAAAGTAAAGATCGTAAAATATAAATAACGATTTTAGGGCGATATTTGTATTAACAATCTCCCCCTTTTTGTTGATGACAAAACATAACGTTTATTTTTAAGAAATGGAATAAGTAAAGTGAAAGTCTTTTAAAAATATTGATTAAGTTACTTTTATGCAAGTTGTGAAAACTATTTTAAGCATAAAAACATGTACTATGATGTTAACAGTGATGAATGAACTTAATCCTATCTCCCCCATTTTTGTCGAAACAAAAAGAAGAAATTCATAGCAGAATGTGGTGAATGGTTCTTGGTGATTACTCCCCCTAGTTTGGAGTACCAAGAATGATTCAATGATTTTGAGAACTTAAAGCTCCCCCTTGGATAATACTCCCCGTAATGGGAATTTCAAGTTCATGATGCATGAATGATCCTACAAAACAAAAGTTAGTGTATGATATGCTCCCCCTTGATCAATACTCCCCGTTACTAGGGTACCAACGTATATGATTCAAGGATTATGAATGCTACAAAACAAAAAATTAGTACTTGATATTCTCCCCCTCGATCAATACTCCCCGTTGCTAGGGTACCAACGTATATGATTCAAGGATGAGAAAAGCTACAAAACAAAGGTTAGTTGTATATGAATCAATCCAACCAAGTAGCATAATGCAAATGTAAAGGTTCAACCAAGCAATGTAGTTTAACCCGTTTGACTAAAAAAGTCAACTAACTAAAATTATTCAAACCAATCACAAGGTTATAACCAATCCATATAATGATGCAAATGTTAGTAAACCAACCAAAATATAATGCATATGTAGTGATCACCCACAAGCATAAATAAAACATCATTCCATTAGAAAATTGTTTGTGACAAAAGTCACAAAGCAAGGAATACATCATAGAAAGAAAAAGTCCTAAAAACAATCCTAAAAAGTCCTAAGAAATCCTATAAAAGGAAACTAAGGAGAGACTTCTATTGTGGAGGATGTGAAAGCGCATTAAGGCGCTCGAGAATGTGGTTCAAAATGAACCTCATTTCATTTTGTAACTCAAGAACCGAGATGTTGGTTCGTTGAGCCAATTGGGCGGTCCTCTCGCACATGATACAATCATGTCTTGGTGGTGGAAGGGTTTGTTCTTAAGTTGGTGGTGGTGGTGGTTGGTTGTTTGATGGAGGAGGTGGTGGAATGTAGTTTGGAGACATTATGGAAGCCATCAAAGTTGATTGCAAGTCCATAGCCTCATTGAGGTGGGAATCCACCATATGTGAGAAGGCATAAAGGCGATCAAGTTCTTCGTTGATCGTGCCTTGGGTGTTGGGTTGGTTAATCCACATTTCCTCATCGATGGCGTTGAGGGTGGACCTTGGTGAGAGTTGTTGAGGTTGCGGTTGTGGTGGCTCTTGGTCACGGTATAGAGGACCGTGGATATCCCGATAAATGGGATGGAAGAGGAGCGGTTCTTGACCTTCAAAGGTCATAGGAGTAGGATTGGTAGTCCTTGGTGGAAGGTCTTCCAAAGTTTCAAGATATGGGTGTGGTGAGGTTGGAGGAGTAGCAAATAACTCCATTGGTTGTAGTTTGGGTGAGTGTGGAGGTGATGGTGATCTAGCAGGTTGTGATGGAGCGAGTGGTGGTGTGGTAGCCACAGGAGTGATTGTTGGTGGTAGAGTATGAATGACTACATTTGGTGGTGTTGGAGTGGAGAAGGTGAGAAAATTCTCATTGGCTATGGGTGAGGAGATGTTGAGAGGTGATGACTCCTCTGATGAAGATGCTAACTTCACAAAGCAACACTGTCTGACACTTATGCGAGCACTCCTGCGTGGTGGTCTGTTGGTGGAAGAGTTGTTGGATTTTGTCATGGTTAAAATGAGAAGGTTTGCTAAGAAGTACAGGGATGATGCTTAGAGTTGATGGTGAAGGTGTGAGTTTTGATCAACTAAAGGTTCCAATTTATAGGCAGTGAGGTTTATGGAAATTGGTGTTTGGATTTGATGTTGATCCATAGAAGGATTGAGGTTCCTAATGATTTGGAACAAAAAATTAAGCTAGTCACATCATCTAAGTTAACCCATAGAGATGGAGTTGAGTAAAAGGTTGAAGATATGCAGTTAATGCAAGGTTTGAGTGGGAAATCTATTGATGTGATGTTTCCACGGATTGCAAGGAACCAAATTGAGGGTTCCTTGCTTGTTACAGAAAGGTAACTTGGAAGAAAATTTGAATTTTCAAATTTTGGTGGGAAAAGAATTTCTTATGGTTCTAAGTGTGCTTAAATCTTCCTAATGTGCCTAATGATCAGTATAATGATCCTAAGAATCAATGATCTAAGGAGCGGGATTAAATGGAAGATTTGAAAAAGTTACTGTTGGAGCGCGGCACCAAATGATAACAAAGGCGGACCCAATATTTTGGTTCTGCCATATCCGCCGATCCAAATTCCTTAACAGAGGGCTTACGAAACTACCCGAAACCCGTTGAAATCCCAAAAATTTTCCTAAATCCTATGTAATTAATTAGCTGAGATTGATTAAACACAAAAACACAGGTTCTAACCCATGTGAACATAGAAATCAATCCGATGATATTAAACTTACCATAAAAGAGAGTTAAGCCAAACGGTGGCTTAAGCATGAAAAATCGATAACATCACATGTTATCGTCCTGCAAAGTTATATTAGTTCACATAAATGTATCACACCAACATAATATTCTAAGAACACAAGAATTCAACACATCATTGTCTTGAGATTGTCTTATACCAAACATTCCCTAACCCTCACTTCTTGTTGAGCTTCATGATCCACCGTCCAAGATTCTTCATCATTCCTCGTGTTTGACGAAACTCCTCAGATTGGTTGTCGATGGGAGGAAGTTGACTCATATACTCGGGTGGAGGAATCCTAGAATTTGGCAAACCATCATCCTCGCTAACCAATGATGATGATGATGATGAGGTAGGAGGATGAGCTCGTTTTCCTCTTGCTACGGCTACCCTATAATCACTAAGTGGTACACGGGAATGAAACCTTTAGAGTTTCGAGGAATGGGTGCAAAAGCTCTATAAAGACGGGTAAGAAGCATCCCGTAAGGCATTGTGGTGGTTCCTAAAACTGGAATATCGGCCATTCTTTTGGCGATATAATAGGCGAGGTTGAAAGGTTGGTGGTTTGACACACAATAGAGCATGTAGCAAAGGCTTGCGTTAACATGGTCCCTATTTCCTATGGTGCTAATGACGTTGGCCCTAAGAACTTCTTCTAGCTTCTTGAATTGGGGCCTAAGTTCGTTTAGCTCCATGCCAAACGGATCTCGATCTACCTCTTTACCTCGGCTAGTCCTAGTGTGGGAGGTTCTAGGTACAAAAAGATGAGCACGAATGGTCTCTTTTGGTGTTAATGGAGTGTCGTATGGTGGTGTACGATCAAGGTTGGAATCGAGGATGGACAATGACCATTTGTCCGAATAAAAGCTAGTTCCTTGACTTGGAATACCTAAGACTTCTCCAAATTGGTCTAGAGGGATGTTGAATTAAGTTTGGTTTACTTTGAAATGGATGATCATGTAACCATAGTCATTTGAGCTAAGACCGAAAGTGGCATAGAATTCTAGTATGAATCTAGGAATTATGGGTTCATCGATATCTAGGAGACAATCGAATTGAATCGCGGCCAGTTGTTCTCTAAGAATGGTTCCTTCTAAGAATGAGGGGTCTACGGTTCTACCCTCATGTACATAGCGTTTTTCTAAGGCTTTAAAGATTTTAACTTGGTCCTTAGTGAGTCCTTTGGTTTTATGGTGCGGAGGTAGGTATTTGACAGTTTCTTTGTGATCATAATAAGTCGCGGGAGGCATGATTATCCTAGACACGAAAATTACATAGTTTAGTTAAAACTATCAAAAATACGTATATAGATTTCTAGTGTGTGCCTATATGGGGACAATGTGGAGGTGCGGTTATCTCAACTCCTTTTGATGCATGAAAATTTTGTGTATGCAAGTTTTATGATAAAACAAGAGATAACCCAAACGCTCCTACTTCAATGTATCTACGATTGAATGTACCCGAAAATACATATTAGTTATGTATTCCCTTTAGCATTTAAGAGACATTATGCAAGTGATGTTTAAAACATAACGTTTTTGTATTTGTATGAACAATGTGCAAAAACCGTTTTTCCTAGTCGTGAGAAGATTTTTATAAAAAATTTCTCATGGGGTTTTTGATGAATTATGATAATGCCTTATGATATGCAATTCCTAACTAAGGAAAACATGATTTGTTATGCAATTTAGT
Organism: Artemisia tridentata subsp. tridentata; assembly: GCA_021014915.2. NCBI lineage: Eukaryota > Viridiplantae > Streptophyta > Magnoliopsida > Asterales > Asteraceae > Artemisia > Artemisia tridentata. The sequence continues at coordinate 95,296,936 of CP139504.1, forward strand.
AAATATGCTTCATGATTTTACTAAAAATATGCATAAACCCCAAGTTTTGAGTTTATGCATGAAATAGAAATCCTAGACTCAGATCAGGAATGTAGATGTGATTAGGATACTTACAGAGATGATTAGAGCACAAATCGGTGGAATGAGATGACCTAAATTGTGAGTTTGGTTGATTTTGAGTCGAGTTCTAGTAGTTGGTATGTTTTTGGGGAATGTGATGCACAGTACATGGTGTTTGTTTAATAAACAAAAAACTGACTCAGGGGGCCGTGGATCTGGCGAAAACAAAACAAGGGGTCCGTCCTTGTTGTCGGTTGGTTCCGTGGGATCAGGCTCAGGTTTTTGGTTTTTGGTTAATCTAAGGTTCAAGCTAAGGTTTTATCTACTCACTAGGTTCCATTAGTCCTAAACCAATTCTAAGAAAGTTAAAGGGTGCTCTCTTAAGAGGTTTAGTGAGAATGTCGGCAATGTTGTCCTCTGAGGATACTTTCTCGATTGAAATGTTTCCCTTCTGAACATTGTCGCGGAGGAAATGGTGACGTATTTCTATGTGTTTGGTTCTAGCGTGTTGGACTGGATTTTTGCTACTGTCGATAGCTCCTTTGTTGTCGCAAAGAATGGGAATGTCGTTGAGTTCAATTCCATAGTCGACGAGAGCTTGTTTCATCCACAGTGCTTGTTGACACGCCTTTCCTGCAGACACGTACTCGGCTTCAGTTGTTGATATCGCTAGGGCCGTTTGTTTCTTGGCAAACCATGAGGTGAGACAATGCCCAACAAAAGTACAAATACCACTTGTACTTTTTCTATCGACATAGTCACCAGCATGGTCTGAGTCGGCATACACTATGGTTTCTACTCTCGTTCCATTGGGATACCATAATCCTAAATGTGTAGTACCTTTAATATATCTAAATATCCGTTTAACGGCTTCAAGATGGGATATTTTGGGATCTTCTTGAAAGCGTGCACATAGACAAACACTAAACATAATGTCCGGTCTACTAGCCGTGAGGTAGAGTAAACTACCAATCATTCCTCTATATTTAGTGCTATCTACGGATTCACCTTCGTCATCCTTTGTGAGTTTGGTTTCAGAGGACATGGGTGTTTTCATGGGTTTGGAATCTTCAAGACCAAATTTTTTAAGCATATCCCTTATATACTTAGATTGGTTGAAGAATATCCCATCATCTAATTTTTTAATTTGGAGTCCTAAGAAAAAAGTTTAGTTCCCCTATCATACTCATTTCAAACTCATCATGCATGATTTTTGAAAAATCATCGCATAACTCTTGACAAGTTGAACCGAATATAATGTCATCTACATATATCTGGACTATGATAATATGTGTTCCCTTTTTCTTAGTGGAAAGAGTGTTGTCTACTAGGCCCATAGTATACTTATGGTCAACTAGGAAAGTCTTAAGTCGATCATACCAAGCTTTTGGTGCTTGCTTAAGTCCGTATAAAGCTTTCTTAAGTTTGTAGACATAATTTGGTTTTTCAAAATCGGCAAAGCCGGGAGGTTGTGCAACGTACACTTCCTCATTAATAAAACCATTTAGAAATGCACTTTTAACATCCATTTGGAATAGTTTAAAGTCGTGTGCACATGCATATGCAAGTAGTATTCTAATTGACTCAAGCCTAGCGACGGGTGCAAATGTTTCATCGTAATCTATACCTTCTTGTTGATTGTAGCCTTGTGCTACTAGCCTAGCTTTGTTTCTAGACACTACTCCATTTTGTTTCTAAAAACTCATTTTGTACCGATTATGGTTTGATTTTCAGGTTGAGGGACCAATGTCCAAACGTCATTTCTAACAAATTGGTTTAATTCTTCTTGCATCGCTACGACCCAAGATTCATCTTTTATGGCTTCATTAACATTTTTAGGTTCAATAGTTGAAACAAAACAAAAGAAATTACTTTGGTTTGGACCTTTGATCTTAATGTTCTTTCATTAATTTTACCAATGACGTTATCTAATGGTTGACTTTTAGATTCTTTGACGTTGACTATTTCTCTATTTACCGGTTCGTTTTCTTTGTCATTTTCTACATTTTCTTGGTTTTCAACCATTTGACTTTCAAATAAGTCATCATCTACCAAAGGTGATGTCTTAGAGGGAGGTGGACTTTCGTCGAATGTTACGTTCAGCGATTCCTCGACTCTTTGAGGTTTCTTTGTTCAAGACAACGTATGCTTTACTATTATGTGAATATCCTAGGAATACACCTTCATAAGACTTTGGGTCAAACTTGGTGAGGTAATCCTTAGTGTTTAAAATGAAGCACTTGCTTCCAAATACTCTAAAATATCCTAGTGTAGGCTTTTTGCCTCTATAAAGCTCATATGGTGTTTTATTTAAGAATGGTCTAATTAAGACTCTATTTAGGATGTATGTGGATGTGTCAACGACATTACACCAAAACTTTTGGGGTATGTTTTGCTCGTTTAACATTGTTCGACTAATTTCTTGAAGTGTTCTATTCTTACGTTCTACTACACCATTAGATTGAGGAGTTCGAGGAGCCGAGAAGTTATGTGCTATGCCATTAGCATCACAAAAAGCTCCGAAAGGGTTTCGTTATCAAATTCACGACCGTGGTCGGTTCTAATAGACACAATGTTATTTTCTATTTGATTTTGAATTTTCTTACTTAGAATTTCAAATTTATCAAATGCCTCATTTTTAGTTTTCAAAAACTTAGTCCAAGTATACCTAGAGTAATCATCTACTATTACCAAAGTATAGAAGTTTCCCCCATAACTTTGTATAGCGGATGGACCAAACAAATCCATATGCAACAATTCTAGACACCTAGATGTAGACACCATGTTTTTAGCCTTATGGTTATTATGAACTTGTTTCCCAATTTTGCAAGCATCACAAAAGTGTTGGTTGTATTTCAACTTGGGTAGGTTCCTAACGAGTTCCTTAGATGATAAGGATTGGATTAGCCTCATATTGGTGTGACCTAAGCGTCTATGCCATAGAGTTGAGTTTTCGTCCAAAAAAGTGAGACAAAGTTTGTCTTTAGGTGTTTTGTCTAATTTCATAATGTAAACGTTATTCTTCAAAACACCTTTTCCTACGGTTATGCCATCTTTAAGTATTTTACTTCCATTTTCACTTAAAAGGACGTTGTACTTTTTGCGGCATAATTGACTAATACTAAGCAAATTAAATCCTAAGTTATCTACATGAGCAACATCATCAATAGTGAGAGAGTCATGAGAGATTGTACCTTTTCTGGTGATTTTACTTTTAAGCTTGCTACCGAATGTGACATTACCTCTGTCGTACACTTGGTAGGTTGAGAAAAGGCTTTTGTTTCCCGTCATGTGTCTTGAACACCCACTATCTTTGATACACTTGTCCGGTTCTAACCCGACTTCAAGCACACCTAAGTTTAAGAAAAACTCAAGCGTTTGGTCCCTAATATCTCATGGGTCCATTTGGGTTAAACATTACATTATCATAGTTCATGTATGGAAATGGTGGATAAGTGTTCCATGGCATGTAGTTGGGACCTTGATAGTTCCTAGACATGTTTTGGTTCCAACTATTTTGATGATGATGCTGTGAGTTAAAGTTACTCTTTGGAAATGGGTGTTTGGGAAAACTAGTTCTAGGTCTTTGTTGAACCGTTTTAGTCCTAAACTCATTTTTAACTTGATCTTTTCCTATAGTAACTGCTGGTTTTTGTTTGTTAACAGTTGTACTAGTGCTAGGTTATCTAGTGACCTTAACAAACTCAGTACGGTCCGAAGTACAAACCTTCTGTTCATCAACAGTACCTGCGGACCCTTTGGCCATAACTAGCGGAACCAAATTTTTGGGTCCGCCAGATCCGTGGGTGTCTGACTTTGTTGGAACAGTTTCTTGTACTTTCACAGTTTGTTTCTGAAAGTCACTTAATTTTCCTAGTTTCATAAAACCCAGTCCGGTTTTATCATGAGGTAATTTTTGAATCCTCATTATCTCATCTGCACAACTTATATTTTTATCAAACCTTTTAAACTTAGAATTTTGTTTGATAAGCTCTTCCTGTGTGGTCTTAAGTGTTTCTAATTCTAGTTTAAGTTCCTGACATGAGACACATGTTTCTTTAACACCTTTACCCTTTTCTAATCGTATCTCTATTTCTTTTAACAAATAGAATTCGTTTTCTAAAAGTGTAGTTTTGGTTTTTAAGAACTTATTTTTGTTTATGATTTTTAGAGTAATATCACACAGTTTGTTATATTCTACTTCCAAGGTTTCATCATCATTAGAGGAGTATGACGAGTCAGAATGTACCTCTTCTGAGTCACGAGCCATGAGAGCAACTTCGTCATTCTTAGGCTCGTCGTCATCACCTTCACTGACACTCCAAGCTCCACTAACAAATGCTCTTTGAGACTTGTTCTTTGGAGGCTTTGGACATTCTCCTATTAGATGACCGGAATCCCCGCACCTAAAACACTTCCTATCTACTTTTCCTTTCCTATCATCACGGTCTTTCCAGAAGGATTTCTTTTCTTCACGAGGTTGTCTTACGAACTTTCCTCGTCTCCTAAAGAACTTCTTGAAATCTCTTACGGCCATGGCATACTCTTCGTCTTCGCTATCTAAGCTAGACTATTCATCGTCACTTGACTCTACCCTAGCTTTTAAGGCAATGGACGTCATCTTCTCTTTTTTGCCTTTAACTATTTCTGAGTCTTTTTCCATCACCATCTCGTGAACTTTAAGATTTCCGATGAGCTCGTCAAGTGTCATGCTTGAAAGATCCTTGGATTCTTCAATAGCCCTCACCTTTGCTCTCCACTTCGGATGAAGTGCTCTAAGAAATTTCCTGACAAACTTCTTACTAGAAAAAGATTCGTCAAGTGCTTTAAGAGAAGTAATTATAGTATTAAACCTAGCAAAAGCACTATCAATGGACTTATCTTCAGAGATAACAAATTATTCATATTGTTGAACAAGAAGATCAATTTTGTTATATTTGACTTGTAAGTTCCCTTGATGAGTGATAATTAATGATTGCCAAATATCTTTAGCGGTTTTACACATAAAGACTCTTTCATATTCTTTCTTAGGTAAAGTATTATAAAGCATCATTTTAGCTTCATTATTTTTGGCAATCAACTTCTTTTGCTCATCACTATGACGAGTAAGAGAAGTACCCTCATCCCAACCTCCTGATATATTTGATATAGGTTTATTATCACCTTCTACAATAATATACCATAAATCTATATCCTTTGACTTCACATAAGTTTCAAAGCGATTTTTCCAATATATAAAACTATTTGGTTCAAATAGTGGTGGTCTTTGCATAGATTGCCCTTCTTTGAAGTTTTCAAAATCCATTGATCATTTCAAGTTTTAAAATACAATATATTTTGAAAATCTTGAGTAACGTAGCTCTGATACCAATTGTGGAAAACTAGAAGGGGGGGGTTGAATAGTTTTTGTCACTTTTTAAATTTATTCGGTTTGAGACTTAACGTAATTTCAAGTTAATGCACACAAACAATCAATATAAGTAATGCAAGTAAGGAAAAGAACAATCAAATCACAACACGGAGATTTATAGTGGTTCGGCTACAAGGACTCTCTTCATTGCCCTACTCCACTCCTCGAGCTTCTAACTCGAGAGTTTTTATTCACTAAGAAACAAGCTCCCTTCTTGGCGGAGAAAACCTTTACACACGTCGCTTACACCTTTTTTCGGTACAAAGCTAAATACCGGGTTCTAGTTCAAGGTAGAACCAACCTGACGTCGCCTATACAATTTCCGACACTAAGCTAGATGTCGAGTTCTTTACAAGGGTTCAACCACTCCCGACACTCTATGTGTTTTGAGGACTAAAACACTAACCGGACTCTACTGAATGAATGGTATAACAATGATGTGTGAACTACTAACAAATCACACAGTAACTATACTAACAGGATAGCAACAGTTTGTTGATCCTTGATGCTTGATCTCTTTGCTACAAAAAGAAGATCACTAAGAATGAAATGAATGAATGAATGGGTTAGTAATGTACAAATGAATGAATATGTCATTTATGTTATATGAGTGATAAGTGTGCTTGAATGATCAGCTTGCTATTTATAGGCAAAACTGACCAGACAAGCGGCGGATCCGGCGGATCCAAATTATGGGTTTCGCCCATAGACCTGTTTGGTTCCGCCGGGAAATGCCAGCTAAGACCTTACCATATCTTTCCATATCTTGCCAAGTCTTGTCAAGATCTTACAAAGTCAATTCCTTTGCTTCAAGATCTTTTCAAAATATATTGTAAAGTCAACTAAGATATCTAAAGATTTCCTAATGAGGTATGCCATGATGTCATGTGTATATTTCTATTTTTAAGAAATAAAAATAAACATGTAAATGTATATATGTATGGAATGTAATTCCTAGTGATCATGTGATGTGTAAATGTGTTTTAAAAAGCTTGTTACTCAAATGTAAAAGACTTTAACATATACTTATGCTTTGCTAAAGATAAACCTTATAATTGTCATTAACAAAATAAAGCAAAGATCGTAAAATATAAATAACGTTTTTAGGGCGATATTTGTATTAACAAATAGTAAAGCAATAAGTAAAAGAAAGCACAAACCGAACACGATGATTTATAGTGGTTCGGTCACGGAGCTTCTCCCCGCCCTACTCCACTCCCCGAGTACCTAACTCGAGAGTTACTTCACTAGATCAACAAGCTCCCTTCTCGGCGGAGAAAACCTTACAATCTTCGCTTACACTTTTTTGGGTACAAAACTAAATACCGGATTCTAGTTCGAGGTAGAACCAACCTGACGTCGCTTATACAATTTTCGACACTAAGCTAGATGTCGAGTTTTTTTACAAGGGTACAACTACGCCCGCTATGTTTTATGGCCCAACATAAAAACCTTGTGTTTTATGGCACAAACACATAAACCATCTAATCTAGTTTGGTGTTTAGATTGTGATGATGCTATGATGTTTGCAATGATGATCCATGACATAAATGTCCACTGGATATGAATGGCTAATCTAAATGAACTTCCATTGATAGGAAGCCTTCAATGGATGAAGATCACAAGCTCCCTAAACTTGTTGTGATGGATCTTCATATATGTATGTATGTGGAATCTACATGAACTTCTTGAATAAGGAGTCTTCAAACATTGAGGATGACAAGTACTCTTGAATCTTCATATGTTGGTATGCTTTGGTGGATGATGACTTCAAGATCTCCAAGCCTTTTGGTAGATCAGGAGGTAATGCTATGCTTATGATGGATGATGACTCACGACCTCTGAGCTTGCTTCACAGGATCATTAGGAGTGTATGCTTACAACATAATGAAAGTTAGTAACATTATGATCATGCTGGAAAGGGTGATTAATGTATGTTTCTACATTGTTTACTACTGATCTAAATGTATGCAAAGGGTAGAGATAATATATGTTCAAGTGGATGAAACAATGGGTAAACAATGGGCTACTATTTATAGGAAAATTGTAAAAACCAACCCACGGATTTGGCGGAACCAAATCCAAGGGTCCGTCCCTTATGGGTTTTGGTTCTGCCAGACCCTGACAGAATATCTTTCAAAATCTTTCCAAATCTTGCCAAGATATTATCAAATCTAATTCTTTGCTTGAAGATCTTTCCATGATATTCTCTAAATCTTCAAGATATCCTAAAGATATTACTATGATGTATGCAATGATGTCATGTACATATTTCCATTTTAAGAATTAAAATGTAAATGTATGTAACATGTATGTACCATTTATAAGTAACATGTATATACTTATGCTACTAAATATGTTAAACTACTTATGCTACTATGTCATTAACATCATTTTCATGAGTAAGCACATTTGTCTTAGTTTGACACCTAAAGAGTACTTATCCTATTAAACTTAGAAAACATGATGTACAAGCAAAAGTACTTGTATATGCAAAATGTGAAATGAGGTTCTAAGTAGAATGGTTAGTCTTTTTAAAATACTTAATGACCTAGCCGTATTTTAAACATTCTAAATGGTTTGTTAAGGGTTTGATCATAATGCCACATAACAAACATGTACGAACCTGTGTTGTATCATACGAGGACTCGAGAGGTTGAGAGGTGTTGAATGTATGTTGAGACAAGATATGATTACAAGTAACTTGTACATTTTACGTTATGTATCAAGTTACATGTTTGTCATCAATCAAAACAAACGAGACTGCTTGCACTAACAAAATTGAATCTCGACTTGCTCATTAAGCGGAGCATCACCAAATTTTATTTTGATCCAATCTTTAAACGATATATCATCATAGCCGATGTTACTTCTCTTATGCTCATTAAAGCATGCCCATTCGTTTGTGAACTGCTCGAGCATGTTTCCCTTTGAGGATTCTCCTCCATTACATCTCTCAAGAAAGGGGTTACAAGTAGGCCATGCTTGAATCATCCCTCTTTTATTTAATATAACCAGTTCGCAAAAATGAACCATCCAGTGAACCTTCTCATTCAAATTAGCGCTCATTAAGTTTGTACGGAACCATTTTTCCTTAATTATCCTTTCTTCTTCAAAGCACCACCAAATGTTTGCCTCCTTTTTCAATCGCCTTATTTTCGCTTCACCCCCACCATTGCACACTTTGACGAAGGGGTCGCATGTAGGCAAGGTTAGTTTTGCCCCGTCATCCATGATCGTCATAGGTGCACAACAGTGTAGTTTACCAGTAGCAGTCACAGAAGCTTTATTATCGCTCTTTTCCTCATCCGTGGAATCCTGTTCATCATCAAACCAAAAAGATTCGTCTCCATCGCTATCCCAAGAGTTACATTCCTGTTCAAATCTTAAACACAAAGGAGTCTCATAGGCAAAAAGATCATCAGAAATTTTAAGGATGTCCCATGGCTCCTCCTCCACCACAATGTTAGTTATACACACATTAGCTACTTCCTCAGTGGCTTGACATAAAACCCCGCTCATATTAATCACTACCCTATCATTATTAATTCCTAACGAAATTTCTCTTTCGAAAACTTTAATTCGGGCATGTGAAGAAGCAAGGAAAGGTCTTCCTAAAATTATGTGTTCTGTAGGCACATTTATTGTATTCATTACCACAAAATCGGTGGGGAATAAAAAAATTATCAATTTTAATTAGCACATTTTCTACAATCCCCACCGGAGTAGTTCTAGTCATGTCAGCCATTTCTACTATCAATTTGGTTTTTCTTAGACTTGTTAGCTTAAGGTTTTGAAATAGCGAAATTGGCATAACATTTACACTAGATCCTAAATCGGCTAATGCTGTTAAGTCGCAATTACCGATGGTGCAAGGAAGAGTAAAACTTTCAGAGCTATTCTCCTTATCTGATAACTGGCTTGGCGTGGTTCCTTGTGGCTCAGTATCATCTTGCAACAAAGAAACTCCATAAATTTGATTTGAATTATGAAAGTTTTCATTGGAGTCTTTTACCTCTTTGTCAGCAAAGATAGCCTTGCAGGATCCTACAGACTTGTTACATTGCTCCCCAGACATTGAACAGTTATTATCCATCGAGATCGAGTTCTTCTGATGGATATCTTCACTAAGTTTCCCAATCATGGCTTCAAGTTTCTTGAGGGAATCATCATGACTAAGAAGACTTTTATTAGTGCTTTCTTGAAAACTCTTCAACCATTCATCTTGTTCATTTTGCTTCTTGGTTGAGTCTTCTAGGTACTTGTTGATGGTCTCCTCGAGGTTGGATCTTCTCTCACCGTACGGTGCTCGATTGTAGTATCCAGGCGATCCTACACAGTACCCATTGCTATTACCATTGTTCACTTGAAAAAGTCTACTTTCTCCATACTTGACCTCTTCAACTTTTTCATCTTCTTCGTCCAAGGGACAATCCCTGGCTAGGTGAGTTCCTCCACAAGTGTCGCACCCTACTTGAATAGCATGCACATTTTCCTTTAATTTCTTCATATCCCTGACAAGATTTTCAAGTTTGTTAGTAATAACCGCAATACCGTCCAAACTCCCTCCAATGCTTCTGCTGCTGCCTCTATCATGCCACTTCTATGAATGGTCTGTCATGTTTTGAATAGCTTCAAGTGCTTGAATAGGAGTCATCCCAGGGATCGGCCCCTGAGAATCAAGCATTTGCCTTGTGGAAATGTCGATTCCCTTGTAGAATATATTGACCACTTGCTGCTTGTTGAGGTCATGAGTCAGGAATCTGTAAAGAAGATCATTGTACCTATCCCAAGCTTGGTAAAATGTCTCATCACCGTCTTGCTTGAAGTTGTGAATCTCCTCAAGTTGCTTTGCCGTCTTCGAAGGAGGGCAATAACGCTGAATAAATTTTCATTTAAGGAGATCCCGTGTGTTGATGGTTCCAGCGGGTAACCTATCAACCCATCTTTTAGCGGCTCCCGTGAGTGTCATTGGAAACACTCGGAGCATAATAGCATCGTGAGAAAAACCTGGAATGTTGAAATGCTCATGATATACAAGACATTTTCGACATGCTCGTAATTAAGCATCCTCAGTCTTGTTTTCGGAAAATGGTTTTTCACGCAACTCCCTCATGAACTGATTCTTGATCTCAAACTAAACATCAGCTCCAATATCCGGCCTAACAAGCCCCGGCCCTTGCTCTTCTCGATTCATAGCAAGGTACTCCTCAAGGGTAAGCGTATCAATGTCCACCACTGCCATTGTTCCTGAAACTTAAAGAAAGATGTGAGAAAAACAGAAAAATTAACAAAAATTTAAAAACTTAAATAAAAATCATAAAATAGCTCCTCGGCAGCGGCGCCAAAAACTTGATGCAGGATTTCTGACCAGGTTTTAATATTTATATTTTCTCGTCTACATAAGGTTTACCTAATGCACTAACGGGCAGTGTACCCGGTCGTGTGTAGTGTAGTAATCGGTAAAATCGAGGTTGTCATAAGAGCTATGAGTGTGGATCCTAATTTAAGTCTAATGTCACAAATTTTAAAGGGGTTTTGGATTGATCAATTATTTAAATTAAAGAAATAAAAATAACAATACGCGAAATTAAATGACATGAAATCAGTAGGGAGAAATGTGCTAGCCTAGTTACTAATCTTACTATGTAATGATTAAGTTTTCCTAATAGTGCCTTCTAATGCTTCAGGTGGGGGTAAAAGTCACTAGACTCATTTGGTCAATTCATCTATCCTATGTCGCATAAACTTCTACTCCAGCTCAAAGGTCAAGACCTTTATATCGACAGAGATCGTGGGCAATTTATGCTAAGTCATTAAGTACCAACTGCAATCTAGACTCTATTCTAACGAAACCCGGCCTCTCGGAACTTAGGTTCCCTCTAACTTCTTAAGCATATCCATGTGGAAGGTGATCTGATGAGGAATTATTTCGTACCTTTTTAAGGGGTCATTTAAGGTTGAAATCGTATTTATATGATCAAATATTGCCCTAAATTGTTTCTTTTTGTATTTTAGGTACTTAGGACGAGAAGTCTAGAAACTGACATGTTTTGGGCTCGAAACGACAAAAAAGTGAAGAAAATGACGAAGTCCCGAATTCAGTCAGATATGGGAGTCTGACGGCGTCACACATTACAACGTGACGCCGTCACGTGCAAATAATGGAGGATTCTTGGCTCATAATTAACAAGCGACGCCCCAATCAAAATTGAAGACTTTATAACCTGACGGCGTCAGGTGTATTTGAAGACCAAAAATCTATGCAAAGTTAACAAGAGACGACCCAGAAGATTTACTAAAGGACGGCGTTAGACAGCACTTGACGGCGTCAGAGTTCCTAAGCGACGCCGTCACAAGACAACTTAGAGAAGACGAAACCCTAATTGGAGGCGAGCTGACGGCGTCACGCTTTGCAAGTGACGCCGTCACCATTGTAAAACTATATATACTTTCGCATGTATTCATTAATTCGTGTAACATCTTGGAGTAGGGTTTTGTGGACGAATTTCTCAGCTTTTGTAAGGGTTCTACAACCCCCAAAACACATGTTTTATTGAAGATTAGTTATCCGTTTAATCATTCAATATGTCTATGTGTTGTTTGATTACTTGTTTATCTTTCTCTTTAACATGCTAGCTTAGATTTATTTGTGTTTGCTTAGATATAATGAAACCTAGTTGTTGAATATTGATTTGTCGTCTATTGTTTAATTGATTGCCTCGCGTTAGGCTAAGAAAACTGGCTGATCTTTTATATGTAACTAGCTTGAAAGTCTTAGAAACGCAACCGTAGAGTGCACTATTGGTTTTTCTCGTTGTATTTATTGCATGAATTACGGCTTGTAGATCCTATAAAACTTAATAGACTTTAAGGTTTTTAGGGGAGACTAAGATTCATAGAGTTGGGGACTTCAGCACCTCCCCACGACCAATAATAAGGAATATAGCGCTTCAATTAAAGCAAGGACGTGACAATTCGACAAATCAGTATGAGATAACTAGGGAGTAATTAAATCTAAGTGAACACGCTTTTCCCTATCATAAGAAGTCACCAATTTACTTTTTCTCGTTATTAGTTTAATTCAGTTTTATAATTAGTTTTTGGGTTAGTTGACTATCAACTAATTCCGCCCACTCTTTCAAAACTCTAGATTTTAACTGCTTTCATAAAAATATAAAAACACAAAAAGAATCATCCCTCACCTCTAGACCGTAATCTCCATCCAGTGTAATTTACGTCGTAACCTGGAAATGGGTTACGGCGTAATCTTCTTGATGTGACATTTACGCCATAACCTTGTGAATGGGTTACGACGTAATCTTCTTGACCATGAAATTCTTCTAAGTCATTGGATTACTACGACGTAACTATTAGTGTGGGGTTACGCCGTAACCTTGATCTGCGTTGAATTTGGTCTTCTAGTGTAATTTCTAGTTACAGCGTAAGTGAGAGTGGATGTTACGCCGTAACTCCTTATGGTCAGCATACTTGTATATATCTTTGTTAATTCCGCGTCTTTTCGTCCCTATGCTCATATATAACCTGGAAATGAAAGATAAAGAAATAAAAGCATATATCCAAGTAAAATGATACAAACAATGAGCATAATAAGGGAAATTGACACTAAAATATCAGGACTATTTGATATCATCAGGGCATTTCTGTATTTATTACGAATAAATGCCAAAACGAGTAATATAACTTTCATAATGTTTTGTATGCTTTGTATGAATTTTGTATCTTGCATTTGTATTTTTTGGCCGGCTATGCTTCAGGAGCATGTTCATGGTTGCCATGGTGTTTGGCATTTGTAATGTTTCTATTATGCTAATATATTTATCTTCATAAGTCAAAACAAGGCAAGTGAGACCAAGAAGTCAAAACAGGCTAAAGAAGTATGGCAGGAACAGGAAGCAACATTGTGGACAATAATGTATAGAAACTAGAGATCAATATAAATCTCATATTTGTCATATCTACTATAAAATAAAACAATCTTTAGCTATCAATTTTTTATCAAAATTAATAAAAAGGGAGTGATATTTACACGAATAAAAATGATACATACAGAGAAAACGAAAGTTAAATGACCATTATGTCCTTGTTTGTTTTAATAAATTTATTTGGTTCCCTTTATTTCTCTCTCATCAACCTCATACTTCCATTTCCTTCTCCTCTCCATTGCATCCAATATATAGGAATTACTGGAACTTATATTTACAATTTTAGATCTAAAAACTAGAGTCAACTGGATATTATGCAAAAAAAAAAAAAAAAACATGTTTGGATTGATCAGTAAATCCATCTTGCGATTACAATTGCATTCACTTGACTGTTTGGATTGATCAATAAATCCATTTTAGATTGAAATTCAATACTGTAGTTTTTCAGAAGAAAAGAGATAGTTTCATATTGCAGCTTCTTCTTTAGAGATTTTGATATTAAAATTGATTTTGGGCTTTATATTTTCTGTGTGAAGTTTATTAAAGCTCAGATTTGAATGGGTTTGTTGAAGTTGTTAAATGTTAGTAGCATTATAAACTAGTGAAAGCACCATTAATGGTGACTTTGATGAGTACGCACATATCTCATGCGAGGTTGTGTTTGTGTTTGTCATGTAATCATATCCTTCACATTGTAAAAGAAGTGATGATGTACAGTGTTTTGGGCAACCCATAGCAGTATTGTATCAACTTTCGGCGGTTGTTTTTAAAGTTCTTTGAGGTTTTCGCTTGTTGGTAGTTTGTTATGATTTTCTTGTCTCATTCCATGTATATCTACAATCTGATCGATGATGAAGAAGATGTTAAATAACGGAAGGTGATGGGAAGAAGTAACTATAGAGTTACTGGGTTTTGATTTAAGGAAAGAAAAGACAGTGCAAAATACAGGAGCTTCGTAAAAGCAAAGAAGGGCATAATAGTCATTTGACTTTCTTTTTATGCGGATGTGTCAATTTCTTCCGTGTAAATACCACTGCCCTTGATAAAAACCCATTTTCAATTTTTTTTTTTAAACAACATATTTTTAAAACGATAAATTTTTAAGATACAAAAAAATAAACGATCGCGATCAGAATTAAATTATTATGCACTTATGAACACCCCTAATATACTCACACATAATTTTTTTGTAAAATTTCGGACAAGGCCCGCCCATAAAATTGATCCACACAAGTTCCCGTTGACTTACATGACCAAAAACTTGTTTAGATATTCTAGCAACCACTTTCCCAAATACTGTACTCATACTTAATCGATCACCATCAGCAACATGCTAGTTACGTTATTCAGTAGAATTAATCAATATTTTAAACGAAATTCAGAAAGAATACGTGTTTCTATGATTTAATTCTCAATTCACTTTTTGTTTTATGTATCGGATTTAGATCTTAATTGATTTTGACTTTTTATCCTTTTACGAAAGGTTATCAAATTCTGCTGCTGCGATCTGCTTAACACATAAGTTCTTATACCATAAAGCTTTAGGTATAATCCTTCTGCTTATTTTGGAAGCAGTTTTTTTATAGGCAGGTAAGGTGCTGCTTATTTCAAAGTGCTTATTATATATAAAATTGAAAAAAAAAAAAAAAATATATATATATATATATATATATTTTTTTAACAGCAAACCTATTATTAATCGACAATATTCTTACAAATTATTAATGTGTTATTTAGAGTATCTTTAACACCCTAGGCAAACCCCATCATCGGCTTGGCCGGGAGAGATGCCGGGTTCATAGGATAACATTCGTCTTACGCAACGCGTTTTGTGGTCTAGTGCGGGCGGAGTTCTTAGGAACTCTGCAGTTAAGCGAGCTCATGTGAAAGTAGTACTGGTTTGGGTGACCTGCCGGAAGGTCTTCACAGGAGGGCCACAAAAGCAAAGCCGTGAGCCTGCGGGCAAAGCGGACAATATTGTCTTAAGCACTATTCCGTGTTGTTAAGCAGAAAATAATCAAATTTAAACACCATTCCGTTTTGTTAACCACTATTTTCCATTTCTTAGAAAATAATCGAATTTAAACACTATTCCGTGTTGTTAAGTAGGGAAAAAAAAAAAGCAATCACAAATATCTCCTATATGTAAACTGAATATTTGAATATCTCAATATAATATAAATTAAGAAGTCTAATTTAACACATGTATCTTATTACTAGACAAAATGTCCCATAATATACTAACAGCTTAATGTTAATGCGTATATGTAGATGAAGCGGAGAGAACTGATCGTGAGTCGTGACACATGGCAGTGGCGGAATAGCGAATACTAAGCACACGGATTGTTGTCCAAGTAAGTATAATATACTTTACTCTAGTATTCAAGTTTTTCTAATAAAAAATGTTGAGACCAACACAAAGTTAGATAATATGCCAAAAAAATAGAACGTGATTGTAATGAGCGAGTATTGGCACGAATATTGATTTATGTAAAAGTAGGAACTGATACATAAGTATAACTCTCTCGTCATTTTATTCCCTAGTATATGTAAATGAGAGAGTATAAAGGAACACTAAAGATACAACAGTAGTAACATACTAACATCAGTTACAACACAGCGTACCGGATACAAATCAGTAACTCCTCTGAAGTTACAAAAATACTAGCACCAGTGGTACTCGCTCGACTAAAACTTACAACTAAAACCTTAGCTCTAGTAGCTGGACAATTCTTCAAGTAAGTTCAACTCATCATTGTGGTCGTCTGAGTATGAATTGTCATGAGCGGATTTTCGTCACCTTAATGATTTCTTCCAATAATATCGGGCATGAAAAATCTATCAGGGCTTCTCATTATTGCCCGCACCAGTTCATCTCTACAAGTCTAAGGAAGAAGATATATACATTATATAGGAGTTTAAAAAATGTGGTCTAGTATATGAAGATTAAAATAGGACGACATTAATATACATACAATGTTGGGGACGGAGTTTCGTAAGAAATAGCCATGTCCGATGTCTCATCAACCGGAGCTGGAACAAGATGTGCCTGATCTTCAGTATATACTCCTGGTGCCATTAATGGAGCATCATTATATTGATTTTCTGTTGCACCAGAATAAATTCCGAGCTGCCTTTTGTTGGTATCGTGTATCAGATGAGCATTTTCTGCAGGTTCCAACCCTGCAGGGATCTCAGGTGATGTGGGGTTCATTGGAGGTTCAGAAAAGTTAGCCATGCCTAGTGTTTCATTAGAAAAGTTAGCCATGCCTAGTGTTTCATTAGCTTGAGGTTCAGAAAAGTTAGCCATGCCTAGTGTTTCAAAGCTGATCATTTTGTTGAAGAATTCATCATAGTTGAAGTCATCACTGAGTTCGCCTGGATTATGAATATCTGGCATGTGAAAGCTGTCATGACTTGTTACTTGTTCCTGTGCCATTGCAGTTGTTGCCCTTAAGGAAGATGATATACATTATGAATTAGTTTATCAGATGTGGTCTATCAGTCTATGTTATCTAGATCATAAAATGTACTCCCTCCGTCCCTAAATAAATGTCCACTATTGATTTTTAAAGTCTTTTTTTTAGAACTTTGACCTTAAATTATTTCATTTGTGTTATGTACTCCCTCCGTCCCACATTAAGTGTCTATAATGGAATCTTGGGATGTCCCAAATTAAGTGTCCAGGGAATATTTCAACCAATGAGAAGAGACTTTAGTGGGTAATAGTGATATTTGATTGGTGGAGAGTGTAGTTAGTGGAATTTTCTAAAACTTTGTGCATTTGAAAAGTGGACACTTAATATGGGACGGAGGGAGTAATACATTTAAAACTCAATCCATTAATATATTTTGCATCAAGTATTACATAACACAAATAAAATAATTTGAGGTCAAAGTTTAAAAAAGAAGACTTTAAAAGTCAACAGTGGACACTTATTTAGGGACGGAGGGAGTAGCACTTAAATGTACATACCATGTGGTGTTCGGAATTTCAGAAGAACTAACGACATATGTTATCTCGTCAATTGGAGCTCTAACTAGATCTGACATGACCTCATCTCCAGTATAGATCTGACATGATGTGGGGTTCATTGGAGGTTCAGAAAAGTTAGCCATGCCTAGTGTTTCATTAGCTTGAGTTTCATCAAGATCTGCCATGAGCTGATTTTTAATATAAATTGGCCACGAAACATCGTTATAAGGATTTTCCGTTGCCTCAGAGTCCCTCACAAACTTCCTTTCATTGGTATCGTGTATCAGATGAGCATTTTCTGCAGGTTCCAACCCTGCAGGGATCTCAGGTGATGTGGGGTTCATTGGAGGTTCAGAAAAGTTAGCCATGCCTAGTGTTTCAAAGCTGATCATTTTGTTGAAGAATTCATCATAGTTGAAGTCATCACTGAGTTCGCCTGGATTATGAATATCTGGCATGTGAAAGCTGTCATGGCTTGTTACTTGTTCCTGTGCCATTGCAGTTGTTGCCCTTAAGGAAGATAATATACATTATGAATTAGTTTATCAGATGTGGTCTATCAGTCTATGTTATCTAGATCATAAAATGTAGCACTTAAATGTACATACCATGTGGTGTTCGGAATTTCAGAAGAACTAACGACATATGTTATCTCATTAATTGGAGCTCTAACTAGATCTGACATGACCTCATCTCCAGTATAGATCTGACATGATGTGGGGTTCATTGGAGGTTCAGAAAAGTTAGCCATGCCTAGTGTTTCATTAGCTTGAGTTTCATCAAGATCTTCCATGAGCTGATTTTTAATATAAATTGGCCACGAAACATCGTTATAAGGATTTTCCGTTGCCTCAGAGTCCCTCACAAACTGCCTTTCATTGGTATCGTGTATCAGATGAGCATTTTCTGCAGGTTCCAACCCTGCAGGGATCTCAGATGATGGGGGTTTCATTGGAGGTTTAGAAAAGTTAGCCATGCCTAGTGTTTCATTAGCTTGAGTTCCATCAAGATCTGCCATGACCTGATTTTTAATATCATTTAGTCCCATTAACGAAACATTGTTATATTGATTTTCCGTTGCATCAGAGTCCCTCACAAACTGCGTTCTATTGGTTTTGTCTATCAGAGGAGCATTTTCAGCAGGTTCCAGCCCTGTAGGGATCTTACAGGCCGTGGGGTTGTCTTGAGTTTTAGGGGAAGATGTAGAAGCTTCCGTACCATTTTTTACTACGTAGGGCCACTTCGTAATACCTAACTTCCTAAGAACCTCTGTGAAGGTAGTTTCTTTGACTGCCAAAGGAGAATTAAGTTGTTAGTAGGTCCGAAAACTCACTAATTCTAATATGTACTTGACACAGTTGTTGTAATCAGCTTACCATCTTTTGTTAAATTAAATTTACGTTTAACCCTCTTCATAGCTTCCTTTTTACTCAGTCCAAAAAATGAAGCAACACAATTATAAGAAGAATACATCCTCTTCTGTGTTTTCCGCCGCTTTTTATTAGAACTTGTAGTCTCTGTTGGAGCATCAGTTCTTTTGGTTTTTGGAGTATTAATTTCTTTTGAAGACTTGTTTTCCTTCGAAGACTGCAAACCAGCACGCTGCCAGGAAACAACATATTCGTTAGTTTTTTAAGGTGCGCTCATATTATCTAGATACATTGCTAACTATTACTACTATAAGGCCTAACCTTAGGATGTGAATTTCATCAGGTAGGAAACCTAAAAAATACCCTATGTGTGATGCAACTAGCAGTTAATGTAACATAATATACTATTTGAGTCGACATCTGCATATGGAGGGACAATAATACATGCAGTTATATATGAAAACATGTAATTTAGGATAAGTCAAACCTTGAGGGCTTCTTCAACCAGATCCATATCACCGTCATAAGAACTCATGGATTTAGTTGTTATAAACTCCAGGACTCCGACGCATTTATTTTTTAAAAACACAGGTACAGCAAACGATCCCCATTTCATAGGGAAAATCGCATTACTTTCAAATGGAGGACGGATATCTTCAGGGTAGTAGAAATCCATATTACGAGTGTGTTGACGGGCCTCTTCCTTGAAAGCGAGACCAGGAAGCCCTACTGATTTATTTCCGTCTCGATCTACAAAGAGTTTGTGTTGTAAACAGCCTTTACGGTACACTTCGAGTCCTGTGTCGGGTCCGTAAACACCATATAACTGATGTGTTGAAGTAAGCAGGAACACTTTCCCAGCTTTTGTTGCGGCCCAGAACTGAACAAGAACAGATTGTTGTTCATGAAGTGATAAACTATTAAGTGCTTCATGAAGCTTTGTCTTCACTTCTCTAGGTGTAGAATCACTTATATCTGCAATGTTCAAACTTTTAGGACGATGAAGGAACCAGAATATAAAATCAATAACAAATCACACATATATATATCACACATATGTGAAAATGAAATTAAAACATAAATAATGGACTTGATTTACTAAACATTTTGCTTTGGTGTTGTAGATTTTGTAGTTTACATCTTGGGGTGTAAACGAGCCGACCTGCTGATGAGCTACTCAGGATTTACTTGATGAAAGCTTTAGATGAGCAGAGCTCGAGCTTTGCCAGGCTTTGTTCCTTTACAACTCTATTTCAACATGAGCTTATGCAGTTTATGTTTTGCTGCAAGGGTATGCAGCTGTTATAATAACCAAAATCTAAATCGCGATGTCCTCAGGTATTCCTAATTCATCCTCCTAACCATAAATATATTTTCATTTGGAATGCGCTAGTTATATTTGTTCATCTATTTGCTATGTGTAATCATTTGGCTAGTTATATATATAGAATGGGTCTGCTAGAGCTCACATACTAGTCAGATAGTGCGATAACCGCCGATAAGGCTCGAGCTCGGGTTCAATTCGAGCCTTACGCTTTTAGCTCATTCTTGGCTTGTTAAATACTTTTAAGCTTGAGAGCGTTTTCAAGCTCGTTTATATATAATAGAATTATACGTATGCAAAATGTATTTACATATAGAAAAGGGCTAGCTGCGCAGCTTGTTGCCATCCACCTCTATGTAAATCTAAAAGTTAATTGTTAATAAAGCCAAGGGTAAATATAGAAAAGCATACATTTCTAAAGCTTTTTTAGGCTTGCGAGCCTGTAGCTCGGTCTCGAGCTTGTTTAAGCTTGGCTCATTTCCAGCTTTTACCGAGTTGATACCGAGCAGCTCACGAGCGGCTTGGCCCGTTTACACCCCTAGGTATAAGCTATATCCTCGTATCTACGATCTGATAAATGCTAAAGTAAGACTATACTAGTTGCTGTACTATTTTTTACCATAAATATTGAGCAGATTATCGCAATAAATAATTGACTTATATAAACTTACAGTTTACTCCAGCATAACGTGGGAAATCGTCAGATCCATTGAAAACCGTGAAGCTCGAAATCGTGGCTATATATGACAAGAAAGACCAGAAAACAGGTATCATGCTGTTATTGGTCATGCTTAACACCTTTTGTATATTGAAAATCGATTCGACCCGATTCAGCACACAGTTTAAAACCTTCTTCCGGCTTATTTGGCAGATCAGGTATGATTTTTGGATCAGATCATACCTATGAGGAAGAAGGTGGAATGCTTAGCTGACCCAGTCCAACTTGTTTAGAAGGTGGAACAAGTCTAGTTTTCTCATTATTTTCATTCAACTCAGGAGTTAAGGTTAAGAGACGAACTTTACAGCTTTGGCATTTGTACCTTCTCGGCTTGTCAGAAATTAGAAGCTCCATTCGTTCTTCTTTGATAATGCAAAACCATGATGGATAGTTGGATACTGTTAGCTTAAAAAAGGACTCGCGAGTAAAGTCATCCCATTTAAGAACATATTAATCGAGGGTCCAGTTTAGTGGATTATAATAATAGAGTTGTAAGCAAATTTTGATTTGTCCACCACCACCGGCCGTTGAAAATACTTTTTCTTTTTCACTAGTTTTTTGTAAAGACATGACATTTGATAAATATAGATTTAGGTGTCATTTGTTTTTTTGAAAGCTTTTACCTCTTCTTTTGCAGAAGAAGAGGTATATCTAAGAAGAACATCGTTTGTTTTTTGTGCTATTAAAGTACTTCTTTCATAATTTTTTTTCCTTAGTATTTTTTGTGCTCTTGAAGTATTTTTTTTCTTTTTTCATTTCCATTTTTTTTTTCACTAGTTTTTTGTGCTATTGAGTGCAAAACAAGCAATCGCTTAAAATACGGAGTATTAAAGACAATACATAATGGTTCAAAATATAACAATATCGCTTAAAAGATAGAGTATTAAAGACAATACATATGGTTCAAAATATACCGATACATAATGGTTTAAAACATAAAAATTGCAAAGCACATAAATTATCAAAATACTACAAACATGTATTAAATTAGGACCCAAGTTAAATCACTTGCATTAATTGTTGCGCAATTTGATCTTTTAAATTAGTCATATATTGTCGATCCGATGCATTCCCTTGTGGTTGAACAACTTGATCTTCTTCATCAACTCATTAGCAGTGTAATATAAACAAACAAGCACATTCAGAAACTAAAGGGACGAGATACAATGAACAAGTTAACTCTTGCAAATTCAGAAACTGTATATCCATCACTTGGCTGCAAATTCACATACCATATTATGAAAAAACTAAAGGGACGAGATACAAAGAACAAGTTAATTAACTCTTGCAATCCCCTAAACATGCTCAAGAGTAGTTATTGTTTCAGACTACCAATGCTAACTATACAATTCCCCAATAAACACATGCAAACTAATCACAGATGGATTGAACAATGTGTTTAACAGATCATGATACAGATACTTGACAGCATATGCAAGTTTAAAAAAACCACTCATGGTACTAAAGCAGCATGAGATATCAGATTGCTCATACTAAAAGCGGGCTTCATAACAGCAAAAAAGTGATTACGAGATACTGTAAGGACTGCAAAAAGCCACTTCTGATGCCACAAAAGATACATAATTCAAAGAGGGCCAACATCATGACCAACATTAATTTTGTATAGCAAACATATGTCATCACCCTAGTAAAAGACTTGGAACACATGATTCTACACAGTAGAATTTTTAGCATTTAATTATGCGTATATGGAAATAATTAATGCAGACATCATAAAAGAAGATGCTCAAACACATAAAAACACTCGGACCGATTTCAGAAAATGGCTCAGTCAGAGAAGCAACATATGAGGTAGAGATGACCTTGTGACATTCATTGATGCCTCTCAGCTTCTTCTCATATTTTGGCAGTCGTCTATTGAATACACTAATATTCAAGACAAAACAGAGGAAAAGTTTATCTAGCGCCCTACCCCTACTCAGTTAAATCTTTCAGGTGGGCTGCAATTGCTGGTCGACTACCAGGAAGAATAAATGAAGTAATTATTTGGAAAAAACAAACAAGGAGAATACCATTGTTGTCCAACATGGTTTAGACAAATGCTTGGCTAATTACTCAAATTTCGATTTAGACAATGTATTTGACAAAAATCAAAATTAAAAAACATGATCGATGTGATTAACTAATTAGTTGTTATGAAAGTGAACTTGCATCCGCTTTGAGCTCAAAGTTTATGCCAATCTCACTGAAATGAGAATGTACTAATTGAAAATGAGATAATGAAGTGCAACTAAATGCCATATTGTTTCATGTATACAACAAGACAAGTCCGATACTTAAGCTACCTTATTTTTCCAGGGTGGAAGTTCCCTTTTACCCAAAAAGATACTTAAGCTACCTATGGTGATGCGGCAAGTACACCTCAACATACAACTCCAGGACCCATGGAACCAAACATATAACCTGGCCCCCAACGATCATGGACTGTCAGATTGCGCGTGTACCCCCAAGGAATTGCAGCTTACAACATTCTAACTTATGACTTGTCTCTTATAAATCTCAAGTACTCGCTCAAAGCTACACTCGTGGGGTTTCTTCAAGACTTTCATATATGAGTTGACACGAGTACTCTAGTGGATTATTTAACCTGTTTTAATATTTTACTATAGCAGATTACCTAATTCTGATTATTCCAAAACACATAATCATGAGGTTCAAGACGCAATGCCAAACACCCCGTTAGCTACAACAAAGTGAGTAGGTTTGGGATTATCAAATAACTTTAACATTTACCCTAGACATCATATTTTGTTGTAACATATATTTACCCCAAATAAGATTTGTCATGTACTAAAACTACTATTCCGACTTCAAAATCGCGACAATAAGATTCACAGAACGCCCCATTAACTCCTAAATCCAAAAGGCAAGACATAAAAAGTAACATGATTCTTATTACACAATAGTATAAGATGCAGTGGGGACAATAAGAAACTTATATAAGCTGGAAAGATTCAAAATAAGCCACAAAAAGTGAGCTTATGAAACATAAGCCCAAAACCAAATAAGCCATAAGCCGGCTATATAATCCGAAACAAACACCCCCTAAATCATTATGCACAACAAGTAACCACCCTAAATTCAAACAGTAACTAAAATCCATAGCAGAATCCAATAGATCAACACAAAGAAGCAACTAAAAACCTTAAAAGGTAACATCAACTTAACAGATCATATGATCAACAAAGTACTAGAAATCAAACAATAAAAAAGATCTTTACCTTTGAATCAATGAATCAAATGAGAGATGATATTCTACTTTTGTTTGATTATAGGAAGAAAAAAAAAACAAGTTGTTGGAAAAAATAATACTACGAGACTGGGTCGATTTAAGTGGTTGTTAGTACTATTTAGTAAAAGGGTGTTGTCAACCAATAGTGGTGTTAAGAAGTTTTCAATATTGGGTTTTGTCATAAAAATATAAACTCATTCAACCAAATACTGCTAGTTTCCGGATTGGGTGTCCAAGTTGTTTTTCATCATGTCAAATGTCAAATTTAATCAAGGAATAAGAAAGGTGCTGTTTTTTTAATTATTCTTGGGTTTCTCGTCTATTTATTACACTTTCATCTTAGGCGTGTCGTGTAATGTAACATGACAAACCGTGTGATATGAGTACAAGAGATTTAAAGTGGTAGTATGACGACCTCAAACCCATGTTTCGTGGCGAGAGTTTTCTATTTGAGTTTCAGATAGCGTTAAAAGACAAACGTGTTTATTGTTAGTTTATAGTGACTCGAATTTTGTATTACTGATTGTGGTTTTCATTTATCAAAACAGAGGAAAAGTTTATCTAGCGCCCTACCCCTACTCAGTTAAATCTATTTGAGTTTCAGATAGGTTATGTTTGGTAGTAGTGAACCTGTAGTTGATCAGTATAAATGAAGACTCAAGTTTCTTTCTCCTGAAGTCTTCAGCGTCTTTTGATTAGTAGTAAACACCTTGATATGTTGCAGAAAAGTTTCCCTAATGTCCTCAGATTTTGGTTATTAATAAACACATTAACATGTTGCAGAAAACATTCGTGAAATCTTCAGTGTATTTTGATTAGTAGTAAACACATTGACATGTTGCCGAAAACTTTATATATATATTATTATCGAAATCGTTACAAAAGAACAAACTATGTTCTTCCTATACAACATACCAAATAAACAAACAAACAACCATTGGATGACTGAAAAATATAAAAGTGACTTGCAAAGTTGACAGTTTAATACATTTTGAATGACTATTAACCTCCGAAGCAAGCAATGCGCTTCTTTGGGACTGTGCCAGTGGCACGATATTTGGCAGCCAGCTCCTCTGCTTAGCAAAATCACGCCATTACACCCTAAGTAACCACTACTAACTACAACTATATCCCGAGTAACTACTAATTGACAAATAGCAAAATTCTAATACGCTCATACGCTCTTTACTAGACCAATAAACACAACATCAATCCAAACATATTGGAGGAACATCACCGTAAGAATAAAACCAAAACCTACACACTCTTTCACAACTACTTAACCACGAGCCACCTTACATCTCACATACAAAACCGTATTCCCAACCACAAAGTAACAATCATCGAACAGTGCATATAAATCACACAAACTTGCCTAAACAATAACCTACTTACACACAAAATTCCAACAAATGATCACTGTTCATGAAGCAAATCATGTCACCAATAGCATGGGCGGAGCTATGTACAAGCCAGGGGTAGCGGTCGCTACCCCTGAACTTTTACCCGGTAGTGGAATTTTTGACATACCCACAAACAAAAGAAAGGAAGAAAACCCTTACCTTTTTTATGGCGGCTGAGATGGTGGCGGTGGCGGCTGGGATAGTGGTGGACGGCGGATGGGGTGGGGGTGGTGTTGGCGGCTGGGATGGGGTGGTGGTGGCAGGTGTGTGAGAAAATGAGGTAGGGTTTGTGTTATGAAGAGGAAAAAATTGAAACTAGATGTCTGCAATTTAGAAGAGGTTAGAAGAGGAATGAAGGCACTTTTGTCTGAAACATGTTTAATGAAATTGTATTCAAAGCTTTTAAGAATTTTATGCAACATTCATACAAGTAGCCACTTTTGGTTTTACTTTAACTAATGAGTCTGATTTTATTTAAAACCAAAAGTGCAAACATGTTGCTATAAACATACACTTGCGGTTATATATGAAAACATGTAATTTAGGATAAGTCAAACCTTGAGGGCTTCTTCAACCAGATCCATATCACCGTCATAAGAACTCATGAATTTAGGATAAGTCAAACCTTGAGGGCTTCTTCAACCAGATCCATATCACCGTCATAAGAACTCATGGATTTAGTTGTTATAAACTCCAGGACTCCGACGCATTTATTTTTTAAAAACACAGGTACAGCAAACGATCCCCATTTCATAGGGAAAATCGCATTACTTTCAAATGGAGGACGGATATCTTCAGGGTAGTAGAAATCCATATTACGAGTGTGTTGACGAGCCTCTTCCTTGAAAGCGAGACCAGGAAGCCCTACTGATTTATTTCCGTCTCGATCTACAAAGAGTTTGTGTTGTAAACAGCCTTTACGGTACACTTCGAGTCCTGTGTCGGGTCCGTAAACACCATATAACTGATGTGTTGAAGTAAGCAGGAACACTTTCCCAGCTTTTGTTGGGGCCCAGAACTGAACAAGAACAGATTGTTGGTCATGAAGTGATAAACTATTAAGTGCTTCATGAAGCTTTGTCTTCACTTCTATAGGTGTAGAATCACTTATATCTGCAATGTTCAAACTTTTAGGACGATGAAGGAACCAGAATATAACATCAATAACAAATCACACATATATCATACATATGTGAAAATGAAATTAAAACATAAATAATGGACTTGATTTACTAAACATTTTGTTTTGGTGTTGTAGATTTTGTAGTTTACATCTAAGGGTGTAAACGAGCCGACCTGCTGATGAGCTACTCAGGATTTACTTGATGAAAGCTTTAGACGAGCAGAGCTGGAGCTTTGCCAGGCTTTGTTCCTTTACAACTCTATTTCAACATGAGCTTATGCAGTTTATGTTTTGCTGCAAGGGTATGCAGCTTTTATAATAACCAAAATCTAAATCGCGATGTCCTCAGGTATTCCCAATTCATCCTCCTAACCATAAATATATTTTCATTTGGAATGCGCTAGTTATATTTGTTCATCTATTTGCTATGTGTAATCATTTGGCTAGTTATATATATAGAATGGGTCTGCAAGAGCTCACATACTAGTCAGATAGTGCGATAACCGCCGATAAGGCTCGAGCTCGGGTTCGATTCGAGCCTTATGCTTTTAGCTCATTCTTGGCTTGTTAAATACTTTTAAGCTTGAGAGCGTTTTCAAGCTCGTTTATATATAATAGAATTATACGTATCCAAAATGTATTTACATTTAGAAAAGGGCTAGCGGCGCAACTTGTTGCCCGTTTGCCTTCCACCTCTATGTAAATCTAAATATTAATTCTTAATAAAGCCAAGGGTAAATATAGAAAAGCATACATTTCTAAAGCTTTTTTAGGCTTGCGAGCCTGTAGCTCGGTCTCGAGCTTGTTTAAGCTAGGCTCATTTCAAGCTTTTACCGAGTTGATACCAAGCAGCTCACGAGCGGCTTGGCCCGTTTACACCCCTTGGTATAAGCTATATCCTCGTATCAACAATCTGATAAATGCTAAAGTAAGACTATACTAGTTGCTGTACTATTTTTTACCATAAATATTGAGCAGATTAAATAAATAATTGACTTATATAAACTTACAGGTTACTCCAGCATAACGTGGGAAATCGTCAGATCCATTGAAAACCGTGAAGCTCGAAATCGTGGCTCTATAAGACAAGAAAACGGTATCATGCTGTTATAGGTCATGCTTAACAACTTTTGTATATTGAAAATCGATTCGACCCGATTCACAGCACACAGTTTAAAACCTTCTTCAGGCTTATTTGGCAGATCAGGTATGATTTTTGGATAAGATTCACAGCACACAGTTTAAAACCTTCTTCAGTTTAAAACCTCCAACTTGTTTATATATGATTATATTAGATTAATCGAGGGTCCAGTTTAGTCGATTATAATACGAGTAATAGATTATTTGTCCACCACCACCAGCTGTTAAAAAGACTTTTTCTTTCACGACATTTGATAAATATAGATTTATTCTGCATGTTTAATGAGATTGTATTCAAAGCTTTTAAGAATTTTATGCAACATTCATACAAGTAGCCACTTTTGGTTTTACTTTAACTAATGAGTCTGATTTTATTTATTTTCTTATTTGCCGAAGTAGCAACGTAAACCGCAAACATGTTGCTATAAACATACACTTGCGGTTTCAAAATTGAAATTTTGGCACCGATTTTGTGATTTTCTTCTCTAGTCTAATTTTGTGATTCTGTTTGTTTACGGTAGGATTTTTTGCTTATTTTGAAAGTTTTAGTCACCAATTTGTGAAGGCACTTTTTTGTGGCGTAGGGGTTATGGTGAAAGATGAGGTTCTTTTTTAGGTCAAAGGGATTGAAGAGGGTTCGTAAGGGGCTCAAGGATTGCTCGGTTCGTGAGGAGCTCAAAGGAGGTTCAGAGGGGGCTGTGAGGGGTTCAAACGGGGTGGCTAAAACTTGAATTTTTCTGTTTTATTTTGTGAAAGTAATACTATAATGGAAATAGCCATCTGGTAATCGTTAGTTCGTCACGATTACAATAAATCAAGACATTTATTTTAAAGCGTACAAAAGTTTATCCGCAATACAAAAAAGGTTACTCAGTCCCTAACCAAGTAATTGAAAAGGTTGGACATAATAAAGATCACAGCAAACAACATATCCAATCCCGTTGGATGGAGTATGGGGGAGGTAGAATGTAGATAGATTATATCCCTACCTCAAGATAAACCTGAGAGCAGGAAACTATTTCCAGGAAGACCTCTGAAGTGTAAGTGTGCGGGTGAGAGTGCTTAGAAATAAGTGCATGTATGAAAGTGAGCAATAACAAGGTTAAGCAATCAAAACACAAAAGGCTAAAAACAAGCATACAAAAAAGAATACCATTTAAAGAACATAAGAGAAAACGACATAAAATAGATAAGCAAACGCCGCAAGAGAACACAGATATAAAAGAAAAAAGAAAAAGATATAGCGCTAAAGAGACATGGGGACACGAGTTTAAGCAAACAAGCACAAAAGCATAAATGCATAAAAGCAAAAGAGCAAAAGCACCTAAAAATGCAAGAAAAAAAGGGGGCTAAAGGCAAATATAAAACCTAGAGAACATCAAAGATCCAAGCAAAGCAACGCTATGGGGCCTATAGCGGGAGGTGTTGATAACAACTCTCAATGAAAGCATTTTTTTTTTTTTTTTTTTTTTTTTTTTTTTTTTTTTTTTTTTTTTAATGTTTTGGTTTATCGTAGGGACCGAAACTGTAACTAATTGTTTCTACCGTGAGTCATTGCTTCGTAAGCTCGTATACTTTGGAACACCTCCTATAGATAAACCATCATAAAGGTTTATTCAGATTACACATTATGTTGTACTAACATTATTAAGTATACCGTTTACTTCATAATTTCATATACATACAGCATGACATAGTATTCGTTGTCTTTTAGGTAATATGGCTGCAGCCAAATAAAAGTGCACCATTGCACCCTTATCCGCCTTTTTGTGGTAAGAAATGATAGTTTAGCTGTATCAAACTGTTATACAGGCAGTTGCATCAACTTGCTTTCATAGCTCAGTTGGTTAGAGCACCCGTTTAGTAAGCGGGAGGTCTTGAGTTCGACTCTCAATGAAACCAAATGTTTATTTATTTATTTATTTATTTTTTATCTCAGGGACTGTAAAAAATTCATTTCCCTTTATAATGATAGACCATTTGCTTCATGTGCATTTTTTTTTCTTTTCTTATTGGCATTGAATGTTATTCGTCGTCTTATAGTGCATTTTAGGTAATATGCAGCCAATTTACAATGCACCATTGCGCCCTTATCCACCTTTTGTGATATGGCGTCACATATCTGGGACAAAAAAATCTGTTTTGGGGAACTTGGTCAAGTGAATGCTTTCTATACTAATGAGGTCTTTCGACATTGTGGTGAGGAGCTTTACTGAATAATTTGAGTGATTTATGGCAAATTGTTACATGGGTCACCGAGTATCATATTTGTGAAAAAGAAATAATATACTATCTAGAGCAAATGTGTCAAGTGTGAATAAGATTGTACGCGGCATTAAACTCCAAAGCTACATATGGTTCATGTGTAGGGCAAAAAATAGATCATTTTGTTGGCAACAATGGCTTTTCGATCCTTCTAAATGCCAAATATTGAATGCGGGTTTGTGAAGGCTACTGATAGTATGAGCATTTTTTTTTGAACAATAAGTGAAAGAGTAGCCAAGTGGAAATATGGTTTGGTAATAGCAGAAATAGTACACTGTGTTTGGTTATTGACTTGTTGTTTGTACTGGCGAGTCAAGTTTTGTCAAATTGAGACACGAGAGGAACAAGTCTAGAAATGACTAGAATTGGCTTGTACCATATTCTCTTTTCTAATATGTCGATGCTAGTATGTATATTTGGTAGTTCGATTCTTGGTGGAAATATTAGACCGGGCGTAATGGTGTACATCACTGCCTATGGTGATGCAACCATCACGGGTGAGCACCACTACGGTGGTCCAACCACCACGCTTGGAACCTTCACTTTGGAGGTGGTTTGGTGGTGCAAACTGCCAAAAGTTTTTCTTTTGTTTACATGTGTGTAAAGTATGGTGTGAGGTATGCTTGTATTTAAGTGTGATATGTTTATGTGTTAGATTTTGTGGTCACCACTACGTTTATTTGGTGGTTGGTTTGGTGAAGAGAGTGAATAATAAGGTGATAGTGCTGAGTATAATGACCATTACATCTGGTCTTAAGTAGGGCTGAGCATAATAAACCGCGGTCCGGACAGAATTGGCCCGACCAAATCGGAGTCCACCCTTTTCTTCATACTCGGTCCTCGGTCTGGTCCGGTCCGATTCGATCTTATGCAAAACTGGCCATTTTACTTTGTTGAACTAGGTTGAACCGACGAACTGAAACGACCCGGACTTGAGTTGAATCAGTTTTTGGTCCGGTGTTTTGGGCCAGGTCGATTTTTGGTCGGTCTGGTTTTTGGGCCGTGGTCGGCCCTAGTCTTAAGTGATTCTGGTTTTTACTTTTTAGTTTTATTGCTCAATGGGCATTTGTTTTATTGGTTTTTAGTTGTCTTATATTTCTCTTGTTAGAGGGTGTTTGGGACTTAGTTTTCATAAAAGAATCATCACTGGCCCATTATCCTTATAAGGCCCATAAAACTAATCCGCACAAGACCCCTGCTGTCTGTTGACTTAAACATCCGAATTTGGGGACCCATATATAAAACCCGACCCGGATGAGGGTCAAACATATTAGCAACCGCTTTCCCCGAAACTAGGACTCATACCATCATTCCAATTTAAATCTAATCGATCACCAACCACCAACACACAAGGTACGTTATTCAGCACAACTTATTACAGTAATTGTTTCAATGAATTTCAGAAACAATAAGTGTTTTTGTATACGATGAAACTTTAGATATATTATGAGGGTGTTTGGAATCGCTTAGTTTTTACTATGAGGGTGTTTGTATACTATGAAACTTTTTAGATGTAATGTTATGAAGTATGAACCATTCCAGGGTTCACTTAAGAACCAAGAAGGATCAATAATTGATTTGAACCGGCCTATTTTAAATACTATTCTTTGTACCAAAACGCGTCAACCAAGTCAGGTCACATTTCATGTTCAATACAACATCTCTTCTATTTCATGGCGATGTGGGGACCTGGAATGTAACATGAAAATGAAATCATCTTAACTGCACTTTTTTTTATAAATAGACTCTAGCAAATATTTTTTCTTTCCAAGTATTATTCAATCTTTAAAAAAACTAAGTAAATCCCAACACTATTATTTTCTTAGGTACTTATTTTTAAGCAGAAAAAAAAAAAAAAAAAAAAAAAAAAAAAACCTAAATACCCCCTATGTGTAAACTGAATGCGTATACCTCAATGTAATATGATGTACAAGATAGATGTTTATATATAAATTAAGAGTTATATTCTAACGAATGTTTCTTGCTAGACTAAATGCCGCATAACAAACTAACAGAATCTAACTGCAGATGAATTGGAGTGCTCTGATTGTGACACATGGCAGTGGCTGGATAGCGAATACTATACTAAGCACACGGATTATCGTCAAAGTATACTTTACTCTAACATTTAAGTTATTCGAATTTATATATGTTGAGACTAGCACAAGGTTTAGATAATATATAACAAAAATAACATAAAACGTGTTTCTAACGAGTACCGGCAGAAGTTTTTTTCATAAAAACTAGGAAATGGTGCATATTGGTAACATCCTCATCGTGTTACATGTTTTATTGAAAATGAAGAAAAAGTTTAATGGAACATCAGCACAATCTGCTGGTAATCAAATCAATAGCTTATCTAAAGTATTCGTTCTTCTAAAAATCAAACCTTTGCTCTAGTCTTTGAATAAATGATCAACATCATCAAAGCTGATCATTTTGTTGAAGAATTCATCATAGTTGAAGTCATCACTGAGTTCGCCTGGATTATGAATATCTGGCATGTGAAAGCTGTCATGACTTGTTACTTGTTCCTGTGCCATTGCAGTTGTTGCCCTTAAGGAAGATAATATACATTATATATGAATTAGTTTATGTGGTCTATCAGTCTATGTTATCTAGATCATAAAATGTAGCACTTAAATGTACATACCATGTGGTGTTCGGAATTTCAGAAGAACTAACGACATATGTTATCTCGTTAATTGGAGCTCTAACTAGATCTGACATGACCTCATCTCCAGTATAGATCTGACATGATGTGGGGTTCATTGGAGGTTCAGAAAAGTTAGCCATGCCTAGTGTTTCATTAGCTTGAGTTTCGTAAAGATCTGGCATGAGCTGATTTTTAATATAAATTGACCACGAAACATCGTTATAAGGATTTTCCATTGCCTCAGAGTCCCTCACGAAATGCCTTTCATTGGTATCGTGTATCAGATGAGCATTTTCTGCAGGTTCCAACCCTGCAGGGATCTCAGATGATGGGGGGTTCATTGGAGGTTCAGAAAAGTTAGCCATGCCTAGTGTTTCATTAGCTTGAGTTCCATCAAGATCTGCCATGACCTGATTTTTAATATAATTTAGTCCCATTAACGAAACATTGTTATATTGATTTTCCGTTGCATCAGAGTCCCTCACAAACTGCGTTCTATTGGTTTTGTGTATCAGAGGAGCATTTTCAGCAGGTTCCAGCCCTGTAGGGATCTTACAGGCCGTGGGGTTGTCTTGAGTTTTAGGGGAAGATGTAGAAGCTTCCATACCATTTTTTACTACGTAGGGCCACTTCGTAATACCTAACTTCCTAAGAACCTCTGTGAAGGTAGTTTCTTTGACTGCAAAAGGAGAATTAAGTTGTTAGTAGGTCCGAAAACTCACTAATTCTAATATGTACTTGACACAGTTGTTGTAATCAGCTTACCATCTTTTTTTAACTTAAATTTACGTTTAACCCTCTTCATAGCTTCCTTTTTACTCAGTCCAAAAAATGAAGCAACATGATTATAAGAAGCATACTTCCTCTTCTGTGTTTTCCGCCGCTTTTTATTAGAACTTGTAGTCTCTGTTGGAGCATCAGTTCTTTTGGTTTTTGTAATATTAATTTCTTTTGAAGACTTGCTTTCCTTCGAAGACTGCAAACCAGCACGCTGCCAGGAAACAACATATGCGTTAGTTTTTTAAGGTGCGCTCATATTATCTAGATACATTGCTAACTATTACTACTATAAGGCCTAACCTTAGGATGTGAATTTCATCAGGTAGGAAACCTAAAAAATACCCTATGTGTGATGCAACTAGCAGTTAATGTAACATAATATACTATTTGAGTCGACATCTGCATATGGAGGGACAATAATACATGCAGTTATATATGAAAACATGTAATTTAGGATAAGTCAAACCTTGAGGGCTTCTGCAACCAGATCCATATCACCGTCGTAAGAACTCATGGATTTAGTTGTTATAAACTCCAGGACTCCGACACATTTATTTTTTAAAAACACAGGTACAGCAAACGATCCCCATTTCATAGGGAAAATCGCATTACTTTCAAATGGAGGACGGATAACTTCAGGGTAGTAGAAATCCATATTACGAGTGTGTTGACAGGCCTCTTCCTTGAAAGCGAGACCAGGAAGCCCTACTGATTTATTTCCGTCTCGATCTACAAAGAGTATGTGTTGTAAACAGCCTTTACGGTACACTTCGAGTCCTTTGTCGGGTCTGTAAACACCATATAACTGATGTGTTGAAGTAAGCAGGAACACTTTCCCAGCTTTTGTTGGGGCCCAGAACTGAACAAGAACAGATTGTTGGTCATGAAGTGATAAACTATTAAGTGCTTCATGAAGCTTTGTCTTCACTTCTATACGTGTAGAATCACTTATATCTGCAATGTTCAAACTTTTAGGACGATGAAGGAACCAGAATATAACATCAATAACAAATCACACATATATCATACATATGTGAAAATGAAATTAAAACATAAATAATGGACTTGATTTACAAAACATTTTGTTTTGGTGTTGTAGATTTTGTAGTTTACATCTAAGGGTGTAAACGAGCCGACCTGCTGATGAGCTACTCAGGATTTACTTGATGAAAGCTTTAGACGAGCAGAGCTCGAGCTTTGCCAGGCTTTGTTCCTTTACAACTCTATTTCAACATGAGCTTATGCAGTTTATGTTTTGCTGCAAGGGTATGCAGCTGTTATAATAACCAAAATCTAAATCGCGATGTCCTCAGGTATTCCCAATTCATCCTCCTAACCATAAATATATTTTCATTTGGAATGCGCTAGTTATATTTGTTCATCTATTTGCTATGTGTAATCATTTGGCTAGTTATATATATAGAATGGGTCTGCTAGAGCTCACATACTAGTCAGATAGTGCGATAACCGCCGATAAGGCTCGAGCTCGGGTTCGATTCGAGCCTTATGCTTTTAGCTCATTCTTGGCTTGTTAAATACTTTTAAGCTTGAGAGCGTTTTCAAGCTCGTTTATATATAATAGAATTATACGTATCCAAAATGTATTTACATTTAGAAAAGGGCTAGCGGCGCAACTTGTTGCCCTTGCCTTCCACCTCTATGTAAATCTAAATGTTAATTCTTAATAAAGCCAAGGGTAAATATAGAAAAGCATACATTTCTAAAGCTTTTTTAGGCTTGCGAGCCTGTAGCTCGGTCTCGAGCTTGTTTAAGCTTGGCTCATTTCAAGCTTTTACCGAGTTGATACCTAGCAGCTCACGAGCGGCTTAGCCCGTTTACACCCCTTGGTATAAGCTATATCCTCGTATCAACAATCTGATAAATGCTAAAGTAAGACTATAACTAGTTGCTGTACTATTTTTTACCATAAATATTGAGCAGATTAAATAAATAATTGACTTATATAAACTTACAGGTTACTCCAGCATAACGTGGGAAATCGTCAGATCCATTGAAAACCGTGAAGCTCGAAATCGTGGCTCTATAAGACAAGAAAACGGTATCATGCTGTTATAGGTCATGCTTAACAACTTTTGTATATTGAAAATCGATTCGACCCGATTCACAGCACACAGTTTAAAACCTTCTTCAGGCTTATTTGGCAGATCAGGTATGATTTTTGGATCAGATTCACAGCACACAGTTTAAAACCTTCTTCGGTTTAAAACCTCCAACTTGTTTATATATGATTATATTAGATTAATCGAGGGTCCAGTTTAGTCGATTATAATAATAGATTATTTGTCCACCACCACCAGCTGTTAAAAAGACTTTTTCTTTCACGACATTTGATAAATATAGATTTATTCTGCATGTTTAATGAGATTGTTTGTATTCAAAGCTTTTAAGAATTTTATGCAACATTCATACAAGTAGCCACTTTTGGTTTTACATTAACTAATGAGTCTGATTTTATTTATTTTCTTATTTGCCGAAGTAGCAACGTAAACCGCAAACATGTTGCTATAAACATACACTTGCGGTTTCAAAATTGAAATTTTGGCACCGATTTTGTGATTTTCTTCTCTAGTCTAATTTTGTGATTCTGTTTGTTTACGGTAGGATTTTTTGCTTATTTTGAAAGTTTTAGTCACCAATTTGTGAAGGCACTTTTTTGTGGCGTAGGGGTTATGGTGAAAGATGAGGTTCTTTTTTAGGTCAAAGGGTGAAGAGGGTTCGTAAGGGGCTCAAGGATTGCTCGGTTCGTGAGGAGCTCAAAGGAGGTTCAGAGGGGGCTGTGAGGGGTTCAAACGGGGTGGCTAAAACTTGAATTTTTCTGTTTTATTTTGTGAAAGTAATAC